>JAODKM010000002.1:11496205-11518353 GCA_026780845.1 Petrocephalus sullivani
AGGGACTGGAACAGGGAGAGGAGGGGGGGGAGTGAGGGGGGTTAGTAGAGAGGGGAGGGTGGTTGTGTATGGGGGGCGTCTGCCTTCTGCCTTTACAAGGACTGTTATCCAGATTTGTTAGGCATGAGCTTATCTTGTGCTGTTCTTTTGGAACATGGGTTCCAAACCATGATAATAGTGTGTATCTGCAAGACTTTCATCTGATTTTGAACCGATGCGGGCCGGGACACGTAATTCCTGCTAATTATCGTATGCTTTGTTACATGGCTCAGGCATGCAGCTGGTTGATTCAGGGGAAAAAAACAGAAGGGACTACATTTGGACCGAATGCAGTGGACACGCACACTAGCAAGGCAGGTTCTGATTGTTTGTTTGTTTCTCCTCCTCCTCATGGACACAGGGAAAGAAGGACGTGGTGCAGCTGTTCAGCAACGTGGTACGCCGGCAGATTGGGACCCGCACGCCCACTGTGGAGTACATCTCTTCCCACCCACAGATCCTCTTCATGCTGCTGAAGGGGTGAGAATGTGCTGTGCTCAGCTCACCGCCACCACCACCGAGGAGCAGGGACACTCTGCAGTGTCACCACCTCACTGCTACATCCACGTTCTTGCGAAATGGCAGTTATCGCTACATAACGTTTCTCATAAGCTTAGCCACGACACCACACTGGCTCTCCGCAGTACTTCATATGTTCCACTGCGGTGACGCCTTTTTACAGAACCGTTTGTTCGAAAGTAAAATTCTGACATTAATACCGATACTAGCTGTGATACCTCTGTCAATACCACATTAATATTATAAAACATCTCAATTCAAATATTACTTACTCACTGACTTGCGTCCTATCGAGTAATGTCCAGTCGTACTTATGTCTCATAAGTGCCTTAAAATTTGACAGCCGTCCAAAGATGTTACCGGACATATTTTGCCATGTGTGTGGCATATAGCTAGGATCAAAACAAACCTATCGCATTGCCGCTATAGAGGTTTAGTTAAATGTGTGTGATGATGTCTTATGTTATACAGCATATTTGGGCTCTCTCGTGCAATGATTGGGAAATGTCCAGATTTATATCCTCACTTCTGGGACAAAACCCAGACGCAAGTCGATGGATATTTCTATATTGCTTAGATAATTTTTAAATGAAATAAATGGGCCTATTTATGAAACTAGTGGCAATAGCCTAAACTATAATTTCAACATCAGTAAAATATCCATAGATTAAGTAAACTCCAATCAATGCATAGATTCTGATATTACTTCGGCCTCAGACTGGGCTTGGGGTGGTATTATAGTATACCATAGAATTTTGGTTACCGTGGACACCTGTCCTTTTCCTCACATATTATTAATCTTTCCTGCGTTTGTCGGTTTTCCCTGTTCAGTATCAGAAGGATTCGTCCATTTCTTTCCACACAGGCCACTCAAATACTTGTTTAATCCCTCATCATTTCACGCCTAGACTACTGTAACTCACTTCTAGCAGGTCTGCTGCTGAGTGCCATTCGTCCTCTGCAACTGATCCAGAATGCAGCTGCTCAACTCGTTTTCAACCTCCCCAAGCTCTCCCACACCACTCCTTTGTTACGCTCCCTCCATTGGCTACCTGTAGCTGTCCACATCATAATCAAAACACTGATGCTCGCATACAAAGCCACAAATGATCCAGCACCCTCCTACCTAAAAGGTCACATTACACCCCACACTGCACCATGATCTCTCTGATCCTCCAGCATTGCTAGACTGGTCCCACCATCTCTCAAGGCACAAGGAAGACATGCATCTAGGCCCTTTTCTGTTCTGTCACCTATGTGGTGGAATGAACTCCCCCTAGATCTCCTAACAGCTGAGTCAGTGGGTGTCTTCAAACGACGAGTAAAAACCTACCTCTTTCAGAAATACCTGGATTAGCACTTCTGGTATTATATTCTTTTCTTAAAAAAAAAAAAAAAAACTCTTATTTTCCCAATAGAGTATTAGACAATGGTATTCAAAGTCTGGGTTTTATTGAACCAGTATCAGAAAATATTTGCTAATGGAGTCTTAAAGCACTTATGTAAGTTGCTCTGGCTAAGGGCATCTGCCAAATGCTGTAAATGAAATCTCAATGACAAAAGTACCTGCTCGGCAAATTTTACTGCCACGATTTCAAAATACTGGAGCACTGCTTTTGAAAATGTCATCAAAATACTATATGCCACATTAAAATGTCTAGATGGTATGAAAAATCAGATACGGTCAAAGCTACCTTAGCTGTTACAAAACCTCATTGGTAATGCGTTAATAAAATGCATTGCTAAAACGTTTTATATTTTATATAAACAGTTTACATTTCTTTGTTCTGTTTGTCAAACAGGTGAAATCAGTGTGATTGCTTCACTCTCTGAAGCACAGATTTGGTACCTCCACTCTGTGAAGTAATTCAAAATGATAGAATCATAGCATTAAAAAAAAAAAGAAAAAGTTTGTATAATGAAATGATACTGATATGAGTATATCGAGCAGCGTTAGCGTACATGTATACGTATAGGCTTCCCCGGAATGCTGCTACTGAGCAGCTTGGCCTCGTTGCAGGTACGAGAAGCCGGAGGTGGCTCTGAACTGCGGCATGATGCTACGGGAGTGCCTGCGGCACGAGCCCCTGGCCCGCAGTGTCCTCTTCTCCGAGGACTTCTACTGCTTCTTCCGCTACGTGGAGCTCTCCACCTTCGACGTGGCCTCTGATGCCTTTGCCTCTTTCAAGGTGAGCCATTCGCCAAAGGAAGGTGCTGGCAGCAGATGAGCAAATGGGCTCAGACTGTAGTATAAGGACGGCTCTCTCTCTTGGACCCTCAAGGAAGATACTGCCTCTTAAGTGATGCAGTAATATAAGCGTAGAGGGTCCAGCTTTGGTACTTCTTAAGTGTGCTGCTTAGTCTGAGATGGTCCGGCTGTAGTTCCTGAGCCTGATGTACAGACTGATGGGTGGATAGACAGTGAGTGTAAGGAAAGGGGAGTGATGCTAGTTACAGGAAGGACCCAGTACAGCTGAGGGACCAGCTTTGGAACCTTTAAGCCTGGTGCTTAATTTCAGAGACTAATCAGAAAAATCTTTATTAAGCAAGTATGTCTGTATTAAACATACAAGGAAATTGTCTTGGTGGGTGTTCTCTGGTATAACTTAATTTTCAATTCATTTAAAATATGCACACTAATATTTTTTTTTGGGGGGGGGACTATTTAAAAATGGGGACATTTACAAAATTCTAGGGGACCTCTTTAAAAAGAGTATGACAGTCTTTCAAGTGAACAAGTTTATGATCTTTTTTTTTTTTAAACATCTTTTTTTTTTTATTAACTATTGAAGGTTCATGAAAAATGAAGGGCAGTGTTTTAGAACTGTGAATGCGACCCGGTCACTTCAACAAAATAAAACCGTGCAGCTGTATGCCATTAAGTGCAGTGTAGTTTTACCTTTCCAGAATAAATAGTCATGCCGCTTGAGAACAGGGGTATCTTCTGAGGAATGCATCGTTAGGTTATTTCGCCGTCGTGATATCATCATGGTGTGTACTTGCACAAGCTTAGATGGTATAGCCTACTAGTGCTATACTTTTATACAACAGTGAGGCTGTTTTTGCCTTTTTCATAAGTGCAAAAATCGTCTTCGGATTTCTTTTGTTAACTACAATAGTGCTAATATAGGTCTTTCTTAAAAGTGAAGTGGCATAAAGTGAGCGTTTGTAACGCAGGGGGTACATGTATTTATTTTTGGATAAATGCCATTATTAAATAAAATTGGCCTCTCAGATAACTACGTAGATGACTTTATGTAATTAACTACGTACGACTATGTGACTCTGTTAGTGTCTATGTAGTGTGAACAATGGCAGAAATGGAAATTCAAATGAATAAAAATAGAATGATTTGCTTAATTTGGAATCCGGATATTGGCCTGAACTGGTGTATGTGTATATATCTACCCATCCATCAATCCATTCTCTGTAACGTCCTGCCCTGGAGCCGATCCCGGAGAATACGTATGTATGTATGCATTCATGCATGTAAATTTTTATCAAATATATAAAATATATTTGTTTTCAATGCTGCCGGTATGAGACTGTACAGTTTGTATCGATATACATCAGTTGTGCGTTAAAATAGCCTGAGCAAAGACTTTTTAATAGAAATGTAAGGTCTTCCTTCATGGTTGTGAATCTTGCTGTCGTGACTTTGCACCAAACCCCAGGAATCGTACTTAAAGTCAGAACAATCAGTTAGTGTCTCATGGGGAAGTTGAAGGAGAGAGGTAAGGAATTATTGTCGCTTGCTTCTTTTTGTTTTAAAAGAAATGCCAGAGGGCTCAGAGAACCAGTATCGTAATTTACAGTTTGTATTTTATTGAAGGCTGATTAACTGGATTTTTACCAGTTAAGTGTACTTTCAGTGGTTACAGGCTTCTGTTTTTAGAGCCCTTTGCCAAATGGGTTTAGGTTTTTAAATTTAGGTTTGTGTCCCTAAACATTCACCTTGTTTTGAGAGCAATGTCATAACCTGAGAGCGCCTGCTGGTGGACGTGGAGTGTGCCCATTTGTTGTTGTTGCTTTGCCCCATGCAACACAGATATAGGCAGAATTTAATGTCTTTATTTTATGACTTTTGTTTGGAATGAGCAACATAAAGAAAGTGTCTAAAATTAATAGTTTGCATATATAAAACTATTTGCATTTAGTTTTGTACTCCGTTTTAATAAATATTTGTGAAATCTCACACATGTGGCTTTGACTTAATACTGAACATTTAGCCCACTACTTAGGAAATACACAATATAAAATTTCGGTATCTAAAAAAACCAAGATATGGTCTTTGATTCAGGGTGTCTCACGCCACTGGGGCCAGGTGTTTGAGTGTCTGCCATGGTTCCGTGTGTGTGGAGTTTGAGGGTCCCCCCCCCCCCCGTACAGAAATCTTCTGAGGTTAATTGGAGTTGCCAAACTGCCCATATGTGTGCATGTGTGAGTTCCCTGCAAGGGGTTGGTTGCCCCATCCCTGCCTGCCTTGAGCCCATAGCCTCTAGAAAGGTACTTAACATGAGCAGCTCTAGTGAAATATCCAGATGCATAAATGGGAGTGCACTTAAAGGTTGAAAGTATTAGTTGGGTAACTTAAAATATAAGTGTTTAAAAATGAAACTGTTGATATGTTAAAATACGGGTGTTTTATTTAAATATAAAGTATTTGAGGAGGTACATCCACCATTTAAAATGGATCATGTGCACAGGAAATGTCTGTGGCTCAGAAAGGTTGCTCTTTCTGCACTTGGTCTTTAAGAGCTTCTTGTTTTTTATAATTAAGCTGATATGCACAGCTGATAAGTAATTACCCAGAATGCATCTGTGAAGTACAAGCACTTCAATAGCCTTCAGAAACACAATTTTGTGACATCGATTCATTTTGTTGTTTGCTTTTCCCTTTCAGGATCTACTTACAAGGCACAAGATAATGTGTGCAGAGTTCTTGGAGACAAATTATGACAGGGTAAGAACAGGTCGAGTTTGTTTGTGTTTTTTTTTTGTGTAAATTTTTGATCTTACAAGTGATAATGGTTAACGGAGCGTACTTTGTATTTTTAGGTGTTTACAGAATATGAGAAGCTCTTGCATTCAGATAATTATGTCACCAAACGTCAGTCTCTGAAGGTAGAGTCCTTTTGTCTTGTCTTTTCCCCCAAAAACACTTGTATGTGTTAAGAATTTCTTTAACTTCAGGTAGTGGCTTTTGGGCCTTATTGCCTCTGACATGGTAGTCACATAAGGCATAGAAGCACTTTGGTGAGCTTTCAAGAGGCAGATGGACTTTTTTTTTTCCCCCTCTTCAGTCTGCTGCTGCTTTTAGCATAGAATGAGTGGTTTATTTGTAAATGTAAATGTATTCATGTAAAATAGTGTATTTCATACTACAGCTCCTGGGTGAACTTCTGTTAGACCGACACAACTTCACAGTCATGACCAAGTACATCAGCCGAGCTGAGAACCTGAAACTCATGATGAACCTCCTGAGAGACAACAGCCGAAACATCCAGTTTGAAGCCTTCCACGTCTTCAAGGTCAGTTGCCATCCTCTAGACGGTCTCACTCGGTGACCAGGGGGCCTTGATGTCTAAGTGTTTTTTTTTTTTTTGACATTCTATCGGGGACGCACTAAGGCATTGAGTCATCAGCCCCACCTCTGTGCCCAGGTGTTCGTGGCCAACCCCAACAAGACGCAGCCAGTCCTGGACATCCTGCTGAAGAACCAGACCAAGCTGGTGGAATTCCTGGGCCACTTCCAGACAGACCGCTCTGAGGACGAACAGTTCTGTGATGAGAAGAACTACCTGATCAAGCAGATCCGGGACCTCAAGAGGCCACAAGCACAGGAAGAAGCGTAGATGGAGAAGGATGGCCACGCTTGGGGTGGGAGTGGGATGATAAACCAGGAGAATGTGTTTTGGAAGAAGAGGAATCAAGAAAATGGGTTACATCGGAAAACCTGACGGCACCCCTTCCCGCCCCATGCTTCTCTACCCCCTGAACATCTTCAGCAGGGTTATTTTCTTCCAGGACAAGCGGGCCTTTGCTTCCCTCCATACATCACAGATGAACAATGTGGAGCAAGTGTGATAAGCGGCCCATCATCCAGCTCAAGAGAGAGACAACACCATACTGCTCTGCTCTGCATTTTGCATTGGTGTTTGTTCTATTTTTCACTAATAGGGCACCAGCCTAGCCTCCCTCTAATTATCTTTTCTCATGAGTTTGTTGCGACCTCCTAATGGAATTGAGTGGCAATTCCACAGGACACATCAAACCTAGATACATTTAAAATCCCAAAGAGCAGGTTGCCTGAAGAACAGAGAGGTGGACAGCGGTGAATTTTTAAATCCTTGTTAAATGTCAAATGCTGTTGTCGTAGGGAGTGGGATTAGAAGTGAGGTCTTTCCATTCCCAACGGGTCATCCTATAGTGACCCTACACCCTTATCCCGTGCTGCACTTGAGGTGTGATTGCGTGATATATCGAGCGTGATAGGCGTGATATATCGAGCGTGATAGGCGTGATATATCGACTGGTGTATTTTTATTTAAGTGGGCTCCCCTCCCAATGGATGCTTTGGTCAGGAAAGTACAAAATTCACAATATATACCCAGTTGTGCGACGCTTAGCTTGAAAAAGCAATTGTATTTTTGTCTAAGGATTTTATTACAAGTTTTATTATCAAAGATATAGCAGTAATGTTTGTCCACATAATGCCAATGCAGTGTGTGTTAATACCAGTAACATCTATTAGTAGGTATACTGCTAAAGGCCAGGAATATGGTTGAAAGAGTGCTGATATGAATGCTTCTTGCCGAAGACGGCACAGTAAACTGTAGTCTCTCTCGCCCCTGCTCAGTTTCATTTCGGATTTCAGTCCTTTGCTCTGAGCCTGAGTAGGTACCTCTGGTAGCTGTGAGTCTCCATGTGCAGGGTTTGTGGTCAGCACTGACTGCACTGCACTTCCCAAAACTCCTTACCTACGTGCTGAACCCTAGGAGACACTCCCACTCTGCTTATTGCCAGTCTTTATATGCGGCTCCTGCTTTAAGTACGTAGATCTACAGCGCCTTAATCTGTTTGTGCAAAACACAGACTTGGGGGGAAAATAGTTTTGCTGAACTGGTGTCTTAAGTTTTCTTTGTCACCTGTTTGCACAAGGCTGTCTATATATACCTCAGAATTGTCTGATTATAATTAAAATGTTTTATCTTGGTTACAAGCAGCAGTTTGCAAAAATGTATGCTGAAGATTAAATGTTTTTCATCTTCCTCCTTTATAAAAACACTTTGAATGAACATAATTTTATATTTTTAATATTTCAGTGAAGCCCTGAATGTTTGCACAGGGGAAAGGGGAAGCACCGGATACGAAGTGCAACCAAATAAATGTTATGAACAATCAGAACCAAGCTCACCTGTGTCCCTGTTCCTTCCTTTTTGCACAACACTGTCCAGCGTTTCTGCTCTCTCTCCCTGCATGTGATCAGTTTTCTTTGTGAAGGAACAGGGGAAACTGTTTTTAAATGATTACAGAATGGAAACTTACGCCCTTGTTAAAGATGGACAGGAGGATGACACAGTTTTAAAGTTTTCAGTACATGTGGTTTGGCATACACCTCCCCCCCTCCCCCCGGGAGGACCTGCAGGTTTGTACTTTATAAAAGACGAATGGTTATGGAGTATAATTCAGGACAAGGTCCTGCTTTTGTCCTGCGCAAAGGCTTTCTGTAGGGATAGACTAATCACCAATTAAATGACTATCTAAAAGTCTTGTTTTGGCCAGATGTAGTCTACAGAAATGAACTAGAGTAAAAACTATTCTTAGAGAAGATCCACCAGTTTATCAATTTTCCAACTGCTTGCCTAGTAGCGGTTCATTTCACTATATTAACCGCTTACATAACTTGGCATTTGATCAAGTCATGAATACATGAAAACTAAGGTCTAGAAATCAAATTGGTGGTAATAATTTCCATATTACTGAGATACTGCAAAGCCTTGGCAAAGCTCTGAACTCCAGCATGATGAGAGGCCAACCTCTGGAGATCAGTTAGGAAAGTGGTGAGAACAGAGCTTAATTAGAGCCAAATTTCACAAAATAATAAAACCATTATGTGCCATCAGGATCGCTATTCCGTAGCGCCTTCAATAATTCATTACAAACCTTCACATTTTTCTTTTTCTTTTTACTGATTTTAATCCCAGCAACTGTTGCAGCCAACAAACGCTTTTGTTTTACAAAGAGTGCTAAAGACATATTAAAGAATAACTAAACTGAAATCTAACACAGCCCACAGTAAACCACAGCCTGTCTAGCGTCACTCCAGCGAATGCAGAAGCACATGCGTCCGGGCCATCTCTGCACCCGGGTCCTGTCTACGGCTGCGACTCCGGGTCCGACATCACTGGGGGCAGGCTGCGGCAGGTCCTGCACCATTCCCAGATACGCATCACAGAAGAAGCGTGTGGGGACTCTCCAGACAGATAAACGGCAGATAAAAGCTTTGGGATTTGGTTCCTGCATGTCCTTAATCTTAAAATTCCCCTTCTAATTGTGCAGATGACCTACATGATGTTTTTTTCTCTCCCCCCACCGCATTAACGACGCCAGATCTGACGGAACTGGTGGAGCATCTTCTCGGCTGCTCTCACCTGTGTCCCGCGGTGCCGAGCTACATGTACGTGATCTCGTCGGCCAGCCTGCGCTCCCACGGTTCCGACTGGCCCTCTATGTGCCTGCGTAGGATTTCCATGGCCATGCGGCTGCGTGTATGCCTCTGGCGCTCTGCCTCCAGCTCGGCCCGGACCACTTCCAGCTCCTTCCGCAGCTCCTGCAGAGTGCCGTCATGTTCTGCCCGGCTGGCCATCTCCCTCCCCTGCCTCTCCGCTTCCAGGTGCCGCTTCAGCACCTCCAGCTGGTGAGCCAGGTCCGCCTTCTCCCCCCGCAGCTCCCGCGCCTCCTCCTCGGCCCTTCGCAGCCGCTCCCGTGCCCTGCTGACCTCCTCCGCCTTTCCCCGCAGCTCGGTGGCCCAGGCCTCCAGGCGCGCCTCCCTCTCGCGAGCCTGCACCCGCAGGGCTTCCACGCGCTGGTTCTGCCACGCGGCCTCGCGGCTGGCGAGGGCCAGCTGCGCCTCCCGCTCGTCCAGTAGCCCCTGCAGCCTCCTGCGCTCCCCCCGCTGTGCCTCAGCCTGCGCCAGGGCCAGCTGGAGCCGGGCACTCAGCCTACGCCGGTCTCGCTCGACTTCGCGCACTGCCCACCGCAGTGTCACCAGGTCCTTCTGGTTCCAGATATATCTCCCCTCCTTCTCCTCGCCGGCAGTGTGTGCGGAGGCCACGCCCCTGTGCTCCGTGTCTCTAGGCATCTCGAGCTTCTCCTCGTCTTTCCTGACTATCCTGTCTGGCAGCCGCTCTCTCTGTCTCTGCTCCTCCCTCTTCTGCACCTCCTCCAGGGCCGAACGATAGATCTCCTGTCTGTGACTGCCCCGTGCTGTGGACAGCCTCTCAGTGGGCAGGATCTGCATGATTCCCATGCTGGCTCTGGTTCTGTTGTCCTCCAGTAGGTCCAGGATAGTGAAACGAGGAGAAAACAGCTCAGTGACCCAGTGCTTCTTTTCTGTCCCCATTTGCTCTTCCCTTGTGTCCAGCTCCTGACCTTTCTCCACACCCATTGTCGATCCTTACCTCAATCCTCCGGCTGTCCTTGGATGTAAAACAGAGGCACTGATTGAAAAATTCACACATATAGGACAGCATACAACAGTTATTTTAAGTACCATTCAATGTAGATGGAATCAATCTACCCAGGGTTTAGTCTCTGAAACATGACTTTTTCTTGCTCAAATCGCATTATTTCCAATATATACTTAAAGTTGCTGAACATTTTATTTGAAAAACTAAATAACTTAAACTTCTATAGCTTTAAATTTGTTGAAAAAAAATAACACGAACATCATAATTTCAATGACTAGTCACAATCATTACTAAATAAGCATTCAACTCCGAATGAATTAAGTTAAGATTTCCATTAAATAAAATTCTTAATAAATGCAATATGAAATGTAGCCCACTAAAGGTGAACCTCTGATTACAAGAAAACATAGTTAGCTAAGACTCCTTTTGAGGTTTGCAGGAATTGGCAGAGATACCATCGACCCGTCCAATCAGAATGCACAGTGCATCCGTAAGACAGCAGGGTACAGCCCCGCATGGAGTAACTGCCAAGGTCAGGCAGGCTGCTAGCATGCTAGCTACGTACCGAGCCGTCCTGTCGGCTCCCGTCGAGCATCTGCATCCACGGCGCATTCTGAGCGCGAGCCGGTGACGTTCAGCGCAGAAACGTCACGCCGGTCGCTGGCGTAGAGAGAGAGTGACGAAGAGCGCAGTGCGCTGTGGGATAATCCCAATCGAAGGCGGTCATTTAAAACGTCGTTTTATTGCCAGATGCATATAAAACCCGAATAAGGATTTAGGGTAATAACCAATTTAGTTGTTTTATTTCAGATTTATTCAAGAAAAATGAAATGAAGTTTGACAGCATGGGATCAAGGATAGTAAAAGATATTTACGGAACGGATGCTTTTAGTTTTGTGGATTTCTGTTAACTAAAAACTGAAAGGATATAGTGGCTGGACGGCAGCGCTGGGTGTAGTGTAACGTGTAACTAAAGTTGCATAACCTGACTTTTAAAAATTGTGCTGTAAAAATGAGTTTGAAATAAGCAGTTATCATAAATATCATGCGTTTTACGTTTTTGAGGAACATAGCTTAATGCGTGGTTTACTTCGTTAATTTTGAATTAGCCTTTCGCAAACCATATTTTAATCTCTTTGTGAATGCGAGATATTTACCAATTTACAATACGATTTTTTTCCCAGAAAATCTAGCTCCAACAAAACTTAAACGATTCACCCACGCTGTTCACTTGTCGTTCTTGTTTTAAACATAATTCATAGGTTATGATTTTTTCTACGATTCGAAACACAAAGAAATACATTTAGACAGCAGAAAGACCGGATTTCTCTCGGCCCAGCCCCCACAAGAAACCAGGATTTTCTAGAAGAAAGGAAGTTCTTTTTTCCTCTTTGTACGTTTGAATCGACCTAGTTAGTTTCATTCACGTTTTGTATATGCAGTTTTTGTAAATAATATTAAGGACCACAAGTTTAAGACGCATCAAATTAATTATTTGGACATGTTGAAGCAAAGCATCGCGATAAATAATTGCTGAGTATTAAATAATTTTGGAACATATTGAAATAAAACGTGTAACAAAGTACTTACTTTACTTACCTAAATTTACTTGCTTAAGGCTAGACAAATATTTGGTGTCAAATGAAATATTCTTTTAGAAGCAACGGATATATGCATGTCGTTTGTCGAGTAGTGATGCAAAATTACTGTAAATGACAGCAAGACGTTAACGAAAGCAAAGTAGTGTTGGCTGCTACTTTAAATGTTGCTTTAACTCTAAAACGTTCACGTGTTGGGTCATTTCAGACTGATTTTTATCACGTTTACTGCAAGAAAAGTTGAATTATACTAAGTAATAGTATAATTTGTTTCTTTGTTTGTAGATTTAATTCTCTCCAAGTCCAACGAATAACCCCATAATGAACTCTTTAACTATATATTATTCTCTGCCCTGTGTTTTTCAAATTAAATTTAAAAACGCACAGATTTGGTGGATAATTTAACAACAATTATGTTCCTCTTGTGATTATAGACATTGTGATTATTGTAATTCAGCATTTTAGCTTGTGTTAGTATTGTTCTGTAAACATAGTATTGTTCTTTGAAATGAAAATGTTAATGTATTCTTAGTATTAAAGATCTCATCCACATTTTCTTTATACTACTACCACTACAAGAAAACTCAAGATTAAACATACAGTGAGGTTCTTTAAATGGTGAAAAGGCTTTCATTTGTGTTATGTATTCAGTTTGAAGGATGGGTTAGTCTAGAAGTTTATGAATGTTTATTAAAAAAAAGCTTCAACGAGAACAATTTCGAAGAACGTTTCAAATCCGATATCCATCAGTTAATCATCAAATTATCCATAATGGTCCTAAAATATTCCTGGCGTCCAGTTCTACGATACAGCAACATTCAATATGATCATTTATCCGTATGTGGTATAATTGTAATCCATGCTGAAAATGTTCAGCTGAAATACAATTATCTAAACAGTTGTTAACCGGGAAGGATGCATTGCCCAGGTTCTTCGGCTTATTTTAACTCCTTTTTTTCTGAACAGGAAAAAATAAACAAAAAGGCCAAAACCGGGAAACTGGGTTAGGGTTCAGATGGTTTTCGGGCTAAAGAAACAATGCCAGACAAATCCAACTAAAATTACTGTTCTGGCCAAGTGTTAAGAGTTCTGTGGGTATTTTTGTTGCATTCATAAAATTGTGCCTACGTGTAATGCAGCAAGGAAATGGTTTAGTTCCTTTGAGGAAGAAAAAAAAAACTTTAAAAACGAAATACCTGGGTTAAAATGAAACGCGCGGGAATGCCCGTTCATGGGAGGGGGAGTTACAATGTGGGGGTAGAGTTTGTCGGGGTTAGAGGTCATTAGCCTTCTGGGTCGTTTTAGACCACGGGATTTAAGGCTGGAGGGAGATGGAAACAATGGACTCAACGTTTGCAGGCTCTTTATAAAGTGAAAACAACATTTTTTTTAATCGAATGCATTAGAAATTGGTGAGGTATTAAAATGAATCACTATGGTGGCAAACTAGGTTGCTACAAGAACTCGATAATTATTAGAACAATGTCGAATGTCTCCTTGCCCCCACCCCCACCCAGAAAAAACAACAAAGAGGATGCTCACACAATTTCACGCATGAGAAATTTTTTTGTTCAAATTTTAAAATAGCAAGGAACGCTTAAGACATCTGCCCAGTAAGGAAGGAATCCCTCTGATGCGCCCTCGGCACCCAAAATGCGCGTGTTCTAAAACACCCAGGCAAGGTATGGATTTTCTGCTTTATTCGCCCAAGTAGAACTCCTCTCGTTGGTATTTTTAAATCGTATGTCCTGTTTTGCTCTACATTCTACCATCATGCATTTCTGCCTGGTTTCACTGTTTAATTGTAAAAAATCGTGGTACGGGAAATGGGGAGGGGGGGTGACACTTCCTTATTTCTTTAAGAAAAAGTAAACAGCACGTGTTAAGTAGTCGTTTACATTTGACATACTTTATACATCATGAAGAAGACACCAGATTGTGAAGACTAACTTTTTATCTGCTTTTCTTTTGGAACTAATTACAAATAAACGGTATTAACATTTGTCGTAAACAGCACGAGCTTCTTAATAAGCTGAAGGGGGGATATTTTTATTCGTTGTTTCGCCTTGTACTTAGGAAAATAAATCACATTAATTATGCAAATGCGGCTGCTGGCGGATGTAGTTCTTTGGTCTTGCAGCGAGGGGCTGCCCGGTGGGGAATGGCCCACAAAGGCAGGCCGTCACATGACGATGCATTCGCGCCTCTTTGGGGAACCTTCCGACCCGTCGCAGCTTTCCAGCAACTTATCGGAGGTAAAAACGCAGCTCGGATCGTTACTGTCGTCCTAATCTCTCGTTACCTTGTAACATCGAATGGCTAAAGGAGCGTTTCCCCGCTTTGAGCGGGAGTAGAAGTTATTTTTTTTTCGGATCCTTGCTTTTATCTTACGGCAGAAGGCTTTGATGGTTAGGGTGTGTTAATGGCCAGTGATAGAATAAGTGCAGCACTGAAATCGGATATTTAAGTCGGTTGAAGAAGGTTAAAGAAAAGCAAGATTTGAACATGTAACTATTTACACTGTACTATGATGGGTAATTATTTGCCGTTTCAGTGAATTGAAAGTAGCTATATAGCTACTGCAAATGTATATCCAAGACCATGTGTAAGACGAGTCATGCTTGAAATGTACATATATATATATATATATATATATATATATATATAGTAGTAGTAGTAAATGATTTAAACACCCAGCGAATGGGTCTGACAGCTTTAATGTAGCTGATCATATTTATGTAGACTTGTAGATACTCGTTACCAGGCTAGCTGGTTCGCTCACTAGCCATCCTTAGTACCAAGATTATTTGTGGAGACGCCTAGTAATGGGACTAACCTAGTAATGGGACTAATGCGCCGGAGTAGCCGAGGCTCCGATTCGCAGTGCGGCGCGTCCCTGGCTCCCGGGGAAGTGCCTCGTTGTTTTGCTTCCCGGCTCGTCCGCGAATCTGACCCAGCAGTCCCAGTTTGAATTTCACATGGCGCCCAGTTGCGCCACAGCCCCTGAATGGAAGCCGCTAGTGGGGGGGGGCGCCTGCAGGCTGGGCTCCGTCCTCCCGCACAGACCCGCGGGCTGGCCGCCGTCTCCCCGCACCGTCGCAGCTTCCCGCAACTTTTTCTTACTTGCACCCCGTGGATGGCACGGCGTGCCCCGTGCGTAAGTGGCCAGGAGCGCCGATCGCGTTACATGAAACCCTTCGCGGGATACATCGTAAAGGCGTGTGCGTCTCAGCTCTAACAACGTGCTACAGTTACTTGCTTTAAATCCAAACGCGTGGGTGTTATCTGATCAGATTTCAGAACTGTTGGCTGCCTAACGATGCCTGATTCTTGTCTTTGGTATAGTAACATTGATTTTTTTTTACCCACCCCCCCTTCTCCCTCCCTGTAACGCGTCGATCATTCACGTTGAACGGCTGATCTCCTTTCCAGCGGACGGCTGGCCGGGGAGCAGCAGGAGAGCCTGCAGGAGCACATGCTGCGAGTCACGACAGTCGGACCTGCTTCGTTACAGTGTTTGTTTCTGTGTTCAGGGGCGCATTGTGGGAATTGCAGTTCGCCTTCCGCCACGGCGCCTTGGCCGGGCCCCACGCGAGCCTGGAGCGGCGGTGAAACGCGGGGGAGACGCACGGCGCCTTTGTGCGCCGCTCCATGCATTGGACACATGGCACATTACTGGCGCTCTTAAATTTCCCTCTACTTGCATGATTTCATGAGTCCAGGTCTAGTGTTGGTTTTAAGTCACGGATAAGAAGTCTTTCCGTTTTGCCGAGATCTTAAGCTGTAGATCGTAGTGTCGTGGTCCCAGCTGTAGGCGGCCTAGTGTGTCGCACATAAGTACTGTCACAAAGGTTGTTTACAAAAAAAATGATTTGTAGCCTCATCAGTTCCCACCATGTGCTTGTTATTCTTGGAAGTGGGGGGGGGGGGACGCTAATCGTGGCATCTGTGGCCCTGGGTGCCGGGCCAGCCCTGCTCACATGGTCGGATCTTGCAGGACATCCTTCCTCCATCTTAGACCTTTGTGTGGCGGAGCACGTGCGACGCGCCCTCGCGCTCGTGCCGTGCGGAGAGCCGGGGACCAAATCCGGCCGCACTTTGCAGCCGAGATTCTTCTAGATCGGTATTTAAATGGGTTTTTCGCTTGACGGTCCTTCGGCGATCGCGGCGGCGGGGCGCGCACACTTTGGCTCCGCGACTGCGACCCGAGCCTGGCGAGAACCACACGCCCGGCGGGTTATGCTTGGAAGCGAGACCACGGCAATGCAGAGGGTCATGGAGGGAAGGCAGTTGTTGGTCAGGTGTTTCACAACTTTGGACTACGTGTGAAGAATCTCGGAGGCTCCCCGTGAATTTGTGGCTTTTTGGGTGACTACTGCTTTTTTGGTCCATGGGGAAGGGTAGATACCTTGCTGAAATGGCATTTTCTTCTGAAAGGTCTTTCAAAAAAGTACAAACTGCATAATGCAAAGGCTCAGATACCATGGTCCTGTTCATTAGTCATTCGCTGCAATATGGTCTCCTTTGCCGTGTTCACATTTCTGTTCTCCTATCTCTTCCAGATCTGCATCGGCGGTGAGTTCAGCCTGGCACTCTGGTGCCCACTCGCCTGACGCGGAGGTGGGCTGCACTGATCTGTCTCTTCTGCTAAGGTGCATCCAGTGTAGTCAGTATATTAGTCTAGAATCTACTGCGCTGGGTGCCCCTTCTGGCTGAAGGGACAGCATGGCCGCCATGGGAGGTATAGGAGATGTAGGAAACCCTTCCAGATGCCCTAGTCAAAGGGTTTGAAGCTTTCTGGAACACACAAGTGGCTGAGTTGTAATTCTACTGGGATGGCTATGGACTATGAATATGTGTGTATTGATGGTGGGCAGATGTTGACTTTAAATTTATCAGCAGAAGATGGTGGTAGCCAGATCTTTTACTGGTGGTTGTCACACACACACAGCCCAGCAGTGACTTTGTGAATGATGTCCTTTCACATATGTCTGTGCAGTCCCAAAGTGCTCACAGTGCAGGTAGTACTAACTCAATCTACTGCAGTGTGTGCACTTCCCGTATTGCCAGGCGCCCTCTGCTGGCTCAGATTGTAATTGTATTTATTTTGCTGTATATGTGCTGCCTCCCTCCCCAGACTTTTCTCATGCACGCGGAGTTTTGCCGGTTTGCATCCAGCTTGTATATACTCTGCTGTGCAAATCCATGCAAAACTCTCTGTGCCTGAGTCAGACGCGACTGCCACTTTTTTTTGCTGTACTTTCTGGTCTTTCCGCCTTTGGCCACGCCGCCCCTTGTACAGCTGGAGGTGATAATTATTTCCGAGTATCCTGGCCTGAAGATTCTCTCCATCCCCTACAGTGAGTTATCTGCAGTCTGGCTGGGTATCATGGGTAACCAGCATGCTTATGTCTTGCTGTTTTCGGGTGGATGACTTTGCAATTTTGATTTGTCTTGGAGCCTAAAAAATTGCACGGTATCCATCTGTAATCCGCTAGATGTTTTGAACTGCTATGTGATCGTTTTGTTTCCAGGTTTTCTGTTCTATATCCCAATAAAATTTGTTTGAGTAAATGATTGATATTCTTTGTGTCCAGTCTGCTGTGAATGACTTATGGACTGGTTTGAGATTACTTTTGGACTTCTACCCGCCGTTGTCCCTTTGTTCGGAGTAGGGGGTTTTGTACCAACGACAGCCACCAGAGGGCAGTCTACGCACGCTCGTTCTAGCCGCCCGACCTTCCGACTGAAATCTTATGGTTTTAATGTCTGAACCCGTACTTCATTATCTGAAGTAGTAATTAAGAAACGCTGCTATGCGGGAGAAAGGCCTCTTGGAAAATGTCCAAACATTAAAATAACTGCTGAATCTCTGCAGGCGGAATTTTGTAAGACGGCACGTAAAGCAAGTATTATGCGGACAATTCGGTCTAACGAATTTGGTTTAAGCGGAGTGGAGTGAAATTTGTTTTCGGCGAACTCGTTCGATTTTAATGTGATTTGTGGCATTTATTTAATTAATCGGGTAGCTGAAGGTAGTTTTTTGTTGTTTTAATCCGTTAATGCCGGTGCTTGAACGAAAACGAGCGGTAGGCCTACACAAGACACTGACTTTGAGACTTATGTGGTATCATGGCTTGCAATATGAGAAGCACATGGAATCTACTAGGCCTGTATTGCCGCAGAGCGAATTGCAGCATGTGCATTTTTTTTGTAATCCGATGTACGACGCTAATCAAGCCATTTCTCTGCAAAATTACTTTTGAGAAATTCGACTAAGGCAATTTCGTGCGCATTCTGTCATGTAGTTTGGAGACGTATCTGAAGCTCTGCTCACACGCACAGAGAAATAATTATATTCCATCCGGTATAATTGATCTGTTTCTCGGTCACAGCGAAAAGCCCTTTCACAAGATGGCTCGCACTCTTCTATGGATGGTGGTGGAGTTTGGGACATGGGTATCGGAATGATTAACATTCTTCTCTACAAAAACATATGCATATATTAAGTGGTTCAAGAATTTGTGACTCCAGATTTTTTTTCTTGTCTTCTGTACGACATACCAGTGTCCTGGAATATCGCTTTCAACTCAATAATGCGGAGAACGACTTCATCTATACTTTTTTAAATCAATGGTTAGCTCAGTTGTTTCGTCCTTAAAATGGCCATGGACAGTCAAGTTATGGCTTGTTTCTAAGGTTATCTAAGATTATATATCATCTAAGAATAAAAAAAACGGTACCATAACCATATTCTGATTTTATTCTTTATTTGATTTCCTTTGAATTTAATATTTACACCCGCTCCCCAAGTTCTGTCCCGTCTGATTTACATCGTGTGATTTATTCAATGAAAAGTTCCACGCAGAAATGTTGGCAGCTCTGCTAGGACACAAATCAGTATGCCTGGGGCGCCGAGGGAGATTTAAGTTTTAGTTTTAGCATCCGAAACCCAGTGCAGTAATTCGGATGACGTGTTTTGTTTCTTGCGGCGCCCTGCGGGTTATTCGGATAAACGTCGGCAGGAATGCCGTCGATCGGCTGAAACTGAGACTGCGGAGGTACGGGTCACAGCGGGCGGTCGTCGCTAATCGAGTGCAGTACCGGGTACTCATTCTGCGGGAGCTACACCGAGACAAGTTAATCCTAACCGCTTTCCCTGAATTATTCCTGTCAACAGCATCCCCCTATGATTAAAACGGGTGATAAGGTGGGCCTATCGCTGGTGGATATCTTGCTGACTTGCCCCATCCATGTGTAGTTTCACAATTACCGCGAAATATCCAGGGGTGGCAGAACCACGAATATCACAAGTTTTATTTTCCTCAAATATTGATTTTTTTTCTGAAGCACGTGTGTTTCTGTTCACGCCAGAATACGGACGAGTGCGCGCTGCCCTGCCCCATGTCATTTTTATTACTAGAATTTATTATCCATTAGAAACGGTGTCATCTCCACTTCTTAGATGTAGAAAATACGCCCGCTCCACGACTTAATTATCCTAAGAGGCTTTCATGGCAATTAAATCTAATTATCTATGGATAAAGCGACTGAAGTAAGACAACTGAGCGTTTCAATTTATTTCACTTTTGTCCTTTTTGTACCCATAGCAGTCGTAATGATCGATGGGGCGGCCGCGCGCTTGTCTTGAAGTCGTGCCAAGTAGTGTAAAAAATTATGTACTCTTATTTAGATAACGGCGCCCGTCGTAATGTACACTTACATGCATATAACGGAGCTGCACTCCGAGGCTCCTAAAACGGAAAATATAGTTTTGATTTAAGGAGTGAATAAAAATACTGGTGGAAAGATGTACATTTTTCTCATTATATTAATTATACCTTTTACGGTGCATCGCGTTAATTTATAACTGAAGAGCTGAAGTAAAAATGTCGGGATCTCGGGATAAAATGTTTCTCTTGAAAAGGGGTAATAATGTCATAGCGTTTCCTCTAGGCGGTAAACACTTAAGCTTTGCATAAACATTTACGTCAATAATGTCTGCGTATGATGCCCAAGTGTCGGATCAGCGAGCGCGCTCCCGAAGGCGACTGCGCGCAGGCCACCCTGCAGCTCGCCCGTCTCCTGCGCAGCCGGGGAGGAGGGGGGGGGAGCAGACGCTTCTGCTACTGCCAGCCCACACGAGTCCGCTCCACAGGACGCGCAGCCCGTCATGGCATGCGCGCAGGGCTGCACACAAACGGGCATCTCGCTCCTTCCCACCGGCGCCGTCTTCTGCACATTCGCTTAGTCGGGTCGTTGGCGAGCGGTGCGGCTGCGTTACCTTCTTATCCTCATTGGCAGAGGGACGCTTCCCCCCCCCCTCTCTGGATGTAGAATATAAAGGTGCAAATAAAGCTGTGATCGAAGAAGGGATCTCTAAGTGACTTTAAGTTGAAACCCCGCTCCCAATGAATCGCGCCTCGGCCGAGGAGTAGCCTGAACCTGGATATCCGGAGCGCGGAGGGTCCGCTGCAGCCGGGCGCTATGGCAGGTGCCGGTGCGCCAGGTGCGCTGCTCGCCTGCGTCCTGCTCGTACCCTTCGCCCAGCTAAGCGCCCAGGTGCCCGATTGCCAAGAGGTCCGTTCGTCCTTCCTGCTTCTTCATCCGGGCATGAAATGGGCACCGGAGAGCCCAGTATCAGGTAACTGCCCCGATCTCAGTCGCCTTTCACATTATCCAAGTCCACTACTTTTATTGCTAAAAAATGCAACAGAAATATTGTTCTTAAATTATTGTTAGATTATGTTTTACACATTTTAATATGACTCGGGACCGGTATTAAACCGGGAGATGTATGAATCTGCAGTTACCTGTACCGCACGTTTTGGTTTGAAGTAAGATGAGGGTGAATGTACTCTTTAAATTGTTTGAACTTGCTGAAGAAATGTGCATAGCTAAAAACTATGTAGACAGGTGTTGAAAGGGGAACTAATATGCTTCTTCTACTATTAACCATTAGGACAGTTATCCGAATGAGGGATTTCTTTACTGATAACTCTGAGACCGCAGAGGATGTCATTTGAAACTCCTCAGTCCCATGTCACAGTTCTTTCATTGCGGCACCTACAAATGTTATTGCACCGAATATGGCCGTATCTTTCAGGAACACTGCCCAGAGGTGTTGCCCTTGTCAGAAATTTCGGTTCCGTTTTGGCGGGGCCAGTCTGTCTGCGGTGTTCCCTAACCACCCCCCCCCCCCTCCTTCCGGCATGCGGGGCACACAGCCAAAACCACAGGGAGACTGACATAAAACTTGCACGTTATAAGTGAGGCATATGCGAAAATGCCAGGCAGACGTTCTCTGCTTCTTCGGTCCCTTAAGTTGTGTATGCAGTGAGGCTACAATAAACAGAAATAAGTATTAAAATTCAGCATCCTCTTCTCCCCATTGGAATCCTGGGGATTTTGCTCCTCGGTGCTGATTTCTGAGTGCATCTTTTTTTCCCGGGAAAGTAAATAGCTTTCCTCCGCAGGGCTCCCATGGAGCCTGTGGAGATGCTGAGCCTAACAGCCGCCTTTAGCTTCCTTCTGAGGCGTAAGACGCCTAACCAGGCAGAAAGCCAGCCAGAGCCGCGTCCGGTCCTCCGGCAGGTGTGAATTACATTTCCTCGCTCCTTGTGCCTCGCCGGCCTGGCTGACTTGTTTTCCTTCCTTATTTATTTCTTTTTAAGTGCTCTGCTCATTTCCCAGTCCACGGTGACAGAGAGCTTGTTGACAGCCGAATCTAAGATGCTGTCGTTCCTCTCCAGGACGGGATGTGCGGAAAGTGACCGCACCACCCTTTGTGAAGTCTAGGAGGGCAGTGTGCGTGTAAATGCAGCGGAAGGCAGGGATGTGAGTCTTGAGTGTTTCTTGGTTTTATTGGTGGTGTTATTTGGTCCTAATTCCCGTTCACCTATTCTGTGTGTATAAATAGTTTAGAGCTGCTCTAGTCGGGTACATGTCGGGTTTTACAGGGGAAAAGGAATCCGACCTTTAATTGAAAGCTTCTGTACCCAGGACGAGTCTCTCCGTGCTCTGAAACACAGCCTGGGAGCTGTCCTGGGCGCATTTACTCGTCACATGGCCTGACCTCTGGTGGTGCGCATCTGTCAGCTGGGAGCGGCCGTGCTGCGTGCCCTCTGACGTGTCCCCCCCCCCCCCCACTTGCCTCTTTCAATCCATCTCTGTTCCTCACAGCTGATTCATTCCCTCCAAACCCGCCTCCTCCTCTGACATAGCCCCGGCCCCCCCCCCTCAAAGCCCCCCCCCCCCCCCGCCACAGCCCCCCCCCCCCCCTCCCCCCCCCCCCCCCCCC
>JAODKM010000002.1:11551870-11567596 GCA_026780845.1 Petrocephalus sullivani
AAGGGCACCAAAGGCCTGGTAAATGCAGTTGTTACACTTACATGATGATCGAATTCCTTGTAATATTTGGGGGAGGGAGGCACAAAAGTAAATTTCTGCTTAGGGCACCCATTTGGCCAGCAGTGGCCCTGGTCTTGTATTTTGTTTGGTTACTGATGGTTAAGGTTAGGGCTGGGCAGGGGTTAAAATTACATAGTTGGGATTTGGGTTTTGCCCATAGAGATGAATGGAGAGTCCCCACAAAGGTATAAATGCAGAATCTGTGTATGTGTGCGTGTCCACAATGTGGTAAAACCTGCAATTTTTTACACTGTGGAGAATTTTTTCAGTTTCTACAAGGGGAAACTCAAGTTTGAAAAATCAGTAACTGCAGTCTAAAAATGCCAAAACTGTTGTATTTTGTTTGGTTACTTATGGTTAAGGTTAGGGCTGGGTAGGGATTAAGGGTGTTATTGCAGGGATTATAGTTTTCCCATAGAAATGAACAAATGATTCCTACAAAGATATGAATACAAACACGTGTGTGTGTGTATGTGTGTGTGTGTGCACATGCATGTGTGCATGTGATCACATTTGAGGACCAAAATGTCCCTGAAGTTTGGTAAAACCTGAAATTTCTCGTTTTTGTGGACATCTTTTCAGGTCCCCATTTGGATAACCTCAGTTTTATAAAAATATGTAAATGCAAAAAAAAAAAACTAAAAATGCCAAAAGTCTTGTATTTCGGGTGGTTACTTATGGTTAAAGTTAGGGCTGGGTTGGGATTAAGGGTGTCCTGAATGGGATTAGGGTTTTCCCATAGAAATGAATGGAAGGTCCCCATTTAGATAGGTACGCTAGTCTGTGTGTGTGTGTGTGCGCTTATGTTTATATTACTTTGTGGGGACCAAATGGCCCCCACAATGTGATAAAAACCTGGTATTTTGACATTGTGGGGACCATTTTTCAGGTCCTCACAAAGATGTGTGACTGCAATCGAAAAACTAAAAATACCAAAAGTCTCATATTTCGTTTGGTTACTCATGGTTAAGGTTAGGGCTGGGTAGGGGTTAGGGTTGTCATGTTAGGATCAGAGATAGTATTACAAACCTCTGTGTGTGTGTGTGTGTGTGTGTGTGTGTGAGTGAGTGTGTAAAGCTCCTAAGCTCCTTCCTAATGGCAGGAACAGGCTGACTCCCATGTATGCTCTATTTGGCACAGCATGGTAACCCTAAAAAGCCGAGAATCCACATCGCTAGCTGGAGATGCGATGGGAGCCTGTCAGGCCTTGCGGGCTGTAGGCGGGCGGCCCACCTGTTCAAATGGCTCCTTAGTTTAGTTATTTTTACTCGGCGCATCAGAGTCACGGGACGCTGACTTTACGCCAAAAGCGCGGCGATGGCTCTGGAAGGGCCTGCGCACAGCACTTCCTTGCTGGTGAACTGGTGTCTCTGAATCACAACTTGTCAAGCCGGTCCTTGGGGAACCACAGGCAGGCTTCGATTTTGCTCCCTCACAGCCTCCTGCCGGACGTGGACTGTCTGGGGGTCTCCGAGGACCGGATTGAGAAACACTTGCTCTAAGTGACGCTTGTCTGTGTGCTCCCGGCGATAGACTAGTGCTGGTGGCTGTATCTATCCTCCTGCAAGGCGGACTGATGGAAGTTAATGAAGGCATAAAAGATGAGCGTCGCTAGTAAAGTCACGCTCCCGAAAGCTTCGTCCAAAAGTCTCTCATTGGACGATACAGGAGCAAGACTGGCCAGCTCCTCCCAGAATTCCTGAGAGGATGGAAAGACGAGGAGGGAGGAAATAACGATGGGACGGGAGAGGGACAGTTTGGCGTGAAGCGTCAGAGCTGCTGCACAAGCGCCAACCAAACGTCCAGCTCAACCGTATCACTGGAGCGTGGCAAGAAGCAGAAGGCCCGGTTCTCTGCCCAGTGGACCCGCGGTTGTTCTGATTTGCTCTCACACGTACCTACAGTTACTTAATGTTTGTCCACTCAGGCAGCAATCCGATTTGATCTGATTATTATTCATCTGATCCGATTTGTTATTCATTTGATCTGATGATTATTCATTCGACCTGGATTGATGATTTAACCTAAAGGCCACCTGTTGTGCTGTTCTTCAGTTCATGCTTAGCTGATCCCGCTAACCCCAACCAGGCCCTGCCTGCTGATTGACGTAGCCGTCAAGGAACCACAATCGTGACCGAATTGGTGCGAGTCTTGTGGGAGCGACCCACCGTTGGGAACCTACCTGGCTGTGAAAACGGGCTGATGGCAGAACCTCGATCTGCCTGGGTCACTTTGTGTGGCTTGATATATGTGTGTGTGTATGTCTGTCAGTGTGTGTCAGGTTTATAAGAGCTTGATTTATACGTGTGTCACAGCTGCGTGGTGGACTGCGCGTGTGCTGTGGACTGCGGCTGTTTGTGCGCGCGCGCGTGTGTTTGTGTGTTTGTGTGTTTGTGTGTTTGTGTGTTTGTGTGTTTGTGTGTGTGTGTGTGTTTGTGTGCTGGTCTCCGGCTCCTTCCCCTGCAGTGACAGCAGTAGATTAGCTGCCGGTGACAGGCTGCCCCTAAGCTCTGTCGGACACGGGGAGATAAGCCCCTCGCCTGGCCGCTGGTCAGGCGGAGCATGTGGGCTTCTCTGCAGCGATGCCTGGGTGCCCATCACTGCTCTCTGGCTAATGCAAGCAGCCGCCTGAATGAGCCAGCTATGGAGCGTGATCTCTGACCCCTGGGCCCCTTACCTTTAACTCCTGCCTCTCTGTCATTCTTGCTCCCAGTGAGTCTTTGCCTAAACCCACTGCCCCAGCCCCAGTTTTCCCCTCTAAGCACTAACATTTTATTTTCTTGGGACTTATCTGTTTTTTTTTTTTTGCTGCAAGCCTCGCTTGTTCGCAGCACCTCAAATCAGTGTTTGACTTCAAATTCAAACAGCCTCCTAACGTGGCCGTCCGATTTTGGAAGGTAGCATGGAGGGCGGCATTTAATGGCGGTCCTTACTCTGCGTCTCGAACCTCTCAGTCTCAGGTCGCCACAGAGATGTATGAATTAGCGGGATTTTATCGGTGTGCTGTACGCTTCACTTACCCTAATTAGTATTTTGAGCGGCTTGGACGCGATTAATCTGTTTGTTCTCCACGGTAGTTATGTGGCCTGCTTTCACTAAGGGAGTATCAGGTAAAGACCTGGCCTGGGGAATTGGGTTTGTGTCTGTAGGGCTCTGGTTCAGAGCCCAGCTGTTATACAGCTGATAAATGCCTCCTTAACCACCATGAATGAAGCACAGCAAGTGGGCTTGGATGAAAGGAATCCGATAAGTGTAAAAAAATGCCGTGTGATTAATCTCCTCCTCACCCCACCTTTCTCCACAGAGGCGTTTGAGATGGTGCTTCGCCATGGTCATAACTCCACCCAGACCATGCTAAGGGCGGAGTTTCCTGGCCTTGGGGGCGGGACTAATACAGCGGTTGGGCAGCTCTTCCTGGACATCTCCTTCTACAGCATGGGCTCGGACTCCAGTGTGGATGACATGGTGACTGCCTTCTTCGGCCGCTTGTTCCTGCCAGCCTATGGGCGCCTCCTAGGTGGCGAGAGTGGTACTGCAGTCTCCGAGGAGTGCCTGCGCGGTGCCTGGGTGCAGACGGGGGCCTTTGGCTCCTACCCCAAGCTGATGATGACGCGGCTGGCGCGTTCGCTGCCGACCACGCGCACCTTCCTGCAGGCGCTCAACCTGGGCATCGAGGTGGTGAACACCACGCAGCACCTGCGGCCTGGCCGGGACTGCACCCGTGCCCTTCTGCGCCTCTGGCTCTGCCCCCGCTGCCTGGGGCTGCCCTCGGCCTCCCCCTGCCCCAGCCTCTGCCCCACGCTCATGCAGGGGTGCCTCGGGGGGGCGGCCCAGGTGCAGTCCCACTGGGAGGCCTACGTGGAGGGACTGGCAGCACTGGCGAAGGCCATGCGGGGCGAGCGGGACGCGGAGGAGGCGGTGCTGCGGCTGCACGCCCTCGTGCGGCTGGCGCTGCGCTACATGCTGTCTACGCGCAGCCGCCTGCTCACTGCGGTGAGTCTACATGCTCATCTGTCATACTGCGCTATACGCACTCTCACTGTAACGCACTCGCACTAACAGCACAGTGCCAGTACCCTGGGCGCCCCAGACCCTGTGCGCTGGGAATCTGTTCCCAGGTCAGTGAAACCCGATTTCAGGCATGCTCAAACCGCAGTACAAGAGCCGGGGCGGGGGGGGGGGGGGGATAGGGACACCGGATGGCAATGCTGTAATTAATTATTTACGCAGCCCACTGGGGCCGTTGTGGTGCAGCTTTCTGTCTGTTTGGGAATTTGCTGAACTTTTCACTTTATTATTCGGGAACATTCCCGGGACATCATTTATTAACGTCGCATGGCCCCGGTCAGCCTGTGTCTGTCTGTCTGTCTGTGTGTTTGTGCATGGGGGTGTGAACTCTGTGTGTGTGTGTGCGCGCATGTGTGGCTGCCCTCTTGGCACAGTGCTGGCTGGTGTGTTTGCGGACGGCTGTGTCCCTGCTGTGGAGGTGAGGGACCCACATGGCCCCTT
Source organism: Petrocephalus sullivani (assembly GCA_026780845.1). Classification (NCBI taxonomy): domain Eukaryota; kingdom Metazoa; phylum Chordata; class Actinopteri; order Osteoglossiformes; family Mormyridae; genus Petrocephalus; species Petrocephalus sullivani. The sequence goes on from JAODKM010000002.1 coordinate 11,556,440, forward strand.
AGTGCGGCTGACATGACTGCTGTAAATGTGCAGGTTGGATACTGATTAGCATCGTGTCTCAGTTAGCTCTTCAGTCCCACCCCCACCCCCCCCCCCACATAGGCACACACACTGTGCTTCCCCAGGGCACTGCACTGGCTGTTAAGCACTGAGAGAGAGATGAACGGAGTGTGACTCTGTGTGTGTGTGTGTTTGTGTCCTGTTAGACTCTCCTCTCAGACTCCCCTGTTAGACTCTCCTTTCAGACTCGTATACTTTGGACAATGGGACAGTGGAAAAACTGATGGAGGCTAGTAAGAAATGTGACTCCTAAGCAGCAGGCAGGGTTTGACGCCCGTGAGGATGTATAGGTGGATGGGTGCAAATGTGAGTGACAACACGTGATGAAGATGATGAAGACTACCACCTCCAGCTCAGTTACCAGCACACATCGGTATTCAGCATTCGGCTCTCCGCTAGACTCACTTAGGGGGACACTGGCCACAATTAGCTACTAACATTTGGAGTTGGAATTAAGCCACGAATCCAAACCCCCGGGGGAAATTAAACCTCAGGCACATCCTTAAACCGCAAGCAACACATTAACAGGCATTTGCATTTTTATTGCACCTGAAAGAATGTCCTGCTTCTATTATCTGAGACACAGAGATTTTTATTATTATTGTGCCGTCCTGGAGAAAAACAATGCAGCCTGTCTGGGGGGAGACAAATCGTAGCTTATTTGCATGTTTCTGTTCGTGGGGGGGGGGGGGTCACGCAGAAAGACGAGGCGTGAGCTGATTTAGATGTAAACTGCGACGTCTCATCTCCAGTAGAGAATATTCACCCTCTTAAAAACACGGGTAGGAAAGGAGCGAGCAGAGAAGGATGATGTGATGGGTGCATGTGTGTCTCTCAGTTTGTATGTCTGAGTTGTATTTTGCAGCATGTTTTAAAGCCAGACTGAAGAGCAAATTTCCAAAACTTCGTCAGTCCATGGGACACATTTTTGAGAAAATCTTTGTGGACTTAGTGAGTTTATTAGTGAGAAAATGTAACAAAAGTTCTTTGTTGGATTACATGAGGAGTGACTTTTGGTTCCCAATACTGTAATAGCCTGACTTTAGGACACTGGAGGCCTATTCTCATAAATAAGAAAAAAAAATGGACTGAGTGAGTTTTGGAAATTTGCTCTATATCTAAAGCCACTGTGTTAGAGTTTGGTTTTAAGTGTGTAAAATTGTGCTATGAGTGTGTTATTGGGTTAACAGAGTGTATTTCTGCATTTCCCTTCGCGATGTCTCTGCAGGTGAGTGCCATGTGTGCCCGCTCCACTCACCGGGTGTCTCGCTCAGCATCGCCCCCTGCTGACCGCAGCCCCCCCACACCTGACCGACACGTGCTGCAACTCATGCCCTTTAACCCGGAAGAGACCCTGGCTGGCCGACGCAGGTTTGTATGGGGGCCGGGGCAGTGGGGGGGATGTCAAGGAATGAGGACCGTTTGATAGAGCACCCTTTTGCTTCCGAACAGCTGATGAGCTCTGAAATGAGGAGTGTCTGTCTGCCCCCTCAGCGCCCTTAAAGAAATCCGCAGAGTGACTCGGGTGTGATGGCTTCGGGTCCCCTGTGTTAGAGCAGGGGTGGGTTGCCAGGGCCTCGTAGCACACTTGTTATTACAGTTATCTGTTTTCCCTCTGCTAGGCGCTAAAACTCCCAGGGTAGTCGCTGTAGCTGAGCTGCTTTGTTTGTGAAAGGCCTTTTAATCTCACATCGCCCAGAAAACGCGACAATGAAGCAGCAGGGAGGCTAATAGGCTGAGGAGGAGCGTGGGCGTCAGTGCGTCTGAACGTGCCTGTGTGTCTGAGCGCCAGCACAACCCTGCGTATCACAGCGTCGCTGTGATTACACGGGGGGGATCGTGTGACCGCGTGCGTGCGTGCGTGACCCTAAGCGCGTGACCCTGAGCACAAGCACAGGTCGCCTCATTAAGTGCGACCACAGCTGCTGTGTCCGTCCCGTGTGGCCGGTGCTTTTGCAGACGCTTGGGGGGGACGGGTCTGGTAACGAGGGGGCAGATGGATGGGGAGCCGGCCCCGGGCCAACCGGGGATAAAGAGCCCGCCTGCTCTTTAATGCGACACCCCCGCTCCGGTGTGCATCTGCCCCGCTAATGCCTTGTATCCGTGATCACTGGGCAGATTTTCTGTGTTTACGGAAGGACTGATCTGCTGCCCCCCGTCTGAGTGCCCGAGTCACATATGACGAGCTCCTTGGCGACATCGCTCGCCTTCAGGAAGGAGAACTCTCTCCAGATCCTGTTAAATCAGTCCCCGGCGCGCTGGCCCGCGTCACGCAGCATCGCGTGCGGGGTGGCGATAGCTGCCTTCGCTGCGTGCGATTGTTTAGGTGGAGAGTTTCCTGCACTTGGCCACACATGCGGACGGGACGCTGCCAGACCTGCACGTTTCCTGTTCCTGTTACCAGAGAATACAGTGACGGTGACATTTTGCCACTTTGCCCGCAGGACCTTGTAGCCATGACAGGTGGCATGGGAGGTGGGCACATCGCTCTCTCAGCTGCTCTACTTGGGTTGAATTCGCTGGCGCGGGTTGTATTTCTGTGTGTGTGCCAAGTGAACAGCCTCACGAGGAAAATCATATCTGTGCCATACAAAAAAAAAATGTACAAATTGTCTGTTTTGTTAGAACTTTTTTTTTCTCTGTCCTCCCCATGGTGTGTGGGGGCAGTGTGCGACTCAGCGGGGTAGCCCTGTCAGGTTTGTGACTGGAAGGTCGTTGGTTTGTATCCCGTGGTTGGCAGAGTAGCCACAGTGCCCCTGGGCCCTTGAGCAAGGCCCCTAACCCCCCCTGAAAAATGCTCCGGGAGGCGGATAAATGGCTATCCCTGTGCTCTGACCCGCAAGCTTTGTTCTCACCTGTCGCAAAGGAGAAAGCTATGCAGAAACTTAAGAATTCCTATTTACCTGTACAAATAGCAGAGAGAGTTTCATGTGGTTTTATTTATTTATAAGACCCTTTTAACTAAAGTGATGTACATTTGAGAGAGCAGGGTCGGACGGTCCCTGGAGCACTTGGGGGTCAAGGACTTTGCCAAAGGGTCCATTGGTGGAATAACTGGTCCAGCCATGGGATTTGAAGCCGCTGGTCTCCGTCCTAAGTCACACTCCAGTCCCCATTTTTGCAAATTCCCTCCATTGTCTCTTGTGCGTTTAACTCTCCCATCTTGCCATACCTTCCTCCCTCTTCCTCCTCCCTTCCTTCTCTCCACCATCACAGGGAATTCATCTCCAACTTGCAGGGCTTCAAGACCTTCTACGGCGGCCTGGGGGAGGCGCTGTGTAGCAAGGAGGCTTCAGCAGCCAATGGCTCCCACTGCTGGAACGGGCAAGAAATGACTGCCAGGTAGGTCCTTCTACTGCCAGCAGCTTGTAATATTAATGCAGAAGGCATAAGAGGGCTTAAGAGTTTATATGAGTAAATGATCAAAGAGTATGATAGGACACGCCCAAATGTACATACGAACATAAGAAATTTACAAACGAGTGGAGGCCATTCGGCCCATCAAGCTCATTTGGGGAGAATTCCACTAATGTCATCTCCAGGATGGGGGGGTATTGACTTGAGACTCCCTTTGACAGTGGCAGTACAACACCCTGCCACGGGGGGGTGGTGTGGAGGGAAGCATTGCTGTGCTTCAGTAGTGAAGTGCAAGTGAAGTTAAGCGGAGTATAGAAATGATTTACTGCTTCCCTGGGGGTGGGTAGCGAGTGGGGTGGGACCAGCACAGGTTAATTAGGAACCACGGAGAGAAGAAAAGTGAATGGGGGCAGAGTGAAGGAGACCCCCCCTCCCCCCCACCCCGCACCCCAAACAGCTTTCAATGTCACCCGTAGCCTGGAGACGGGCAGAGCTGACTGTGCTCTCTGCTGACACGTCGATCCCGGGCCGCATTCCGCCCTGCTGCTCGACTCGTCCATACTGACATGGAGCTTCTGCTCTAAACACCAGCAGAATCAGACGTCGCAGTTTGTCTCTTTATTTCGGTGAGATTCATCCTCAGTAGCATGTGTCCTGTCCACATCCAGCACGGCTCTTCTGTACCCGTGCAGACATCCCGTGCAGACATCAGCGCGTTTTATGCAAGCGGCTTGTGAGATGTGGCACAGACTGCTCTTGTACCTGTATCTGCCCACCCCAGCTCAGCTATTTCAGTACATATCCATTTGTGTGATGTGTTACAGCAAAAAGCTGCTAGCACTTTCAGCTGCTCTGGATAAAGCTGTTTGCTAAGGTAATACACTTATGCCATTTTTTTTTTGCCTACCACACACTTATGCATTTATTTTAATTCCTGCATAACTCCCCTACATTCCTGCCCGACTGTCCCCTTCCGTCTCACCCCTATACAATCCTCCTCTCTTTCCAGTCCATCTCTCCGGCATCCAACATATTTTTTTTTTTTTAGTGGTTCCTGCGCCAAATCTGGGTCAGAAACAACACATATGGGACTTAGAAACTGTTTGCCTGGTGCTGTAAAAAATGGTGCCGATTTCCAGCCCCAGCTCTGTGCAGGAGACGGGGGATGATTAGGGTTTTATTCATATTTCCCTATAATTATAAAATGCATGCAAAAATGACAGCATTGTTCCAAGATGCCTCGTGTCCACCTGTTCTCACCTTCGTTTTGGGAGATGGGCAAGAGCTCTGGAATTCTTGAAATAGTGCCCTCCGCGTTCGGCACATAAATTATGTATAAGCAGCGGGGTCCGACGCGATTCAGGTAATAAATGAATGCCAACATCTGCAGCGCGGGGTAAATTAAGGAGCTGCGGCGGACCGCGCTCTCCGGGACGCGGCGCTGGCCGATTTGGCCGGCGGGGTGAGCTGATGAACCGGTCGCTCATAACCAGATTCACGGTCATTTCACCTGGTGACCCGGGGCTGATCAATCTCTGTCAGGGGCTCGTTATGTGCCGTGAACGTGATGCTTGGTCGATGTAGGTTAACGCCAGCGGAGAAATTAAAAATTAGTGTGGATGTAGAGCAAGGGCGACAGTCGGTTGGTACTGTGCCCTGCCTGTGGAGACTCGGATTGGCGAGCGGGCGGAGTGGGAGTGCGAAAGGACGAAGCCGCGAAAGGACATTTCATTTATTTCCCCGTCACTTTCGTTTAATCAATATTTCTAACCTCGCCGCTCGATTGATTGCGCGTCACCGCGCTATTACCGCGATAATTAACATTAGAAAGGTGTTCTGATGTGAAAGTAATAAGACGAATAAATAACTGGCAGAGGCAGGTCGTTTGATGGAATGGCTAGATGGGATGGTGAATAATTACTTCTCTGTTGAAGTGTGCAGGGGGGGGGGCTCTGCGGAGGTGGCCGCAGGAAGTATTGGCACTGCCGTAAAAAGAAAAGAATGCAAAAAAAAAAGTAAAAGTAAAACGAATACAACAACCTACAGAAGGAAATACAGTGCTACAGTCACTAACAAGTACTCAAGTAAGAGTCAAAGGGAGTAATACTCAGTATAGACTAAATGCAACTTCTGTTAGAAGAGGGCATGGTCAGAAATAGACTTGGTCCTCCTCTGAGTACTGATGTCTTCACAAGCACTGTAAATACTGAAATCACTACTGCTGTGGGTCAGAGGGGTGTACTTACCATTTTCAATATTCATTGTGTAGGCCACTTACTTTGAAAAAAAATGTGTCATTCCAAAGTTCTGAAGCTTTAGTAATCTAATCGCATGAAATTTCTGAATGTCTCATTCACCAATGTGCAGCCAGTACCTATTTCTATGAACTCCAAAGCTCAAAAGTCTTTGTGGAAATGTTTATAATGTAATTTTTTACAATTTCGCAGTGCCTCTGTGAATAGGTTTTTGAAAAGTGCATGTTGATTTTTAAGTTGATTTTGACAGAAAATAGAATAATCACATTCTAAATGGTCTCATATTATTGGGGCTGTGTTTGTGCTGAATAAAAGCATTTGCAGCACTTTGGGTTAAATGTTTTAGATGAAATATAATAAATGTCAGTGCATGTCTAACTACCTTGAAAGCGGCAGAGAGGCCTTAGACTCAAGTACTGATACTGTCAGTGTGTGAGGGAAGCTGTACTCGACTAGTGAAAGTACTCATACTGTTAGTGAGTACTTCTCCCATAAGAGTACTTTTCAAGGAATCGTCAGTGTACATATTAATACCGTTAGTGAATACTTCTGTATGACGGGGAAATGTACTAATGTTAACTGTATCTTTTTGTCCCTGTCATAATGTTATGTCTTAAAATGTAATATCTATATTATGCTTATATGTCTTAGTATTTATATTCTATTACTTATTTTTCATTTGCACAATGACCAGTGAGAGTGATATTTCAGCTCAGTGTACGACTCCACACATCATACACTAGCGTTCAGAAGTTTGCGGTCACTTAGAAATTTCCTTGTTTTCAAAAGAGAACCTAATTTATTCATGTAAAATAATATCAGTTTAATCAGAAACACTGCATACCCATTGTCAATGTTGTAAACGACCATTGTAGCTGGAAATGGCAGATTAGTGTAATATCTACATTTGTGTACAGACCATCAGTTCATGACACGAATGGACAAGCATCAGTCCTGTGTTCCGATGGTGCGTTGTGTATGATCATTAGATCATTAGAATTCCCTTTTGAAATCATGTTAGCACAGTGGAAAACCGTTGTGCTGATTAAAGGAGCAATAAAACTAGCTTTATGTAGATTAGTCTGGTGTAACAACAATTGTGGGTTCAGTTGAAGACTCAAAATGGCCAGAAACAAAGAGCTTCCTTCTGAAACTCATCAGTCTTTTTTTGTTCTGAGGAATGAAGGCGGAAATTTGTAGGTGACCCCAAACTTTTGAACGGTAGTGTATCTCCAACTTTGTCTCGCAGCCAGTATAAGTACTGATGCTGGCTGTGAGTACTTCCATCTCACCAATCCCACTCTTTTTCTCTCTGCATCAGAACTAATTAGATTTTAATTGAGAATAATTAGCTGAAACGAGAGCTACGAAGGCGTCACATGCTGGACTCTGTGTTTTCAGTCACCCACTGAGTCCGGGAGACTGGGGAAGACAGAGCGACAAGCACACAGTCACACGCAGCGTGCTGCCCCCTAATGTTCACTTCCTGCACATGCCATGCTATACCCGTCTCCCAGTGGACAAATCTGTCATTCTGTCCGGCACCTTGCTGTCATTTTGACGGCGTGTACATGTCGGCTGTCTGTGTGTGGGTGCACGTCCATGTCTGGGGGGGTGTGTGTGTGTGTGTACACATCCTTCCACTGATATATCGGTCCCCAGCTATGCCCTCACTCTGAAAGGGATGCCAGGCATCCCACCTCTCTGTTTGTTCCTGTTTGGCGCCTGGTAGAGTCCATCGATTTCGTGCCAGTATTCGCAAACAGGATGGCTATCAGTGATTCGAGCGGATTGGTTTGGCTTGGCCTAAGTGTGATGACACTTCTATACTGCTGAATTTTAACATCTTATTGAAAAGATGTCATAGATATATTTTAATTATTTTAAGGATTCATTTTTTTTTATTCTTTACTTCTCAATATTAACTGTGTCAAAGGCTGGGTGTCACCACTGGGTGGCAGTATAACTGCAGCTTAGTAGCATGTATCACCTAGCCGATCGTCAGTGTAATAACTGGTGTTTCCTGAAAGGCTTACACCCCTTCCACCTCCACCTGCCCCAGGCTGCCTGCTTCGGGAGGGAAGCGAGTCCAGCAGAACAGCCCCGAACCCAAGCAAAAGGCCCCCGAGCCGGTCATCAGCCAGATCATCGACAAACTGAAGCACATCAACCAGGTGGGTGGGTGGGTGTGGGGAATGTGGCCCCACAGTGCCGATGACCAGAAGCGCGCGGGTAGCTGAACAATGCGGCTCCGTGCCTCTGTGACGTCTCAGGATACACGCCAGTGAGGAAAACGGCACTCGGCGACCCCGTCACCACCATGGGGGCTGCAGGTTCGACGATAATGTTGCCGTTCCCTGGCTCACCTGAGAGCGGCCCGCACCTCACCAGCAGAGTCAGGGCTCCCCCCTCGCACGGGAATGTTCCCCGGGAATCTCCCTGTTGTTTGCCCACCCAGCCGGCTGCGGGGTCTGTTTATTTTAACGCTGAGCTCGCCTGAGATGAGAGGGGAGGAACGACGTTAAACAATTCCAAAAAAGCCCTTTGAAAGGACCTGGCTACTGATGTAAGTGAGGAAGATTCCTGGCGATGAAATTTCTGGTGTAAAACAAGTTGTAATGTTCCCTCTAATGTTCCCTCTAACTTGTTCACATTCATGCATTTGTTTGTTTAAAATATACACTCACATATATAAATATAATGCTAATAGTAAATAGCAGTTTCTGAGACCTTGTTTTCTGTCATTATGGGACCTCTGAGCTGTTAGTACTCTGTGTTCATTCATAGGAATTTCACGACGGTGACCAAATGAGCCGGCTGTCAGCCTGCATATCATTTGCGTATGATTGCTGCCTCAGTCGTCACTTGCTTTTGTTTTTGCGTGCAGTGATCCCTAGTGAACCGTTGTGACTTTGAACTAAGGGCAGTCATTTGGAAGTTTGAGCGGTAATTTGGAACTTCGGTCATTGATTTGGAACCCCGGTCATTGATTTGGAACGCTGGCTGATTAGTTTGGAAAGTTCTTCTTAGGGTCAGCGCCGGTGCTGTTTGCGGTCTCTGGAACGTCAGTGTGCCTGGTTGCTTCAAGCTGTGAAGGCTAAACGAGTCTGTTAGCGAGCCAACAGTGTTCTCCTCCACGCCTGTGGATGGAGGGCGTCAGAGTCGTGGATTATATACAGAGGCCAGGAGAGAGGTGGATAAGCAGGGGGGAGGAACACAGGGGGGGCTCATGTAACTGAGTTTGTTACCACCCCCCTATGTCTGTGTTTAACTGTGTATGACAGAACCCAGGACCACTAGCCCCCTTCCACCATATACCCCCCCTTCTAGCTCTCTTCCACAGCTTCCTGTCCTAATTAAATGCAGGACTTGGGAAAGTCCTGTAGGTGGGAAGGGAATTCAGATTGGAAAGGAAACCAGATGTGCCTATGCTTTACCGTACATTCCAGCACATGCGGTCTCCCTGGCAGCCCCCACTCCGTGCCCGCCGAATGCGTCTGTGTGCAGAGCGTAGCTGCAGTCGCTCTCACCGGGGGGTGGACCGGAGATAAATGCCTAAGCACCAGTTGTATGGTGGCGTGTGTTTCGATATTATAATCAAATGAGCTGTAATAAAACTCATTTTTCTGTTGTCCCTGTCTCCTGTCTCTTGTGAGTATTGTAACGCTTCCTCATGCTGGCTGACAAGAGCTTCAGCCCTGGGCATATGCTTAATAACATTGTGCAAGATTATGAAAGTGGCATGAGGGCACCGTTGTTCACATCACACAGTTTGGCCAATGGGAAACCTCTTGCAGGAGGTCAGAGGTCACATTTCCTGTTTACAGTCTATTCTGGATCATAGACCTGCCTTCCTGCAAGGGTTGTGTGACCCTCATTTTATTATTCCATTTTACGACCCTGTCTTTCCTTCTGTGGGCTTACCTCTGAAGGGGGCTTTCCACTTTTGTCCAGCTCCTCCTCAAAGCTGCTGGTATATATAAATATAGAGGATTGTGTTTATCAGTGGCATAGTGCTCAAGGACTTGGTCCAGTAAATATGTGCACATGAACGAATCGGCAGAGTATAAAAATGCAAGTTATGCATATGACATTTGGGAAAAATAAAAAATAAATAAATATGAAAATAAATGAATATATATAATGCCATTAACATGCAGCCATTTATCTTCCAACTGCTGATCCAGAACAGAGTTACCTGGTGCCTGTCCCAAGCAGCACAAGGCAAAAGACAGGGGAACACCTGACATGGCGTGCCAGACTCCACAGGGCAAACATGCATTGACAGAATTATAATAAAATTACGGTATATTACCAGGTAATGTGCTGATGCTCTGTCCCACTAGGGGGCGATACTGAGTTGGTGGCAGTGACACCCCATGACCTGTTATATAAGCAGCTTTTAGTTTAGCTTTTAGAGTCTGAGTGAAAGCAGTCAGAATGAGCAGATGATCAAGTAGACCCTCAGATCTGGGCCCCAGCTGGCGGAAATGTATACCAGAGAAACTGCTCTGTTCACGGGGCGCGTTTCAGATTCGGATGTGATTAAAGCCAAACTAGCTCCCAGCAAGTGGTCCCCCCCCCCCTCGTGTTTATTCTTGCGTCTGACCGTCGCCATGCACAGCTGCGGCGTTTCCGCCACGGACCTGCGATCTCCATCGCTCCCTTTTTCGTTTAAACAATTTGTGTTTTGGTCGTATTTCATTTAAGCACAGATAGAATCGTTCCTACAGGAAAGGCAAGATTTCTGTCACGAAGGAAAGAGTAAAACCTCAAATTAAAAATGCAGAGAGGCTCTGTGTTTATGTAGCGGAGATTTCGCTGCTTGCCCTTTGTGCTGCAGAAACACTGGGGATTAAGGGTAGGAAATGATGCTGTGTGTGCATGTGCTAGGAGACACGCATGCCTTAGTGCAACTGACACTGACTCAGGCCCACCCCCGGGGTGTGTGTGCGTGCATATGTCTCTCACTCTCCTCTACACACACACACGCAGAGACACGCTCGCATGCACAGTAATACACACACACATAGATGCGTATGCTTTGGTAAGGTTTCACTTTTTGTGTCCGTTTTGCGAGGTTGACAGGCAAAGCCATATGTAAACAAACGGCAGAGTGCGGCCCAAAGCCCTGTCAGGCCTCCCTAAAGAGGATTTCATAAAGCTGTGAGAACTAAACAGGGCAGAGGGGACCAGCCAACCAGGGAGCCCTTTACAAGCAGAGGAAAAACTTTTGGATTTCTATGTTATGGGACAGTGTCTGTTAAAGGCCTGCTAAGAGCCTGGTGACCTTCAAAACTAGACAGCAGGGGGCTCCTTCATGGGCCAGTGTGATAGGGTGGCTTAGCCCCCTCCCCCTTCTCTCCTCGGTGTTGTTTACGACCACTCTCAGCCTTTCTTTACAAGTGCCCCCCCCCCCCCCCCCCCCCCCCCCCCCCCCCCCCCCCCCCCCCCCCCCCCCCCCACCCCCCCCCCCCCCACCCCC
>JAODKM010000002.1:11581578-11596442 GCA_026780845.1 Petrocephalus sullivani
CGTGTTATTGGTGAAGGAGCAGGGCATGCATGTGTTATTGGTGAAGGAGCAGGACGTGTTATAGGTGAAGAAGCAGGACACACATGTGTCATAGGTGAAGAAGCAGGACACTCGTGTTATTGGTGAAGGAGCAAGACACACGTGTCATAGGTGAAGGAGCAGGACATGCATGTGTTATGGGTGAAGGAGCAGGACATGCATGTGTTATGGGTGAAGGAGCAGGACACACGTGTCATAGGTGAAGAAGCAGGACACAAGTGTTATGAGTGAAGGAGCAGGACACACATGTGTCACGGGTGAGGAGACAGGACACGCATGTGTCATGGGTGAGGAAGCAGGACACGCATGTGTCACGGGTGAGGAAACAGGACACGCATGTGTCATGGGTGAGGAAGCAGTTACCTTCTGTGTTTTAGTAGTTTTGGAAAAGCAGTAGCTTCTGTGTATAAAGCTGAGTTTTATTCCCTCCCCCTCCTGGGTGTGCTTCAGCTCACTGTGCTGAACGTGACTATTACACTATCCAACACTTCAGTTTAGTGCTTTCAGTATCCTTGATGCAAAGGTACTTAATATATCCAACCATGTCAGCCAGACCCTGTAAGGGGTAAACAGTGTTTTCTTTTATAAATGTTGACATTGAGAACAGAATTTTCCTGTTTTGCATAAAAAAATTAATAAAGCAACTGTTTTAAGTGACTGCTTATGCGTCTGTGCTGTGGTTTATGTATGTCTGGTTGGGACGTGTGTATGTACGATTTGCAATGCAGAAGGAGTGGGGGGGGGGGGGGTGACGAGATCATTTTGAATTGTCACATGCACAACACCCAAACACATACCCCGTTTATATTAAAACAACGTGCCACACTCAAGCATCCAACAGAAAGTATAATGTCTTATCTACTACTATTCACTTGTCTTAAGGTAGACAGACAGACACACACCCTTTATTAATCCAGATAGAAAGGGCAGGTTCACAGTAACATAGCACACATTTAGATAGTAGTCATTGTTGATATGCCACAGCACACAACACAATATAACCCATATGTGACATAGCGGTGGGCAGCTAATTCCTGGTGCCTGGGGAACAGTGCTTGGAGCAGGCAGGTGGTGTAGCGGTTAGGGATACAACCATGTAATCGAAACATCGCTGGTTCGAGTCCCCAACCCACAAGTGCCGCTGCGGCACCCTGAGTAAGGTGCTGTCGCCAAGCACTGCTCCCCGGGCGCTCACGCGGCTGCCCCCTGCTGTGTCACACGGGTTAAATGCAGAGGACACATTTCATTGTGGTGCGTCAACAATGACTATTAATCACCATCACCAGAAGTGGTACCTTGCTGGTCGAGAAAATCAAACCAGTAACATTTGGAGCAAAAGTGCAGTTCCCAAACCATTAGGCCACCATTGCCAAATAGTAAAAAAAAAGCCTATTATATTAACAAACATTACTGGCCTATGTTTTGTTTTTGCGCCCCGTCAGACACATTTATACGAACAGCTTTCACTTCACAAGTCTGTGGACGTTCATCAAACGCATGGGGTTCTGCGGCCAGCAGAGGGCGCCCACCAGTGCAGAGCTGGTCACCCCCCCCACCCCCACAGAGCGGCAGCGGCATGCCTTGGCGGTGCGACGGCTCTGCACTACCGGCACGCTGATCCGCCTCCATCTCCCTTCCATTCCCCCCCTTTTCCACCCAAGCCGTATCCTCATTACCCTCCTGATCGCTTCACTTCACACAACTATTTATGACTATGTTGTTTTCTCTTTCTTGTCCTACCACACCAACACTGGGATTTTACACCCCCAGCACCTCCACCCTATCCCCCCCCCCCACCCCCCACTCCAGATGAAGTCCTGTTGGATCCAACTGAGCCCTTCTCTCCACAGATGGGTCCTACTCCCGCCCAGGGTAAGAAGATTCATCTTATCAGTAGCGTGAGCAAACGGCCTGTTAGACACACACTGGATGCTAATAGGGCCGTAGATGGGGGGGGCGGGGGGGCGCTCCTTTTGAAATGCATGGAGATTGCATGTTGTCATAGGGTAATGTTGGGTTGACAACAGGGAGAGCTTTCTTCAAATGTGGCGGCTGGAATGCGAGGCCTGGGGGGGGGCTGTAGCTTGAGGTCAGGAACACCAAGGAAGATGATAAAACCCCCGAAATCCTTAGGGTCACATTATTTTACTTGTTAGAAATTGGCAGAAATTAATCCTTTGGAGCAGAGGAGGTGAGAACAGTTTTACTAAGGGTACAACAGTAATGACTGGGGAATTAGATGTATTACAAAGAGGCAGCAGCTCAAATCACACATCCAGACTTCCCCTGGCACTTTCGAACCACATAACTAAAGGCACATTTCGCGTAAATCAAACAGACAGGGAGCTGACATACGTGTGCTTTTGGGACAATGGGGTCTTCCTCAGGCGATCAATTGGTTAGGATGTTCCAGGGATTTTTAGATGTATGGCTAGGCCAATTAAAGAAAATGTATTCACGTGAACTAAGTGAAATACCATACATTCCTCTAGAGCAACCGCTGTTGTTTTAAGCTAGTCGTAGTACCTGGTGGACAGATGACTTGGAGTCTGGAGGAATATTTGACTCACTTCAGTCTGATGTTAGATTCTTTGTCCCATTCGTCTGTGCTTTTGAGATATAGAGTTACCTTAATGCTACATTCATTTCATTTGGCAGACCAAAATGACATACAAGTGGGGCAAATAGCACATTACAATCATAGGTGCTGCTGAGGAGTTGACTAGGCATAAGTGTGGCTGGGCTGAGTTTCCAGTCAATGGCCAGTAACACGTGTATGTAGTATAGGAGCAGAACATCTTCCAGCAAAGCAAGTTTAAAGTGGACTATAAGGAAATCAGGATTTTTATTTTATTTGTTTTTACAAAACTCGTGTGTCTTTGCACAGCATGGTCCGAGTCCACGCAGCACGGCCCGAGTCCATGCATCCCGAGTCAGCGCGCTGGCAAAATCCCCCGCCAGCTCCTGACTGCCCGATGGCTCTCCCAGGGGCCGCACAGACAGAACGGACAAAGCAGGCTGCGGAATGCCAGGACACAATAAACGGAATGTCATTTCACCGACGGCTGTCACACCCGCATGCACTCATACTCACACACACACACACACACACACACACACACTCACACTCACACACACACGTACAAGCCCTGTCATGTTACTTTCAGATCTCTCAGAACTTACCCTTTGGCAATAAAAGCACAAACATTTTTTGGGTGACTATCTCGATTTGTGATCTATCTTTTTTATCACAAGTATAAACATTCCTCGCTGTCTGTCTTGATCTGAGCTCTATCTTCTCATCATAAACACAAACAGAAACATGACAGTATCAAGAACAAATACATTGCCAAACAACGGGTTACTCTTTCGGCATGCCTAAAACGCAATGCCAAAACAGCGTCAACCAAAACACGAATCTGTCGCAAAAGGAGTCGAAGCTTCTTTCATTGAATGCAAAGCCGTCCTCAAACTTAGAGACACATATAAGTTGAATCGACTTATCTGTCAGTAACAGATGCTGCTAAGCATCTCTGACAGTCCAATAACGCACGCCATCCTTCCACATTAATAAAAAATGCAGAGAACAGACCCAGTGTGTTTGACACAGAAGAACGACTAACATGAATGGTGGGCTGCTGGGTAAGAAAGCTGACCAATAGGATGCTTGCTAATGACTTAGGCTCCAGCTTCCTTTTCCGAGACCCTTAAATTGAATGATTGTGGTAAAAAAAATAACAGTGACTGTGGTCACAGTGTCATGATAAGCCATGTTTTTATTTTCTGCTGGGACATCAAATCTCAGCTGAGCTTAAAGAACCCAACGGTGGCAGGCCTGACGCACGCCGGGCCGCTTCGTTAAGGAACAGGGCACCACGGCAAGCCCACAAGGCCAGCATTGTCATAGCGAGCTGTCATCCCCGGAGTGAGATGTTCGCCCAGTCTCTGGCACCCAGGGACCGCTGAGATTTCTTTTGTCTCTGGAACCGGGCCATCTATACCGGCTGTGGTGTATTTCACTCTTTGGGACTCTGGTGAATGACAGTCACGCTCCCCTCCCAGTCCCCGTGCCATGTCTGTTTGCTACAGTTTGGAACGTCACAATGCAGGCTGTCCCCCTGACATGCATCTTAAGAGAGCTTCAAATGTTTCGTCTCTATTTCAGTCTGTTTGTAGTCCATCAAGTTGCGTTTTAAAAATATGCTTGTTGCTTTGCGGGTGCTCGATGATACATCGATCGAACATTTTTTTAAAGGTGCATATATACGTGGCATTTTACATTGTTGCATAAGGGACTGGCGTGTAAGAGCTACTTCTTGGTTAAAACTGCATGCGAGCGATTTAGAAACCATAGCTGACGCTTATCCGAAAAACAGGCCTAATATTCACCGCCCCGTTTAGGCTTCCTAGAAGGCGTTTGAAGGAGAAGGGGGGGGGAGCCTTGGGGGGCGCACTTCAACTCTTGCTTTCACACTCCAAGCCAGGTAGTGCGCGCCACTGGGTCTTTGTCCAGGCTGCCGTCGCGGGATCGCGCACCGTGGCCGCCAGCCAGGGATCGCGGAGCGCGCACAACCTCTGGAGTCCGACTGCGGTTACGGTGCCAACTACTCGTCTGAGCCACAGCAGGAGACGCCGAGGGAAACTTTTTCGTCAACTTCGTAATTCCCGATTTAAGGTCTTTTTTTATTGTCAGAGGCACGCCTGCGCTCGCCACGGATGCACCTTTACTTAAGAGACTCAACAGGCGTAACTGCTGTGTGCGGCTGAAGTTTATTTTCTACGTTTTATCGTTTTAACTTTCTGAGTGCCGGGGAAAGTGCATATAAATGTAACAAAGAGGCGCTGCGCGGAGACACAGAAACTGAGAGCGGCTTATATACAGATGGTTTTCCGCGTCTGATTTCTGAGTCCTGCCGTTATTAGTAACTTAACACTCAACAGCCAAGTTTCGCAGACAGTGGGGGGACCGAGGACCGAACAATCCACTTAACCAGCAAGTCGGGGTGGTGGGGAAGCGCATGGGGAGATCGGCGACCGAGAGCTAGCCTACAGCGCGACTCCATGAGGATCAGCAACTCCGGGGCCGAAACTCCCTTTTAGGAACATTTTTTTTTATCTAAACATATATATTTTTCTCTCCCGTCCACGTATTTTTTTCCCCACGTAAACTCCAAACTCCAACATGAAGGCGACGCTCGTACTGTCCGCAGTTTGCGCCCTGACTGCGATTGCAGTGTCGCTGGGAGCCGAGTCGAAAACCAAAAGCTGCAACGAGGTGAAAGCCGCGTTCAGCTCCAAAGGCTTCAATCTGAACGATGTCCCCAACCAGGGGGTGAACGGTAAGCCTCTGCCCCTCACCTGCATGTACACGCACCCCGCCGTCTTAGCGTCTTTTTGTCCTCTTTAACACCTTAACTTCTGCGACTCTGTTTGGATCGCACTTTCTGTCTGCCCGTGCCCCCCCCCTCCCCCGGAACAAAAAAAAATCTTTTAAAGTTAGGAAAGTGCATTAGTCAGTCCATTAAGAATCATTTATTTAATGCAGATGTCTGTGCCGTTTGAGAGTGCTGCTTAAATACTGTAGTTTATTTTCCCTTTCATATATTTACTCTGATTTCTGCCCCTAGGGCGTGTATTGCTCAGAAGCGGAGATTTTCTCACTAATTTGTCCGCCGGGGTAGTGGATTGAGCCGCGGATTGAATCTGACGGAAATAAATCGCAGCCAAAAAAGTAACGAGCTTTTGAACTTTGCGCGTTACATTGTGTCGATGCCCGTTTATTGGGCGATCGATGGCGGCGCTTGGCGTAAGAGTTAATTTTAGGGTTATTAGATCAGGAAGCAATTGTAGCGGGTTGTACAATAACAGGAACAAAAGCAATAAACAAATACAGCACGGTGCGGCCGGCCGGCCAGCCTGCGTTTAAAGGTTCGCCGCATCGGCCCTGAAAACCCGGTTCTGTCGTCTGATCAATTAATGCGGCAGAAGGGGCCGCATGAAATTCGTAACATCCTCTGTGGGCGCTAATGGTCATGTAAATTAAGTGGAAGATTTAATCTTAAAAAGAAGGGGATGGGTTGAGCGCTGACCCCCCCCCCCCCTTAAATCTTTTGTTGTTCGTTAGGTGAGAAAGAGCAGCCCCGGGACAGGTTTCGTTAATTGTCCGTTTTGTTTCATATATGTCAAGTAATTGTTGAATTTGGCTGTATTTGGCCCTTGTTTAATGGCTTTTGCAGTTTATACTGGAGTTTTGAAAAGGGGGGGGGGGGGTTTAAAGAGATTCCTTACTGTGCCTCGCATACTTTAAAATCCCACCCATCCGTCCACTTTCAGACCCCGATCAAGCCCCCGAAATGTTTCAGTGTTTTGCCAGTGAAGTTTTCGCATGGAAACTAACTAGCGTCTCACTTGGCCGCTCTAAAGTCATTTTAATAAGTAATTTGTAGGCCAGTCGGTTAGTTGTGGGTCAGTCAGTTAGTTGGCTGTAAATGTGTAATGTGGGTTAGTCTAAATGTACGGAACTCTCCGGCGGACTCACAATTTCCGCTGCTAACGTTTTCCCAGATTGCAAGTCATTAAACGATTGCCCAGTGGAAGCTTTGTTGATTAGTTTACCATGTAGTGAAGTGAAAAGGCTTCATTTTCAAAAATTTTTGCATAGTTTTTAACCGTTAGAACAACATTGCTTTTTAAAGTCTTAAGAGGATGTTAGTTTCTGACTGTTGGTTGTGGGATGTCTTGATTGATTAAGCTGAGGCTGACTGCCAGGATAGGAGGGGGTCAGCCATAGATCATGCAATGACAAATGGGAACGAGTGACGTTCACAGGTTCCCCGAACCTGTCTGACTTACGTCATGACTTTGGTATCCATCGTTTTTTAGCTGTAACCCGGAAGCTCAGAGGTTGCCAAGCAACTCCATAACATCACGTAGATGGTGGCAGACTAGCTTTAGAGAGCTGTGTTTGTTCTTAATCTGTGGGGCATTCTTCTGGCACACCGGTGCTCCACACGGGATCCTTGTCACTTTTGCTGTGTTTGCCCAGTACTAGAGACAAAGAGCAGGGTCTGTGTGGCACATATAAAAACAATTTGCCCCTACACGGCCCAGGAGCCCCTTTCGGGCCCTGCATGTCTGGTCTGTGCTCCTATGAGGAAGGGTGATTTCCAGAGAAATGGGCTGCAGAGGAAGTGTAGGGGGGAAAAAGCCTGTAATAAGTTTCCTGCTTCTCTGGAGACAATGTTTTGGTGCCAGAAGCTAATTTAGGTGGCAACACCCTGCTGTCTCAGGGCCATGTAGCCGTTGTACCTTATGGGAATCACGGAAAGGCCAAGTAACGATTTGTGCTGTGCTGCAGACATCCTGCCCAATCCCGGCATTCCGGTTTGCCAGAGCTGGGTGTTTAGCGATACGGAAAACTGTCCTGCCCTCTCCAGCGATTAGGCAGCAGCCGGCAGGAATGAAATTGTAAGATAAAGGTGTGTCCGCCAAGTAGCCAGCACGGATGTGATCCTTCGTATGCTCAAGCAGCTCGTCAGTTGTGTCTGTATGTAAGATTTGGGAGGGGGTCTTGAGTGTAAAAATGTTGTTATAAATTATGCAGCCTGTCAGAGAAATGATTATTATTTTAACACAAGTGTTTTTCGTTATGCCAGGATTACGTAATACCACAGTGAAATGGTAATAAGAGAGGAATTTTTATTGGCAGTGGGGAAGGCGTGTTTCGAAAGCAGAAAAATTACCCCACTGAATAATACGTGCCATTCGGAATCCCCTGACACAGGGTCTGTAACCCCTCCCGTAACTCTCAGTGATGGGCCTGGGTACTACCTGCTTGCTGTAATGAGAGATTTCCTTGCAAAGAACATTTTGCGTCTTGCTCCAGTTATACGCTCATGAGACTCTTACATTCTGGGCGCCCTAATAGGTTTAAAGGAAGGAGCGTCGGTACGAAGAGGACGAGATCAGCATCTCGCACGGCAGTAGACTGTCGGCGGCTGTGAGCAAAAGTTTTAACGCCTGTCGGGGCCCTTTGATGCTGCGCTTAAAAGGCGAATGCTTTAGGAAAAATGTCGAGTTGTATAAATGCATTACAGAATGCAAACTCAATTAGTGTGTGAACTGTTCTGGGGAGAAGAAAACGTGCGTAAAAGGAGCCCCCCCAAAGCGACACCTCTTTGTCAGCCTCTCATGCAGTGTTTTGAACCTCCGGCTGGGTGTCAGATGGGATTGTTTGCCCTCAGAGGCTTGTACCAGGTACCCCACGTTCTCCTTCTGGGGCCCGGCGGCCCCGACATGGACAGGATCTGTTTTTGTTTAGGCTGGCATTTGGGCCTTACGTCATGGCACAGGAACGGAGCGCTGGCAGGCATCACAGATGGAGAAATGCCCCCCCCCCCTCTCACTTGAAGTATCATCCAGTTACTAATTAATGTAATACAAGGGACATAAAGCCGGCCTGGGGTCTCAGCGTTTCGGCCTCCAGGCTTGCGGGTGAGGATGTGCACTCTTGGGGAAGGCTTGTTTCTGTGGAAGTGATGCTGTCGCTGGAGTATGAACTCTGGCAAGCAGATCTAGGGGTACCAAACTAGCTCAGTGTATCTTGCCAAGTGAAAGGCGATTGACACAGCAACGAAATGTGTCCTCTGCATTTATGCCATGTGACATTGTGACACTCGGCGTGGGGAAGCACTGTTTCAGGCTGCATCTTGCTCAGGGTACCTCAGTGGTACTTGTGGGTCGGGGACTCAAACCAACAACCTTTCCGTTACACAGACGCCTCCCTCACCATTATGCCCCAGCTGCGCATGTCGGTATCTCATTGATAAACTACGCCGTTCGGCGAATGGTCGCTTTTGCAGTGATGAGGTTATGCACTAACGTTCCATTCGCTGTGATCTCTCAAGTGCGACTGGCTGAAACTCATACTGCCGGCGGCGATGGCCCTTGCAGTGTCGGGATGCCTGGTTACTGGTGTGTGACCCGCTGGTCCCGGTTTGCCGCCGGTGCCTTTCCTCCTCCTGAAATCTCACATCTTTGCCACTGCCAGCTGCCCTGTCTGGTCCCTTGCTCCGAAGCAGCTTCCCAAAGCTCCGTTTCAGTGTTTCAATGAGCCGTGCCGGAGGAAGCACACAGCTGACCTCTGTTGTCGTAGCGATGCTGTACCTGTACCAGCAGGAGCACAGCTACTGTAAGCGCAGTGTTTATTGCAGCACTGTTTGCTGTACTATATATTTACGCTCTTGAATGAAATCAGCCTAATTTCTTATTGCCCCCCCCCGAGTTATACGCAGCTTAAATGCTAATTTCTTCTGGTAGCTACTCATTTGCACCCTGGCTGTTAAGCGTACGTAACTATAGAAACGCTCTCCTTGGCGACGGGCACCTGGCCCACGCCGCCGTTTCTAATGGTTGTAGCAGAGTGGAATGTCGGGCGGTTTTGCTGACCCGTGCACTGACCAGAGAGCTGAACCTGAGGATGAAAACATACAGCATTTTCCTCTTGAGAGGAAGAGCATGCAACTGCGGGACCTCGCAGCCCATCCTTTATGTGATTAGCACCCGGGCTTTGATGTCGTTTACCCTAATGAGATTTCCTTTCCACTTAACGAATCAAATCCAGCGGTTTCCCAGATGTGAGTGGATCTACGGGGCGGGGGCCCTGGTCACAGTGGGATGCCTCTCTCCACGTCATATCCTGGGTTAGAGCTGGGGGGGGGGGAATTTTTTTTTTTTTTTTTTTTTAAGGTGGGGGGAGCATAAAAGCAGCCATAATTCATACAGGGGGCCAACCTGATTAGCCAATGAAGTGTTCTCTATTGGTGAGTGATGGATGGGGCCACTCAGAGAGCCAATCAGCTTTGTGCTGGGGCCGTGCTGCTGGGGCCCTGCCGCTGTTTATGCCCTTGTAGCTAGTCGAACGTTAACCATTGGCACAGTGTCAAATCTGTTCTGTTTCTGTGGGACAAGGCTGAGAGAACCTGTGTTTGACCAAACAACTCTTCATTAAACATTAACTGGCCCGTTTCTTTGGAAAACAAGCCTAGGTGTGCAGAAATAAACGCGGGGTGGATTTATTTCCGAGTGTAATTGGTTCCTTTTTGCGGGATAAGAGTAGGAGCCTTACTGTGTGAAATTGTGTACAAATAATTAGCGCAGTGAGGCTGCTGTATATGTTCTTGACTTAGCCGCCTGTGCGAGTGCCCGGCTGAGTTCGCCTGTCTCCGCTGGGGTACATCTCCCAGACTGGTAATTTGTGCCAGGGGACTGGGAGAGGGCAGCACCGGAGGGGTGGTAATAAGAGGAATTCCCGGGGACGTCCAGGGGGATCCGACGTGCGTGGACATGGCAACTGGGTGGTGGTGTGGCTGTGCAGGGTGACATGGCCCTGGTCTTCATGCCGCTGCACTGCCATGTTCGTGTACGTGAGACTCCGGGTGCTGCGTGCTGTGAGATCAGCATGCAGGCTGCTGATCTGGGATCAGTCTGAAAGGGGAGCCCCTGCTGATGGTATGGCTTAACAAAAAAACCACGCAGCTTAATAGCCGCTAAACAAAGTTGTGGTGCTGAGAGGCGTCTCTCGGGCAGATTGTCACCCAGACAGCCCCCTTGGGGGGCCTGTTTGGGCGGGGGCGGGGACCCCAGTGCCCATCCTGGGCCAGCCAGCATAATCCCTGCTAATTAGATCTCCCCCGATGCCCCCCCCCCACCCCACAGTGAGCCCTTCCCCCAAATGCTCTTGATGATCTTATCCTCAGGACATCCACTCCCATGTGTACAAAATACATGAATACAGTATTAGTACAATGAAATTCTTTCTTGAATCCCTTCTCACTGATCGAAAATAATTAATAGGACAGTGCAATGTTACAATAAACGCCAAAAAAGTACAAAATACGAATTACTTCAGGAAACTTACCACCATAATATCTAACAGCATATAATGAATACAGCCCCATTTCCAAAAAACTGCAGTTATTTACAAGTCATATAAACCAATAATAAATCCATATTTAATTGAAAACAAAACACACAGACAACCTATCAAATGTTGAAACTGAGAAATGACAAATGCTTAATTTGAATTGGATGCCAGCAACGCTTAAAAATAAGTTGAGACAGTCATGTTTACCACTGTCTTGCATCATGTCTTCTTTTAAGAACACTGTAAACATCTGGGAATGGAGGAGATCAGTTACTGGAGTTCTGAAAGTGAAATGTTGTCCCATTCTTGCCTGATATAGGATTTCTCCCTTGTCATATTCTTTGTTTCATGATGCCCCAGATGTTTTCAGTGGGTGACAGGTCTGGACTACAGGCTGGCCAGTCTAGCACCCGGACTGCTTAACTATGGTGCCATGCTGTTATGTGTGCAGAATGTGGATTGGCATTGTCTTGCTGAAATATACAAGGCCTTCTATGAAAAAGATGTAG
The DNA here is from genome assembly GCA_026780845.1 of Petrocephalus sullivani. Lineage (NCBI taxonomy): Eukaryota > Metazoa > Chordata > Actinopteri > Osteoglossiformes > Mormyridae > Petrocephalus > Petrocephalus sullivani. The sequence continues at coordinate 11,593,051 of JAODKM010000002.1, forward strand.
CCTGGATGGCAGCATATGTTGCTTTAAACATTAATGGTGCCGTCCTAGATGTGCAAGCTACCCAAGCCATGGGCATTCCTGCCCCCCCCCCCCCCCCCATATCATCGCGGATGTCCGCTGATGACAAGCTGCATGGCCCCGCTCCTCTTTAGTCCATCCATAATTTCAACATTTTTTTTGGAAATATTGATTCATCAGACCGCAGGGCATTTTCCAGTTTGCCTCAGTCCATCTTAAATGAGCTCAGGCCCAGAGAAGTCAGCAGTGTTTGACTGTTTAGATATGATTTCTTCTTTGCATGGTGGCATTTCATCCTGCATTTGTGGATGCAGCGGCAGACTGTTCACAGACAATGGTGTTCAGAAGTGTTCTTGTGCCCATTCCACTATAGAATGATGTCTTTTTAATGTAGTGCTGCCTGAGGACTTGAAGATCATGGCTATCAGTATTGGCTCTTGACCTCGTCCCTTGCATACTGAAATTCCTCTGAATTCTCTGAATCTTTTAATGATATGTACCGTAGATGGTCTCACTTTCAACATTTGATATGTCTTCCATTTTCAATGAAATATGGGTTTATATGAATTGCAAATCATTGCATTCCACTTTTACACAGCGTCCCAACATGAGGTAGTAGGGTGATATGTACTGATCAGAGTAGCGAGGTAAAATGCCACAGTGGGTAGAAAGCGGAGAATGCGCCGTTACAGAATTAGCGATAAATGATGGTAAGTGATGATGCACAGTGAGGAGCTTGGCACGGGTCAGTACTGGATCCCATTTTAAATGCATGTTCTTGCACGTGGAATTCATGTATTTGCACACAACTGACAGTTTGTGGCCAGAATTGGTGACTTTCAGTATGAGTTGCCTGGGAAGAGGTTGGTGTATCTGTGCTGATATAAACAGCCGGAGGCGTCTCTGTGTCTGTGAAGAAGAGGCAGAGGAACAAATGACTGACAAGGGGGCTTGGGCTTGGGGTGGCGGTGGGGGTAGCTGTCTGATAAATCGACTGTGAGGCACAGCATGATGCCGGAGGAAATCAGAGCCTGTCGAAGATCCTGGCAGCCCTGGGGCCACTTAGCTATGCGCCATTAGCGTAGAGATTTGTCCGCTTATTTCTGTAAGCCCCTTTGCTGAGTAACACGGCCGCTTTGCGCCTCCAGTTTGCAACGTGACGTTAACAAGGCCGCCAGATATCCGCTTTGCATGCCGTACTCGCCGGCTTCCCCTCCCGGGTGTCACTAGTCAGCGAGTGAGAGCTCAGCGGTACCTGGGGATTTGGGAGGGGGTGCCGCTTCTAAAGGCGTGGCCGGAAGGTCGATGAAGCGGGTCCGCGGCGCTATGGGGTGACTCCTGCCGCAGGCATGGGCCAGGACCAGACCTTGGGTGAGGTGGGCGGGTTTGCACCCTGTCAGTACTTGTCCCTAGGGAGATGTCCTCCCTGCCTCCTTCCTGGCTGATGGTGGTCAGATGATAAGAAAGATATCCTGTCACATGCACTGGGTGGAATTTGGATGGCTGAGAAACATATGTACAAACCAGTCTTTTGAAATATCAGTGAAGGGTGTGTGCCGGGGGGGGTGGGAGGTCTTGTCGCTTTCCAGAGATGCTTTGCAAATGGAAAAACATACACAGATTGTAATGCGAGTCCTCAGTCGTGAGTTTTTGCTAGTCGTTGTGATGGCTGAGCTCTGGGGCTTTTTGGCGTGTTCTACCCCAGACTGAGTGCTTTTTGGCGTGTTCTACCCCAGACTGAGTGCTTTTTGGCGTGTTCTACCCCAGACTGAGGGCTTTTTGGGGTGTTCTACCCCAGACTGAGTGCTTTGGGATCCGGTCAGGACTGGTTAACTGAGGAATCTAAGCATAGTTAGCAGGCTTCTGCCCCTGTGTGAGGATAGTTGCCGTTTGGAGGCAGTCTCCTTTTCCTCCTTTCTTTCTGTCTCTCTCCTTCATCACTCGTTCTCCCTACAGGTGTTGCCTTTCGAATTAGCCCCGCACATTCGACTCGCTCGCTTAGCCTGGAAAGCCGCACGTCTCTGTGGCAAACGTACAAAGAAGGCACTGTTAGATTGGTGTTTCTTCAAGCGAAGAAAAATATTTAAGGTGAGCAGTAAAATAAGAGTTCTCTGTCCCCCCCCCCCCCCCCAAACATGTCATGGAAACGGGCACCTTTAGCTGCTCTCCTGGAAACTGCCACGTATTTTCAGGATTTTGATTTTCAGGGTATAACCAGAATTCTGTTGCCCCTGCTGAATGTGACATCATTTCTGATTTTTTTTTTTTTATTCCCCCCCCCCCGCACTTCAATAGCCACTTCGTCCTAAAGGCATGTTTTTTGCTCATGAGAATATTACCCCCCCCCCCCCTTCAGTTCTGCTGTTTCTGTCTAAAGGGGGGGGGGGTATAATCGCTTCCACCTGAGGGTTCCTCTTCCTCAGTCTTCCCGCCATGTCCGGCCGCTCGTGGTTCTCGCCGTGGCCAAGGGGTGATGTCGTTCTGCGCTGGCCACCAAGGGAGGGGCCCGTCCATGCGCGCTTGGGGCGGCCGGGCGGGGTGGGCCGAGCCCCTCCGAAAGCTGACCTGGGAAACGCTGCTCGTGGGGAGCTTTTGTGTGGCCAGACAAAGGCGGAGACGGAGGCCTTGGGAAGCGGCGATGCTGTGGAATCTCCCGGGGGGGTATGGGTAATGTTCACGGATGACGGCACTCTGGAATTTTTTTTTTCTCTCTCCTTCTCAGAACAGAGGCTTTCAATTGGCTAAAAGCCCAGAGTATTTTGGCTGTTGGAGATCATTCTCCGAATTTGCAGGGCGAATGCATGTGTGCGGACATTTTTCTGACACTCTTGTTATTCTTCCCCACTACATAAAAAAAGGAGTGTTTGCTCAGCTGGGGAGCGTGACCCATCTCCCAAGCCGCCAGGGCTGGTCCCTGATAAGCATGCATCCTCACCTGGGTTAATGGCTCTGAATCGGGGTTACTGTGCCGGTTTCTACAGGATGGCTGCAGTGATGCTTGCTGCTGCCCTGTTTGTGGGATTCTCTTATTACTGTGAAAGGTGTTGGAGCTGACACAGCTGTCTAGTGTGGGATGTGCCTGTTAGCATGTGGCTGCCCATTAGCATGACTTCCCTTTAGTATGTGGCTGCCCATTAGCATGACTTCCCATGAGCATGTGGCTGCCCATTAGCATGACTTCCCTTTAGCATGTGACTGCCCATTAGCATGACTTCCCTTTAGCATGTGGCTGCCCATTAGCATGACTTCCCTTTAGCATGTGGCTGCCCATTAGCATGACTTCCCTGTAGCATGTGGCTGCCCATTAGCATGACTTCCCTGTAGCATGTGACTGCCCATTAGCATGACTTCCCTGTAGCATGTGACTGCCCATT
>JAODKM010000002.1:11596542-11631921 GCA_026780845.1 Petrocephalus sullivani
TAGCATGTGACTGCCCATTAGCATGACTTCCCTGTAGCATGTGACTGCCCATTAGCATGACTTCCCTGTAGCATGTGGCTGCCCATTAGCACGACTTCCCTTTAGTATGTGGCTGCCCATTAGCACGACTTCCCTTTAGCATGTGGCTGCCCGTTAGCACGACTTCCCGTGAGCATGTGGCTGCCCGTTAGCACGACTTCCCTTTAGTATGTGGCTGCCCATTAGCATCACTTCCCGTGAGCATGTGGCTGCCCATTAGCACGACTTCCCTTTAGCATGTGGCTGCCCATTAGCACGACTTCCCTTTAGCATGTGGCTGCCCATTAGCACGACTTCCCTTTAGCATGTGGCTGCCCATTAGCATGACTTCTTCCAGTTACCATGTGCCTTCCTATTGGCATGTTGGCACCCATTATCACCATTTTCCGTTAGCAAGTGGCTGCCAATGTACCTGTTCTTGTATTTGTGCAGATGGCAAATGAAGGATCTTTTAATTTTACTTCCCGATGTTGCTTATGATTAACGCAGCTTGCTGTTAACATGTGGCTTCCTGTTAGCGCACAGTCTGTCCTCTAGTGTCAGTGAGCAGGGTTGCTGGTTCTGCTCTGTGTGTGCGCGTGCATGTGCGTGCCTGTGCATGAGTGTGCATGTCTATGCGTGTGCATGTCTCTCATGTGAGTCTGTAATACTGGATGTTTTACCCTCCAAATACCAAAGGAAGTCTGTGGGGTGAGTTCAGCGCCAGGTGAGGTATCCATCACACCCAAGAATCATAGCTCAGCGGGTGATCCCCACTGCAGTGTGTGGTGGGTTCTGGTACAGCTTGTGCCAACCAATGTGGAGAGCTCAGTGAAGTGGGGGGGGGGGGCAGTATGACTGGAAAGGCTTGCGGGAGCTGGCTACCCTCCCTGACAGTTACTGTCTGCGAATGTCTTTCTGAATCTGTGTGTCTGTGTAACCCGGTATTTGGTTATTAATAGAGAAGCAGCTGTTTTTAAGGCCACCACAGTGCACTGAGAAGGGAGTGTGGCCTGTTCGCAGGGGATAGACGTCCCATAGCAGGGAGACCAATCACTCTGGTCAGGTAACATTTAAGGTGGAACAGGAGTCTTGTTGTTTGAACCTGGTCTACATGAGGTCACCACGCACAGCTCCCACTGGCCTGGGAGTGTCGTCGTCTCCCTGGTATAAGATATCACAAAAAACTTTCGAAAAGTTCTTCATACGCAGATATTTTCACTTTTGCTTGTAAGAATTAGATGGTTTTAAGTAAATGGGCAGAATTTACTGACATTAACGTGGTCCATTTACGTTGATATACACATTAGCAGACGACTGGAGTAGCTTGACGAAACTTACATAAATTATGTAATTTACTTTGATGAAACGGCACGAAATATTTAGTCGCTTTTATTACAGTAATTTACATTTTATTTTTCTGAATACTAGGTGAACACTGACTTTTAAGATTGCAAAGTGAACACTGATTTTTATAATGAATTAACGGTTCATTTACGTTAATGGAAATTAGTATGTGTATTAGTCCTTATCAGGCATTTTTAAGGCATTATTTTTGGGTTGCGTCAAAAATCGGCTTAAAGCAGGGCTTTCGGAACTAATTGATGATGTAAGGTGGGGTATGACTGTACTGTGATTTAGTGTAAGTACGGAGTCGTTCCTGTGGCAGCAATCACTTTCCTATTAATGCTTTAACTTTCTCGTCTTTCCGGCAGAGTTAGCTGGTCCTGAGGCTTTTTGTTGTCACTGAATTCACACTCATTTTTATTCTACCTGAAAGGGATGAGGAACAGTAAGATAAGTGTTCCCAGCTGAACTCCCCACGCCCCACACCCTCTCTCTGAGGGGTCCAAGTGTGCCCGGAGAGTTTGAAATGCGTGTAGATCACATGATTCGGGTTGAGCGTATGATCAGAATCCATGAGACCTTGTCTGTGTGGCTTTGAGGAGCCGACCGTGCATTCGCTGGGGTTGAGGTTCAGGGGCTGTAATGTGGGCGGGTGGTGTGTGGTCAGCGTGTTACTACGTCGTGCCTATAGGCGCAAGGCTACTGGTTCAAATGCAAGAGATGGCACAGTGATGTCACCATTGGCTGCTTCAGCAAGGCCCTTAGCCGCCCGATTGCTCCAGGGACGGTCTGCCCTTGCTTTCGCCGAATTGTACATCGCTTTGGATAAAAGTGTCTGCTGATTAAATAAAATAATGTAATTTTGACCATTTGCGGTAACATGTCACAGTATTAATGCAGAAGTCTGATACTGATGTCTGGCTGTGGCTTCATTTCATTATGACACCTTTGTACCTTTGAATGAGTCATTCTCTGGCAGGTAGGACAATCGTGAGCCTCTGAATGAAGTGAAAGTTTATGCCGTCTACGCTAGTGGCTGGGTGTCCTGCTGTGATTTTTTTTGTCCGGACAAGCAGTGCTATTCAGAAGGTGGTCGTTCTGAAATTAGGAGACCATGGAAGGCAATGTATGCATTCCTGGGCGCTGAGGCTATATGTGAGTCTGTGTGATGGGGGGGGGGTGTTAGAGAGGCTGGCTGGCGCACAGGGAGGTCAAAGGACAGTCGCTCTGTCAGGGGAGGGGCTGTTAACCTTTGACCTTGCCGGTTAAGCCTGCAGGGCCATAGCGGCAAGGCAGTGGGGTCTGTCTGGGGGCTTGGGTGTTGAAGATGGGGGGTGGTGCTGACTAATCTGGGCTTTGTCCACATGGCATCCCCCCCACTACCCCCGCTGGAATGCTGTTCTCTAGTGAGGCCATGTGGATGGGAAATGACTTATTTTGGGAACAATTTCAAGAGGACAAGAGCAGGAGAGTCTGTCTGCTTTCCTAACAGGGGGGGTGTGGATGGGGGGTGGGGCTGGAGGCATCTCTGGGAATTCTCTGAAAATTCTCTGAAACACCCGCAATATGCATTTTTTCCCTCATTTTCTTTCTAATCATTTCTTTCCAAAAATGGAGTTTCAGGGCAGGGAAGCTTTAGGAGTTTGCTGCCTGGTGGTTGTCAGTATGCCACTGGGTTGGGGGGACCATGCCATCCAGGTGACTCAGTGGCGGGAGGGCAGGGGGCTCGTGGTCGTCTTACGCCGTACGAGCTAGCGGTCGCAGCAATGGTCTGCCCGGTACCACCTTTTGGAGCCCCATACACCATCGGGCCTTGGCTTATGGCAATCCGCAGAACTGCGGCCTTCTCCGACGCCACGCTGATGCAAGGTCACGGTGTGTCCCGCCATCCTGTAGATTCCAGCCCCACCTGACACTGTCCATCTCTCTCTCCCTCCACCTACCCCGTCCCAGGCGCCCACCTGAAAGTGTGTCCACAGGGCTTCACCTGCTGCACGGCTCAGATGGAGGAGAAGCTGAGCCAACAGAGCTGCTCTGACCTGAAAGCCCCTGTCAGCCAGCTGAGCTCCACCCTGCAGAGCACCTTCACTCAGAGGCACCGCCACGTTGACCGTAAGTGGACCGCACACACTCGCACCGCACAGCATCTCCCTGCAGAGGCACTGCCACTTTGACCGTAAGTGGACCGCACACACTCGTACCGCACAGCAGCTTCCCTCAGAGGCACTGCCACTTTGACCGTAAGTGTACCGCACACACTCGCACTGCGCAGCAGCTTCCCTCAGAGGCACTGCCACTTTGACCGTAAGTGGACCGCACACACTCGCCCTGCGTAGCGGCTTCCCTCAGAGGCACTGCCACGTTGACCGTAAATGGACCGCACACACTTGCACTGCGCAGCAGCTTCACTCAGGCACCGCCACTTTGACCGTAAGTGGACCGCAAAACACTGGTGAGATTTCGGTGAGAACCATTTGGCTGGACTCGGTATGACCCAGGGGGTGAGGAACGGACCACAGTTTTGAGTCACTGTGCCCCCCCCCCCCGAAGCCTGCTCAGGCTCTCACCCCATCACGGAGAGCACTCTCAATAGCTGCAGTGCCAACAGCTGCTATGTGCCGGGAGGGCTGGCGTGGGTGACTCTGCATCCACAGTGCCAGCCGCTACCAGTCACTACTCCCGGCCTGGCCCACTAATATCTGCCTGGCGTAGCAGCTGTGGCAGAGGGAGCGGCCTGTGTTTGGAATTGTGGGTAACAGTGATTGAGTTTCTCTGCAGGTGTGTGTGCACGCGTGTGGTGGGCTGTCTGTGGCTTGATGTGTATTTATAGATGCGTGAGGTAGGGTGGCCCACACGCCCACGCTGCAGAGGAAGTGGTCACGCTGATCCATCATCAGAAGCCGGAGGCTGCAGTCACGGCCAATTTAAATTGTCGGCCCAAAATAGGTTTGGAGTCTGCTTTGTTCCCCCGAATGTCACCATCCAGCAGCCAGACTGGTGGGGTGGAACTGGGATGAGGTTTGGGCACAAACTGGTAATAATCTGCGATTGGAGATTTTGCTCCAAGTCCAAGGTCTCCCCAGAGGTACTCTATGAGCTCCTGGGGCTCTGGAATGAGGGCGTGGGGGAGGGGTGGCAGGGCCTGGTAGGTCACTCCCCTGGCTATCCAGTCTGTTCTCTTTAAGCTACAAGTCCCCTGCTGCTGCCCTGGTGGCCTACACTCACCTCCCCTTCCCTCTGGACCAGAATGTCTTGCAGCAAACAGTCCCCACTGACTCACTGGATGGGGCCAGCCCGCTTCGACACGCATGCACACACGCACACCCGAAGACACACATATCGGCTGACTTTAAACTTGTGGCTGAAGTGACATTGCAGGGTGGGGGGGGTCTTTGTTCCCTGCTCTGACAGCCGACCCTAGTCTTTGTGGGAGCCTGGGACACTCGGGGAGGGGGGTACGACTGGGTTAAAGAAAGACTGCGGTGTTTCCAGTATCCCTGGTTACACAGCAGGGGGCCGTGGGGGGGGGGCTCAACTTAACCCAGCAGCTAGGAATCCCACAACTCCGTCCCCTCTGTGACAGGTTGGGGGGGAGGGCGCTCTGATCATAGGGGGAAATGGCAGTTCAAGTCCCATGGTGGTGGGGGGGTGGCGCTATAGACGGCACCCTTTGGGTGAGGCAGCCCGCCTCAGTGGTTGTATAAATTAGCAAAATTGTGAGGTATACAAGTTGCTTTGGATTTAAGTATGTGCTCCACAGACACATTAGGTTAATGATGGACCTGGAGGGAAAGGCAAACGAGCATTCTGATCGCGGCGGTTTGGGGCAGGGGGCTCGCACCGATGTGATGGAGGCCGAGAGGGGGCGCTCTCCCAGGGTCACGCCTCACCTTTTGGCTCCTGGTGCGGTTCCCCTCCTTACTAGGAGGGCGAGGTGAGAGTCCTTTGGAGCATCTGAGGAATTTGAATTTTTTTGGGGATTAGGAAAGTGATGGGTGGGAGTTGGGAGATTGCCGGTGAATGGGAGGACTGCATTATTTTTCTGGGGATGGGGGGGTGCACATTCCACTGGAAGAAACAGGTTATTGTTCTTTAGAAGAAACCGATGAACTGAATATAGAACAGAAATGTGAGGTTTGGTTGGGGGGGGGGGGGTTCACATTCTTCACTAATCCTATTGAAAATGTCCTTGAACAGACTGAAGCAGGCAGTCAGGGGAGAAGAAAAGAGTGGAATGTGGTGAGGGGTTTGGCGGGGGGTTTCATGGGGGTCCGACGGGGCCCGTTATGTTTGATAGCCATTAGCATTGAATGCCTTACCTGCGCTAGTGTGCATGTTTTCTGTCATATTATAATAGCAGTTTAGCTCTCTGGATTGTTACAGCAGCAAACTGTTGTTTGTACAGGTGGTCCCCGACTTACCATGGAGATGTGTTCCGTTGAGCCCATCATAATTTGGAAATAGTGAAGGTCAAGACATGGCCTGGCCTAGCCAGGAGTCTTAAAGAATCAGTATGGGGTAGTATACTGTGATTAGTTAAATACGCGCTCTAACACCGATACAACTAAACCGTCCATTGCTGGCAAAAGTCAGGCATCTCACATGGTGGGTGATGCGTACAGCCCGGCAGCGTCCCACGTATCGCACAGCGTACGCTGCTGTGTTTGCCTGCCGCGTGAACCTTAAGGCCGGTGGGGGGGATTATCTCATCCCATCATGCTCGCGGGTGATTGTAAATAGCCCCTTGTTCAGTGGTTGTTTTTGTAATAGTTGTACATAGTGGCGCGTATATTACTTGTGTCATATGTGGACCCTGTTTGATCCTCACATGTCCTTTAGCTTTGTATAAATCCCCCACTGTGTGTGTACCTGACAGTCCGGCATCTGACTTCCCTGCGTTTCTAGCGTTGTATTTGATGAAGCCTCTCAGATGAGAGGTGAAATGTCTTCAAGAAAATTTGAAAAGAAGGTCCCGTTGCCTTCGATTCAAGCCCTTAAGATTGCCATGTCCTGGACGACTGAGAACCTATACAGATAGCCTTGTATTTGGTTTGGTGCTTGTTCAGTACCTGCATAAGTCCTGTTGAGAACTCAATAAAAGAGCTTAGTTCTCCCCCACGAGCGAGTCGGCTCATCGTCCGCTACCCTCGCGATGCCTCGTTCTGCCCTGCGCTACAGTGTTTTTACAATGTTTTTACAGTGGTGTAGGTGAGTCTGGTGAAGTCTGGCTACAAAGATTGAACAAAAGTCTGTGTGTGTGTCTGTGTGTGTGCGCGCTGTATATGTCCCATCATGCAGTGTCCCCTGTCCCTTATGTAAGCACAGTCCTTGGGGTGTCCCCCTCTCTGAAGCTTGCACTTCCTCTGCAGAGTTCTTCCGTGAGCTGCTGGACAATGCAGAGCGCTCGTTGAACGACATGTTTGTCCGCACGTACGGGCAGATGTACGTGAAGAACGCCGAGCTCTTCAAGAGCTTCTTCCACGAGCTGCGGCGGTACTACGCGGCTGGCGCCAGCGCCGTCGACCTCGACGCCATGCTGGCCGACTTCTGGGCGGAGCTTCTGGAGCGCATGTTCCGGCTGGTCAACGTGCAGTACGAATTCAGCGACGCGTACATGGAGTGCGTGAGCCGGCACACCGAGCAGCTCCGCCCATTCGGCGACGTGCCGCGCAAGCTCCGCCTCCAACTGACGCGCGCCTTTGTCGCGGCTCGGACTTTCACCCGTGGCCTGGCCCTGTTGCCCGACGTTGTGGCCAAGGTTTCCATGGTGAGTGCGGTGGGGGCATTTGGGGGCTTCTTCTGGGGCGATACCTATGTATGCATCTCATATAGGTCTTGGACATCTATAGCTTTTAATGATTTGGCTCTGCTGTAATCTGAAATACATGCTAAGTGATCTCTTGTAGGACTTTTAACAATCGATTCAGAGTGAAACCACCTGGATTGTACAGGAGGTGGGTCTGTGCAACTAGAGGAGGCAGGACCAAGACATTTGATTGGCTGATATACACATCTGATATAAGATGTGATTGGTTATCTCTCTGAACCAATCGTTTTTCATTCTGCCTTCAGAACATTTTTCTGCAAGTGAAACTCCCACTTGAATTTAGAGAGTGATAGGTCATTTAGTGTTCACCTGAGCCTTAGACCAGTACAAATAAACCCATTCTAACCCTTTCCTTCCCCAGTACAGGTTCATGGTGGGGGGCACAGAGTCTATCCCAGACAGCACTGAGCACTCATTAGCACCAACATAATACTTCTGGTTACTTATATGGATTTTTGAGATCTCAAATTATTACGATGTGTACCATTTTTGTCTGTTGAATAAGCTTATGCTGTGTTCTGTATACAGAATGCAGGATTGTCAGGTCTTGTAAAATCAAGACAATTCTTTTAACAGAAGGAGGGAATTTGGCAAGAGTTAAATACAAGAAAATAGGATCAGAATTGACATCAACTTAACCTGACTTCAGGGTTGAGTTAGCGTGGGCGGGGTGTGTCTGATCCATGTGTGTCACGGGTAAATTCCTCTCTAATCAGAGAGTTGGTCATGTGTGCTTTTTGCCTCAGTTTTTGAGTGTGTGTGTATATATGTGCATATAGACAGTCCCTAACATCATGTCCCCCCTGTCCAGGTGGGTGCTTCTCCAGGCTGTGCGCGTGCAGCTATGAAGATGCTCTACTGCCCCTACTGCTCTGGCCAGGTGGCGCTGAAGCCGTGCCAGAGATACTGCATCAATGTGCTGCGTGGCTGCCTAGCAAACCAAGCTGACCTGGACTCCGAGTGGAACAACTTCCTGGGTGAGCTTGGGTCACGGACGGGGAGGCAGCTGTCAGTGTGGCACGGGGTGCAGACCCAGCTGGGGTGTTTGGGGGCATAAAACCAGTATCACAGGCTAACGTCGTTGCCCAAGGTGGTTTTCCCCTGGCTCTTTACATGCTAGTCATTAGATGGCGCTATTCCCCAGCGTTTACCTGGCCACTGTGAGAATGTAGCAGGAATGCACCAGACTAGGTATGTACTTATCCAGGGTTGATATTTTAAATATTTTAAACTGGTATATTGTCAGGTAGGTCTTTTAGTGAATGCCTAAATTAAATATTGTGGCAATACATGGTTAGCTAATGGCAAAATGAGGGTCAGTGATGTCTCTGTGCCTCCCCCTTGTGGTGAATAGCAGCAATGGCAGAAGTCTTGATTTTCCTCACTTGGATGCATAGAGTACTGTTCAGGGTAGAGCTGTGCTATATCTTTGTCCACTTACGTTACAGATGCCATGCTGAGCCTAGCGGAAAGACTGGAGGGGCCGTTTAACTTTGAGTCCGTGATGGACCCGATTGACGTGAAGATCTCCGATGCCATCATGAACATGCAGGAGAACAGCATGCAAGTGTCACACAAGGTCAGCCTGTCCGTCCTGTACCCAGTGACCTTTATCTCTGCAGAGCTGTGCAAATGGTCGTGGGTCAAACCAAAATGGAAGTGGGGTGTGGTCAAGGTGTTCTGGTAGTCCCTGATTGGTTGGTTAACCACTGTGTAATCACTATGGGCGTGTCTGCTAACACGTGTGTGTGTGTGTGTGTGTGTGGGTTGATATCGAGCCCTGTGCTGGAGTTTGTGTTGTTCATGCCCAATGGTATTTGTGTTGACTAACCTTCCACGTCCAAACCGTCGTAGGTGTTCCAGGGGTGTGGCCAGCCCAAACTAGCCATGGACTTCCGGTCCCGGCGCGCCGTGAGCGAGGGCGGCTATACCGGCCGCTTCCGGCCGTACAGCCCGGGGGCACGGCCCACCACCGCTGCCGGCACCAGTCTGGACCGGCTGGTATGTGCGCTTGCTCTTCCCATTTCATTTGGCTTCAGACCATATGCTGTCTCCTGCCTGGACCCCAACCTGCAACTCATGGGTCACCTTCAAAGTTTGTTAACCGTGGCAACATCTGCCGTTCGCGGCCGATAAAGCCGCTGATTATTATTAATCCGTTGACCTGGATTTAACCTAGAACCTGCCAAACTGCTTCCTGCTTTGAAATCAGCCAGGCATTTTGGGTTTTGAAGCCTGGCTGTTAATCGGCTCATGTCCTTTGAAGCCCAGGGCTCGCTGGTATGAATCATTATCTTCTGTGTATTTGTAGAAGGCTGTGAGTTTTGTGAGCCCTCTTTCCTCGAAGTCTGAAGGGCGGTATGGACCGGGTGGGGTGCTTTGCCTAAGGTCACAAGCAAAGTGGCTGCATTTTGTGAACCTCGAGAATAATCCAACGGAGGGCAGTGTTTCATTAAAATAGCACTGGTATTCCTCTCCTTCGTTTTTCAATTCATGGCCCTTATTTGCGAAGCGGGGTTTGGTTCCTCAATAACCATGTGCTTATTCATTTTAATTGAAAAAGCCTTTGAGTTGCGCACACAGGAGTTTTGTCTCCTTGTTACCTGCGGCCACACTGCTTGTGCAAAGGTTCTACGTGGGTCGGCTTATTTTGTGTGCAACAAGTTGTATTAGTGTTGTACATTTTGAACATCCCCTCCCCAACACGCACACACACACACACACACACACACACACACACACGCACACACACATACACATTCAAACACACTCCGCTGCTTCTTCCAGGTGACTGATGTGAAAAAGAAGCTGAAACATGCCAAGAAGTTTTGGTCCACGCTGCCAGAAAGCGTTTGTGTCGGGGAGAGGGTCGGCACCCCCGACGACTGCTGGAATGGTACCGCTAAAAGCAGGTGAGGGAAGGTCTGCGGGGGATGTGTAGGGGTTCCGTTAGGCACTGAAGAGCTGGACCTGGTATCCAAATTAGCTTTGTTGCTAATTGAGAAAAATGTCACAATGTTCTTTCCTTGGGGCCTTCCCCATCCTCAGGTATGAGTCGGACCTCACTGACAGTGGATTGGCCAATCAGGTGTCAAACCCTGACGTGGAAGTGGACATCACCAAGCCCGATGCAGTGATCCGGAGGCAGATCATGGTCCTGAGTGAGATGACCAGCCGGCTGAAGGCCGCCCACAGCGGCAACGACATCTCCACGGACAGCGGTGAGAACCCAAAGGCATGGGCTGTGGACGCTGCCGCTACTTTTCCGTTTAGTGCCACATTTCAGTCAACTACACGGGCTGGAATTCAGGTTAGAATAATAGAAGGGGTGCTCTTGTTTAGTGCTGGGCGGTGTACCGCTTCATACCGAAAACCGCTGTTTATTTTTGTTATGATATGAATTTTTCTCAAATTCAAAACGATGTTTGTACGTAGCGCAGCAGAACACTGTCTGACATCGGACCCTTTTCTCTGCCGCACCGCCAAAACGCATGCTTAGGGAGTCCGGCTGTAGCCATCTCTGAATTAGTAGTATTATGTGTTGAGCTGGAAGGACGGGTTGGACTGTGAAGGTTCCGCAATTGAAGCTGTAAAACTTGCTGATGTTGACAAACTTGTGCCGAAAAGAGGAGCCATGTCAATTGTTTTTTGGTTTTAAAGAGTGCGACATGAACTAGAGAACCATTTACTGTAAATGTTGTCGGGCTAAAGTTGTTGCTGGGGGCGGTAACACGAGCAATTTACTTTATATACACACCGAGTATACTTTACATATACAGTATATGTTGGCAAACCTTTGTGCATGGACCCTTACCGTGCAATACATTTATGGTTCCTTACTTGGTCCGACTCCCCCACTCATTTTTATATCCCTTTTTAGTAGATATAAATTGGAAGGTTAGCTTGGGTCACTTTGCTCTCTGGAGTTTTGCATTAGCTTTTTTTTTTTTTTTTTTTACATTTGCGTTTTGTTTCGGTAACCTAATATAACAACAATATGATTGGCTAACATCAAAACAATTTTGTGAATGTCGGGAGATCTACCCGCACTACTTTTGCGATCTGCTGGTCAATCGCAATCGACGCATAGGGCACCCCTGGATTACATTAACAGTGTGTAGTTGGTTTATATTTACTATTTCCTTTTTAATACAGTAATTTAATACAATACTTGTTTAGTGCAATACCGCTTTTGTGAAATAACCTCTTTGGTTACTTTAGTAATTGAAAATGTTTTGAAAATATTGTGTTCAAGTTGTTGATTGTGAGATTTGCATAATAAAACATTCTATTCTTGAAAAAGAATGTAAACTAGTATTTTGTGGGGCCATGCAAACCTGTATTAAAAGTAGTTTTTCTTCAATTTATACTCCTAATGACAGTAGAATAGCCATTCTAAACCAATGTACTGCAGTAATTCATCTTAGCCCGTTGTATACCGTGAAACCAGTATCATTTTGAAAAATACTGTGATAAAATTTTTTGGTCATACCGCCCAGCTCTACTCTTGCTAGACCAACATGCTCTGTAATTCTTTCCCTGTCATCAATGCTGCTCCCTTCTGAACACTTGTCCCACATCTGCCCATTCTTACACTGTCTCTCTTTGTGCCCCACAGAGGTTGGCAGTGGTGGTGAGGAGAGTGGAAGTGGGTGTGACTCGCCATCCTGCCAGGACATTTACTTCTCCACTGCGGCTCCAGTCAAGCCTCGGCTGGTCAAGGTTGTACATAGGGAAAAAAGTGGTGGTGCCGCCCTGTTGGCCATACATGGTACTACCCTGGCCGGGCTTGCCCTGGCTCTGCTCATTGTGCACGGGAGATAAAGGCCAAGGAAAGAGGGAAGAGAAGACCCTGAGAAAGGACAATACAACAGCCCTCTGGCCTTTGGTGTGTCCACCATGTGGAAGACTCATGACTTATAGTGATTTCACATTTTAATTTGATTGGTTTATGTGAACGGACATTAAGCATTCAGCGATGGGATTTCATTTCTGGACACCTTCACCTTCTGATTTTACTTTTAATAGTCATTCAGTTTTTTTCAGTTTTTTAAGCCCCCATCATTCTCATTGTTGGACGCTGTACCAGCATTTTTTAATGACTGTAATTTAGAGATTTGCTTGTGTGTGTGTGTGTGTGTGTGTGTGTGTATACCTCCCTTTGCCCAAGCAGAACAATTCCTTAAAAAACGCCTTATGGAACCCCCATTTTACAAAGAACAAATGTTAAGAATGCTCAAGTGTGTGATTGTGTGTGTCTGTGTGTGCGAATGGGACTGGCTGTTGGGGGCATGTTTTGGGGAAAGGGAGAATAAGGTAACTGTATGGATACCATAGGCCTTTTCTTATTTTAAATTCCAGGCTTTACTATGAACTGGCTGAAAGCGTAAAACATGGAAAAATGGGGCAGTGCTCAGCAGTTGATAGGCAGTGAAACGGGCCCCTGTTTGATGCAGATGAATCCCCCATTTCCCTATCAGCTGGGGGAGATGTCGGAGGCCTGAGGTTTGGGGTACGAGAGACGAGTCTGAAGGCGCCTCTTCCGGGTCGAGCGGCTTTGCTCAGACCCCAGGATTTGGGGTAATGCCATCTGCCATTAGGAGGAGATCCAATCCCCTGCCTGTCAGCGTGCGTATTTCCGTGTGACATCACTCTAATTTTAAATGTGGTACCACAGTGAAGCTAACTAACTGCCCGTCGAGTGAGGATTGCACAGGGCTGGGGCACGACGGGAAGGCAGCTCTGCTCCATAGATGTTGGTTTTGCTGCTTGTAACTAAGCAACTGCTTCTCTTACTCATGCAGTTACATGCTGACTGTGACCAGGCTGTGCTTCTCACACCCACACTGTACTGACTCTCCTTTCTGGTTTTATTTTCATTCTGGGTGCCATGATATTGTGCACTGTTCAGTCTCAATATCTGCCACACATCCTTTTATCTCTGCCATTCATCCTTGGTCACAGGACAAAGGTTAACCTTGCAGTTATTCTGGTGTTTACTAATGTAATTGTGTGTATGTGATAATCAGTGTCCATACTGTTCTTAAAAGGCCTGGCTGCCTCTGGGGATGTTTTTAATCAGTCCACTGTACCTGTTGTTTGCATAAATCACCTCACAATACTATTCCAAATCTTGTAGCTCTTGTACAGTAAATTATTTAATCGCATGTTTATTTTTAAAGGCCAACATTTGAAAGTAGCTCTTGTAGCTATCAGAAGTACCCTTTTGAAACCAAATATACATATTTACATAGGTGAAAAGTAATAAGTTTGACAAGTTAGCATTTTTATAAGGCCTTTAACGATGCTGTGTTAACAATGATTGTAACAGGGAATATTGTTGGATTATTGGACAGACCTTCTGGGCCTCTCGTAATGGTACTATTCAACTGAAATCCTGAAGGAGTTATGCAAGAAAAATACACCAGTAATTTTAAACCTCAATGGTTTGTTTGAGGCTGAAAAAACATGGATCTACTAGCTAAAACAGAAGAACCTGTTTGAGTAACACTAGGTTTGAACTGTGTTTGGACATGACTGGGAGGAGGAACAGCTCCTAGGGAAAGAAATGGAGATGCCCAGAATCAGCATCATATACAAAACACAATTTGCCTTTTTAAAGATCCCATTGCTGGGAGACATTTGAGAGTTTGGAAATTCTGCCAACTGCCAGTTTCTGTCTCTCACAACCTACCTGCACGCAGCCAAAGTGTTCAGCAGAGGTGTAGAAATAGAACACTAGTACCTTTAAATGAATAACTTTCTGGGGTGTGATCCCAGCTGTTTGGAAACTAACTAGTTTCCAGATTAATAAACATCTGGTTCACATTCAATTTTCAGGCCAGGACCTGACGGAGGGTGAAACTGAGAAAGCTTGCACCCCTAACTGGAGGCAAATGATGAACAGGCTGGAGGGAAATAAGCCCCGTAAATACACATGAACTGGTTTGGATGTCTCTGGAAGAGGCTGTTGAAGGTTTAAAAACACATTTTCATAGAATATCTAATCTTGGAAAGGATGTTTAAAAAGGTCAATTAAACAGCATTTACTGGTCTTGTTCAATTAGAATGCATTTATGTTTCATTATCTACCTTTTCACTAAACATTTGTTTCCAGGAAGCAATTAGTAACTGGGCAAAGTGGCATGGGTGTGGGTCAGATGTGGTTTTATTTTAGTCAGTTTAACCCAGTTTAAGTCAGACCAGACCCATAGCTAGAAATTAAATTTGTGGGCAGCCCAGAACCCCCCCTACCTTTTGCCATGGTGGTTATCCTCGCTACATTTTTTGAACTGGGTTGGGTTGGGTTGGGTTGGGGGGGTGAATCCCCTCGGTAGATTTTGCTGGTCAGGGGGCTAAAGCAAATTTCAAGGGAGGCGCGAACTTGTTATTTTGCTAATAGCCATGTGCCTGCATCAGACTATTATATGTTGTGAAATGATACCGCTTTGACCAAAAAAACAACACCATATCAGCCTATTGGTGATTTACCTGTAATGAGAGCATTTCAATTTGATACATATTGTTTTCTGTGAAATGTTTGATAATATTGGTTATATTTCAGGATACTCGACCAGAAAACGTGCAGGTTTTGAAAGTGTAAAACTGAGAGCTGTTTTTCAAGCTTATGTGAAGTGGGAGAGCATTTTAAAGCAAAATGTGCAACAAAGCTAAATATGTAATACATATGCATAGAAATAAAAGGAAGAGAAATTAACTAGGTTAAAATGTCTCTTTTATTCTTTGCTTTCTTTCTTTCAGAGAAAGCTACTTATAGTACTTTACATGCTTCCTCCAATAGGCGTAGACATTTAAAATAAGCGAATTGGCTTTCTGAACAGGTTTTTCTGTTCCTCTTCTTTATCTGCTCCCTATAAAGGTTTTTTTTTTTTATTTTGTATAGATATTTTCTCTAACGAGCATGGATATGGATAAAAATCATGTCGGCACTGATGGGAGCAGAATGCTTACGTCATCACTGTCACTGAATATTGCTGAATTTCCAGTTTTATACTTTTACTGTTAGGTCAGTTGGAGCGATCTGTATTATTAAGTAAGAAATATAATGGTTAAATGGTTATTACGTGCAAGTCAACCCATCGGTCTCCCGCTGGGTAGTAATGCGAAGCAATGAAATTGTTGTAAATACTGTTTAAAACGAATTGTGGCATTTCACCGTCTGTAAGAATAACGGTAACGAAGCCTAGATGCACCACACCCAAGGAATAACACGACATGATGAGGGCGGAGCTACGTTCGACGTGCAAAAACAGACACACAAAATAAAATAAAATTTTCTTACAAATCAGCTTTGGACAAAATGCCGAAACCCGGGATCGAACCAGGGACCTTTAGATCTTCAGTCTAACGCTCTCCCAACTGAGCTATTTCGGCTGTGGGTTACATTTTTGATTGAGGTTATGAAAGTAAGAACGTTGTATAAAAGGGAACGTTGTTAATATGTTAATTTCCAGTGCTATAAACACATGGCGGGCTGCTTTTGCTTAATTATAGAGTTTAGTATGTATTTCGCCATTGCTTTTCCAGTATCAGTCGAGTTTGAGGCGTTGGCACGTATTATCACACATCAACCTAACAGCAGTTTGGTGACAGGAAGCTTGTACACTTTGAGCCAACTGCGAGTCATCAAAAAAATCTCCTTATGCTCAGATCTTTTGCTTGTCTTATTATAACTACAAAACTACTACGCTTGCAGTCAGACACACACACACACACACACACACGCCCCCTATGACCATAATGATTGACAAGGGCGCACCTTCGTCGTGAAAAGTGGCAATGTTATGGTCATCATGAAAAGTGGCATTATTGTGAAAAGTTGAACTTTATTATAAAGTATAATTTGAATTATCACATTTGCGTTCTGTAAAACAGTATTTTATAATAATGAATGAAAATCATAACATTACGAAATACATTTTACTGACTGAACACATGCAATTAACACCTCAAATATTTATTTATGGACACACACATGCATATTATATAATATACATTCAGCCATTCGGAGGCTTGCCTTAGCCCCGCTCTACCTGAGTCAGGAATCACACGGGGTCGCCCACCCCGCCCCTCTCTCCTGCTACGTCACAGTGTCACGCTCCCGGCGGCGCATGGAATGCTGGGAAACGCGGAGCGGGCTCTCGGTTACGATGGAGGTAAACAGACGGAGCGGAACCTTCGGCGCGATGCGCTGCGGGCGGCCACAAGGCTAAGTAATGCTCCTTGGTTTCCCCCGAGAAGATGGATGAGAAGTCCGCGAGCAGTCGGCTTATGCTGGCCCTGGTGATGCTCCTGCTCTTCGGCGTCATCGTGCTGCAGTACATCTGCCCCGGCACCGACTGCCAGCTCCTGCGCCTGGGCTCCCCGTCCTCCAAAGCGGCCGGCTCTCACGGGGCGGACGCCGACGGCGCCGGGGCTCCGGGCGCCGGGGACCCGTACGGGGCGGAGGACGGCGCGCTGGCGCGCTACGTGCCCCGCTTCAACTTCTCGGCGGGCGACCTCAGCCGCAGCGTGGACTTCAACATCAAGGGCGACGACGTGATCGTGTTCCTGCACATCCAGAAGACCGGCGGCACCACGTTCGGCCGCCACCTGGTGCGCAACATCCAGCTGGAGCGGCCCTGCGAGTGCCGCGCCGGCCAGAAGAAGTGCACTTGCTACCGGCCCGGCAAGCGGGAGACCTGGCTCTTCTCCCGCTTCTCCACGGGCTGGAGCTGCGGGCTGCACGCCGACTGGACTGAGCTGACCAGCTGCGTGCCGTCCCTCATGAACGCGCATCTGCAGCCGCGCGTGCCCAGGTGAGCCGGCGGGGCCGCGCACAACTTATAACAATTAAAGTGCAAAGGTCTATTTGCTGGGGGGGTGGCTGGAGCCATATCACATATTGTTGGGTACACACCCGCTCCGGTTCCTGTGTCCCTGGATAGAGGTGACAGTCATGACTGTATAATAAATCACGTTTTCTGCTATGAACACAATAAATGCAAATTCCGCCTATAATGTATGCATGCGCGTCGTAGCGGGCTGGAGCGCTCATTTGTATGGATCAATATTATACTTGCATTAATATTAAAATTGCTTAAGTCCCCTAAAAACTGCATGTCTGGGGTTTAAACAATAGTTCTATGTGCCTTATTGAGTTGGAACTGGGTTTTACATTTCCCTAATCTCTGCTGCGAATCCGGACTGTGCCCGGACGTAGGCGGCGTCCGCCGCGCTTCGGACCCGTCGGTCGGGTAACTTTTTGTGCGGGCGTCTCGGAATTGGTGCTGCTGCAGAAAAACACGCCTGGCAGTCACTTCATATGACGGAAACCCGAGGCGATCGGCAGCGGTTTAAAATCGCTTCCTGTGCAGAAACAGGAGTAGGTGCTTCGGGCTCTGTTCTCCTCCCTCCCCCTGCCGATGCATGGTGTCACGGCAGAACCTCCCGTCCTGCCTGTTTGTCCCCCTGATGGGAGAGGCTCTCCGCATGCTGACATCCTCGCCGCCCGGGGAACACGCTTACATACGCTTTCTATTCTCTCCCTCTTCCCCCTCGGGACAGAATGTGGTCTGGGGTCCTTCACCCATCTGCTTGGCCACCTTACACCCCCCAGTTTTATATAATGAGGTGTCTCTGACCTTACATGAATTATTTACATTTCGTATTCATATATGCATAATTAATTTTCTCGGTTGACACTTTGCTTCTCCGTATGGAGCTTACGGCTCTACACGTGTATCTTTTAGAGTGGCTATCAAATAATTTTTCTTTTAATTAAAGTGGTTTCTGGAAGTCTCTTCGTGGTTATTTAAAATCGGCTTCTCTTGGCTTCGCCAAATAGATGGTGGAGCCCCATGCGGAAACACCCCGAGCCCTGTAGCGTGATATACGGCACAATGCTTGACTGTTCGCTTTTCGATTTCTTTCATTGCCCATATTTTGCATAAGAATCTATGAAGTTTCATGGATCGTGCCAAGAACCAGAGGCTGGCTTCAGCCAACTATAAGTATTATGAAGCCTTCTATAAACTGTCTTTTGAAAAGAGCTTTCAGGAAACATGGCCTGAGTGTCAGTGTAAAATGTTAACTAACTAAATTGCGTGCGTTTAAGAGAAATTTTTGGATCATCAGACGGATTGCAACCTATGACCCATTATATTGTAGATACCCTACATAGTGAAATGTATAACTGCTGGGCTAGTTAATGAATTTTTAGTTTTTGTAATAGATCTGTTATTTTACTGGTGCTTACATTTACAGCATTTGGCAGACGCCCTTAGCCAGAGCAACTTACATAAGTGCTTTAAGACTCCATTAGTGAATATTTTCTGATACTAGTTCAATAAAACCCAGGCTAGGAATACCATCTGTCTAATACTCTGTTGGGAAATACAAGTTTTTTTTAATAAAATAATGTAATACCAGAAGTGCTAATCCAGGTATTTCTGAAAGAGGTAGGTTTTTAGTCATCCTTTGAAAACACCCACTGACTGAGTGGTTTGGAAGTCTAGGGGGAGATCATTCCACTAACTAGGTGACAGAACAGAGACGTGCCTAGATGCATGTCTTCCTTGTCCCTTGAGAGATGGGGGGTGCTAGTCGGGCAGTGCTGGAGGATCGGCGAGGGCGTGGCGCATTTCGTCGTTCCCCTTACATTACATTATCGTGGCATTAATTTATCCGACTACCATGTGGTGATCGCATGTACAATATGTCACATTCCCCCTGTCTGGGTCAACAGATGCAGGCGGTTTGGCTTCCTCCTGGCCCTGGCAAGGCAGCATTATGTAAACCTGGTGGCACCAGGTTACTAAGCACGAAATTAATCAGTTTGTAGCATTTGGGAAAAACCCAGCCATCATCAGCCTTTTGCAGAGACACTTTCCGTTCGATCTCAGGAGCATGTCATGCTAGCCCGGGTGGAGGTGGGTACCAGGCAGCGGTGACTCCATTGCTCTTTCCAGCTCACTGCACCCGTGTTCCCCGCTATCTCACCTGACAGACCCCGGCCCCCGGTGCGATCTCCCGGAAGGCACCCGAGCTAAGGGCCCTGTGTTGGCTGCCCCCCGTGTAGCGTAAATGCGGAATGCATTCTAAAGTCTGCCGCCCTTTGATGTGCTAATTTCTGCATTGTTACTCTAGGCAGTGGATTTAATCGCCGCTGATGGTCCGTTTCGAGGAGGCTTGAATAATAAAAGCTCCCCCGGCTTACAGGAGGACGATTTATTTAAATTCATGGAATGATGGAAGCGAAGAGGTGGTTCTCATAAGCCTGTCTATTGCAGCGCTATCAAAATGGGTTTTCTATCTACTTCTGCCACCATTTGAAGCTTTTAAATACTTCCCACAGAAATTAACACTTTATACTTGGCAACCGATGGTGATTTAGTATAGACATGGATGGAAAAAAATGTTCATACTTTTCTAGGAAGTTTTTTTTTTTGTATCTAACCCCTACGTACGGTGGTGTGATCAGAACTGTCGGTTCTGCTTCATGGGGTCTGAGTATTGTGCCTAGGGACTGCGTGTTCAGAGGAAATTTTGCTGCCCAGCGGCACTGTTATTTGGGCATGGCATTTGCTTTGCTTTTCTTAGCTTTTTTTGCTCCCCACCCCCCCACCGGTGGGGGGCAGGGCTATAGAAGCTTCCAGGCATGATTAATCGTATTGGCAGATCATTAAATGATTAGTTGTGAGGTTTCTTGAATATCTGTGCAGGAATCTTCTCCTTTAATATTGTCTCCTTTTAAATTGGCAGAAGTGTGCCTGTGTGTATGCACATTTTGTATGGTGGGGGCTGACTGTGTGTCTGTGTGTGGAGAAAAACTTCCTTCACGCATGTGCCCCCCCCAAAACCATGAGGGTTTTACCCAGTTTGCTGGCTGTCACACTGTCCTCTTCCTTGTTCCGCACTATCACGGTTCCATGTTCACTTTGTGCCCCCTACCGTCGTATCTTCCCCCAGCAATATCTCGGGAACCAATCGCATCCCTTCCTTAGAGTTCACCCAGAGTGCCGGTGATGTTGCTTTAATGTAGCCTAAATGGCGAGACCCTGGAAGGGGGGGGGGGGGACATCGGCAGGCAGGTCTGCTCGGAGAGAATGTCAGGTGGGGTCTGAGTGAGACTTGTTTGTGTCATTGCTGTATATCCTCATTTTTCTCCATTTTTGCTTTATTATGATAAATTGTGGCAAATGTTCCCAGAAAACACGTGTGAAAGGAAGGAATCTCGGAGAAGGAGGGAGTTGGGAAATTTGTAGGATGCTGAAGGTACAAATTCTTTATATTGATGTGGGGAAGAAGCACTGGAGTTGTTTTGATACATGGGCCGGATGCAAGCCGTAGGCTTCCAGTGTGGGTGGGTGGTTTGTGGAGCTCTCATAGTTCCTAGCTTGTGGACTTTCCCTCTGGACACAAAGTGACATTAATACTCTGACTAGAGTTACTTATATCATCATTGCATGCTGTCCAAATGTGAAATAATACCTTTCACTTCCCATGACTCATGCTATAAAGAGTTCTTAAACACATAAAAAACGTTTAACCAGTTACCTGCAATTGTCAGGTATAGGTCTCTGCTGCCCCCTACTGCTGAATTTTATGAATAACGTGGAATATCTGTTCCAATGCTCAATCCAACACAGTTGTAAATGACCAGATCACTTTGCGTAGGTGTGAGATGCAGCCTCCCCATGCAGTCACAGAATGCATATTTTAGAAGTAGAGCCAAGAGATGTCAAAATGTGAATTTTAGAAGGGTAATTCAAATATTGGGTCATTAAAGTAAAATCAAAAAAGCAAATGGTTATAGCATTCAAATAAATGATTAAAAACTTTAAAAACATAACATTGCATAATGAAAATAATTTCGGAGGTTTATGAAATTCAGAACCTGCTATGGTTTGAGTACCTGCTATGAGCTGGCATCTGTCATGTCCCTTGCCGTGTGCTCCGTGCTTCCTGTAATCACTGCGTTAGGGAAGACTGATGGTTTTTCCAGTTTCCCACAATTCATCTCTCTCCCCCCTCTCCCGCATGGCCCTTCCTCAACAGGAACTACTACTACATCACCATCTTGCGGGACCCCGTGTGGCGCTACCTGAGCGAGTGGCGGCACGTGCAGCGCGGGGCCACCTGGAAAGCCTCGCTGCATGTGTGCGACGGCCGTGCCCCCACCCTGTCCGAGCTGCCCAGCTGTTACCCCGGTGACGACTGGTCGGGCTGCACGCTGGAGGAGTTCATGGACTGCCCCTATAACCTGGCCAACAACCGGCAGACGCGCATGCTGGCCGACCTCAGCCTGGTGGGCTGCTACAACGCGTCGGCCATGAGCGAGGAGGAGCGCGGCGCCGCCCTGCTGGACAGCGCCAGGCGCAACCTGCGCGGCATGGCCTTCTTTGGCCTGACCGAGTTCCAGCGCAAGACGCAGTACCTGTTCGAGCGCACCTTCCAGCTGAGCTTCATCGCCCCGTTCACGCAGCTGAATGGGACGCGGGCCGCCAGCGTGGAGGTGAGCGCAGAGACGCAGCGGCGCATCCGGGAGCTGAACCGCTGGGATGTGGAGCTGTACGAGTACGCCCGCGACCTCTTCCTGCAGCGCTTCCAGGCCGCACGGCAGCAGGAGCGGCGGGAACAGCGGCGGCGCAGGCAGCGGGAGCGGCGGCGGCGGCTGCGGGGGCCGGCCACAGCCGCGGTGACCAGGCGGGCGGGTGCCCAGGAGGAGAAGCACCTCACCCCAGAGCAGGGGCAGGGTGGGAAGGACGGTGAGATGGCAGAGTGGATGGAGGGCAGGGAGATGGACTCCTGGTGGGAGCTAGAGGAGAACAACACCAATGAGGACTACCTGGACAATGTTGAGCAGTGGCGGTAACTGGTTAAGAGGTGGACTATTTGGTTTGGGTGAGTGACTGATTCACCCACAGGGGGAATTAAACCCATTCCTAACCCTGCTACTGAGTCTAAACTCAACAGTGGGTTTTTATATGGACTCTGTATTTATTTACTTGAAAGGAACATGGAAAATGATTTTTAGGGACTTTCTCAGTTCCCCTCCACTCCATCAGCCCAACAGTACGTTAAGTCTCCACTGTATTCCAATTTCTGCATGCCATCTGACTTTTAAAAATTCTCTTTTTTTTTTTCTATGTAGGATTTGATTGCTCATTCTTTAATTTCATCCTGCTTCGGAATTATTACTGTCAAGGTTGAAATTTTAGTTTTTGTGCAAGTTTTTTTTTTTCCTCCTTTGTAAGCATTTTATACGATTGTTGTCTACACTGGCAGATCAGTAGCGCCTCATCTTTCATTTGAAATGTTTGCCTACTCAGTGTAACATCCCCTTCTTGCTTAACAGGATACCTCTAAGAAAATTGGTATGTGTTTCAAACGTTGTTTAAACGGGTTGCATCAAAACTGGTAATCTGCATTTGCCTTGTCCGTGGGCAGGTTTTAAATCTTGGCTGTTAAATGTGAATTCCATGTTGTTCCCTCCTGAGTAATTTTTCTGTTCTTGTCTGGAATTCCCTTTGTAACACTACTATAATCATTCATAATTTCATGACGCCTCTCTACTGGAACAAACTTCCACCATTAGGTGGTGTTCTCATTGGTTCTGAAGTTCCATTTTCTATCCCTGGACCGGCTTCTTTGTGTTTTTTTTTTTTTTTTTTTTTGCTTCAGAAAAAAACCGTGCCAGTCCAAAGAGACGGTCCTGAACACTGGACATCAGAGGGGTGTTCAGTGCCCCCTAGTGGTTAGTAAACACTCCAGTGTTTGCCCCTAGGGTGGAAGTGCCTGGATGAAAACAGCTATGGTTTGCTGATAATACAGCAAAGACTGAATGAACCTGCAGTTCTGCCACGATCACATTGGCTGTGGGCTTCTCATGCTGTAACTTGTAACCAGAACGGTGCCGATTCAGTCCCTGCAGATGTGCCATTGTTAGACCTGTGAGGAAAGGTACATACACTAATTTCCATATATAAAGAAATGTAGGATGCTTTGGATGGGAGAAGCCTGGTACAGACTTTCAGGTGTAACGGGTACAGTTTAGCCCCCAGATCATTCTGATGAACACTATGGTAAATGGTAGGGTGTTACCATGTAAGCATGTACAGAGCTCACTGCAGGAGCAGTGTGGACTTGGATACCCCCCAAAGTGCTTTCAGATCAGTCTCTCACCGTTTGTGTCACACAAATCCCATCCCACAGTAACAGATGTGTTTGGTATGAATGTAATGGTAACTTTTTTTTTTTTTTTTGTTATTATACATTTCTTAATCAACAGTAATCTGTACATTTTCAGAAAGCTACTCATGGTACCTTGTTTCAGATGCCATCGTTTAATAAATAAAAGATTTTTTTAATGACCCCGCAGTGGTATTTTATCATCCCTGGGGCTTATGTGTCAGAAAGTGACAACTGAATGTTTTGATCACAAATGGCTAACAAAGTCTTAAGGTACAAATTCAGGAATAGATGGTACTGGTACTGTAGAACCCTTGAGGAAGATGCTTTAACCTAAATTGCTCTAGTAGAAGAACCAGCAATATGAAAGGATTTCAGAAACTCTTTTGGAAGAGTTTATGCAAGAAAACTCAAAGCAATTCTTTATGAAGAAATGCTCCTGGGCTGTGACATTATCTGTGAGAATTCGCACGTTTCTATTATCTAACCCATCTTTCCCCAGGTGTGCCTTTGCCCTACTCAAGCAGGCATTTTGCTTCAAACTGAATGACCTAAAAACTACTTCAAACTACTTGTGCATTTCTATTCTCAACATGTTTGGTAGATCATTCATGAGACATCTATGTGAAAGCCTGTGCTTTCTCTAGTTTTAAGCATCCCATGTTTCTGATGTTGTAGTCTACTTTCCATTCATTTTGACATGCAAGTGATATTTAATATTGAAAATGTGCCCTTGTTTTGTTTAGGGGGTGTGGAGCGGTGGTTACCACTGTTGCCTCACACCTATGGGACCAGGGTTTGAGTCTCCGCCATGGTTCCATGTGTGTGGAGTTTGCATGTTCTTCCCATGTCATTGTGGGGTTTCCTCTGGGTACTCTGGTTTACCCCCTCAGTCCAAAAAATACTGAGGTTATTTGGAGTTACCAAGTTGCCTGTGGGTGTGCATGCACGGGTGATTGGTGTGTGAGCAGAGATCATGTAAAACACTTTGAGACAATGAAATGTTGTGA
Organism: Petrocephalus sullivani; assembly: GCA_026780845.1. NCBI lineage: Eukaryota > Metazoa > Chordata > Actinopteri > Osteoglossiformes > Mormyridae > Petrocephalus > Petrocephalus sullivani. The sequence goes on from JAODKM010000002.1 coordinate 11,620,936, forward strand.
AAATGCGCTATACCAATAAAAATTAAGTGTGCCCCGTGATAGGTTGGTGCCCCATCCTGGGTTGTCCCCTGCCTCTTGCAAGTAGCTCCTGAGATGGGCTCTGGACCTGCCACAACCCTGAACGGGACAAGTGGTTACAGAATATGGATGGATGGATGTTTTGTTTGAAACATGAGAGGCGTTCAATAATTTATATACCTTAGTATGAAAGAAAAGTAAAAAAATATATATATATTTTTCAATATAGTCCCCTGATAGCTCCATACACTTCATTTACTTCCTGCAATGATTTAACCCCTTTGAAAAAAAGTCATCCGTTTGACCCTCAAACGAGGACGTTGCTACCCCTCCCCGCATTTAGATGACCAAAATTAACAATGACGGTGAACTCAGTTCTACAAATTATTTGGACATCTGCTAGAAATGCTGCACCTCTTTTTTTTATAACGGGATACTTACAGATTTATTGCTCCAGGTTTTTGGTTGTCTACGTGACTAAGATAACGATTCTCATGGTGCCCCCGATAGTTATCTATTATTTTTGGACTCGCCAACGTCTCCCTAAAGGTGACGGTAACTCTCGGTACTGTACGAAGTATTGCGTGTTCAACCGAGGGGGCATTTAGGGCAAAATCAAGATATGGACCAGCACCGAAGCTGCGCAATGTCAGTGCTTTAGAACCGGTAGTAATCTGTTAAAAAAAAACTACTGAAAAAGTATCATCACTGGGACAGGGTGCGTCGACTGGACCCGTGTGGGAAACACGCATCAGTAAAGAGCCATAAAGGAAGCGAGTCGTGAAGGTATTAGCCTAACAACAACGACGCACGCGACCTAGACACGACCTACACGCGCACGGAGCGCGTGCCGTCGGCCGGCCGAGCAGGCGCAGGCGCAGACGCAGACGCGCTCGCTCGCGCAGGTGCGCGGCCGGCGGGCTCGCGCCGCTCGCTCGCTCGCTCTCGGTTCGCTCGGGAGGAAGCGGGCGACCGGAATCCCCCCTAAAATGGTGGCGACGCGACGGCCTGGCGTAGTATCACCCGGGAGACGTACGCAAAGCAGCACTTTCCCTGCCACCACTCCCTTCTGCCCCCCCTTATCCTGCCTCGCCTCTCACTTCTCGTCCCCCCCCCTCGCTACCCGCCAGCCCTGCATACCACGCTCGCTACAGCTTATTTCCCCCACTTCAGCCGGCCTCGTTGTTTAGCTTCTAAATATCTGTCGTTTTCTTTTCTTATTAAGGCGTTAATTTGCGGAATTCGGGTTGGGAAGTTTCCCTTTTATTTGTAAAAGCCCGTAAGATGTAGCAGCCGTCGAGCGTGACGTACTAACGCTATTAGGCTTATAATACACGTTTAGCCGGACCCACTGTCCGTAAGCGGCCGCCTGCAGACCGCGAACAGGTAAGAGTGCCCTTTGTTTCCGCTTATATGAATTATATAAACCTTCGTCTCACGCGGTTTTGTTTATCATCAGCGTGTGGTGTATATGCGTTGCTGTCGACGATAAGGTCCTTTATCAATGACGATAAGCTTTTCTCCTATGGAAACTACACTGGTTTGCTTCTTATGCTGGGACACACGGCAGCTTGCTGGTCTTTAATTCACCGTTTGCGATTTACTCCGATGAGCCGTATCTGGGGTAGCGGAGAAAGTACTTGGGACTTGTAAGCATTTGCAGCAGGCGGACAGGTATTCCCTTACGCGGGGGACCCCGAGCTGGATAGGCTGATCTGCTGGTGTGACGGATGTTTCTCTTTACGTGTACCTGAAAGAGAACTAGAACAGCTGTATAGCACATGCATTTACTGTTTTCTGGGGCTTACGTATCTTTCCTCTTGACCTATCACATTCAGCTATTTAGGACTTAGGACGAGGTACTGCATATTAATATATCCTGCATGTATGGTTGAAGTTTTTGATCACAAAAAGTAACGAGATCTACCCGAAAATGGTCGTGGCGGGCGGGCGGGGGGGAAGGGAAGGGGAAGCTGTTTTAGTCAAGGACTGCGATTTCGGCGTGCGGTCGATTTAACTAGCCGTGTTTTGGCAGGTGTGATATAGAGAGAGACCTAAAGCGACATTAGCTGTCGGGCCATTTATGCACACCACCCGCGGAGCCGAAGGCCTGTATATGTGCTTCTGACCAATGTCTGCCTTCACACGGGTCTCCCTTCATGTCTGCATTTGATAAACTGCTTCCTTCTCCACTGTTTCCCCTTCTGTTTTGCTCTATAATTCATGCCAGGGCCTCCTGTGATTATATTTCTTGGTATGGTGCTGTCAGTGGCTGCACCACCTGGGGAGAGGAGAGGAGAGTGGAGGGGGGGCTTCTGATGCTTCAGTACCTGTTGCTTGGGAAAAATAGCAAGCGATAAACAAGTAGGCCAGAGGCACTGCAAGGACTGATGAGGGGGGCTGGATTGTCAGTGTGCACTCACACGCTTGTCTGCTTACGCACACAGGCGTGGGTGCAGTGATGTGTGCCTGCTTGTATATGTGTGTTTTTTTTTTTTGTCAGTGTTTACATTTGTTCCCTGCATATTTTGATATCACAAAAAACAGGCACTGACTGGACTGTTCAGTTTGTAGTCGTAAAGGAGTGTTTGTGAGTTTGAGAGAAGCAGGTCTGGCCTCGCTTCAGATCAGGGCTGTGTTGCAACAGACAGGCTGCCCAAACTCCTGGCGAGATGGTTTGTTTGCTAAGATAAAGACTAGAGTCACCAGCTGAGAGAATAAATTGAACCTTTAGCCCCCACTCGAGGCACGTATCCGTGCTACACATTCACATATGATTAAATGATAATGTCGTCCATGATGAAGGGTCGTTTTCACAATAATAATTGCTTAGATTTGTCACTTATACTTTTCTAAATGTTGTTTACCAAGTAGTATTGATTCATTTCTGTAACCAGAGTGTTTTGGTGTTTTTATTTCATCTGGGCAATAAAATAACTATAAATCACCGTAAAGCAGTTTTGACAGACTGACTTGTGAAAATGTTCTGTTCTTAGTAAATTTTGTCTATCAGCTCAATGATTTATACTGTGCAAGCTGGAGTAATAAATTAAGCTGCTTTCATCCTGGGTGTTGGTGACGACAGTTTCTGGGGTTGGAACCAGAGCCTTTTTGCACATTATATCAGATGTTTTGCTGCTAGGCTGCCTGCTTGAACTATCAGCATGTGATGTCTGGAGTCACGTCATGCCCTTGTGAGCACTGACCCTGCTGGACAGAAGCAGGACGTATGCTCAGAGTCATGTGACATGCAGAATCGGCTGATACCGGTGGTATGATCGTGTGTTTCCAGCAGCCCGCCTGGACTGAGTCACGCGGGGATGAGACTGCAGTGTGGTTGATGTGCTGTGGTCATTGGTATGCTTTATACCAAACATCTGTTATGGAGGGCTTTGGGCCCAGGCTTGCTCACTACTTACACCGGGTATGGACTTTATGCTGCTCTTCTTATTTCATTCAGCGTAATGTGAAGTGAAGTGAAGTGAAGTGACAGCACGCAACAACTAAATGTGTCCTCTGCATTTAACCCATGTGACATCGTGACACAGCAGGGGGCAGCTACGTGAGCGCCCGGGGAGCAGTGCTTGGGGACGGTACCTTAGTGGTAGTTGCAGGTCGGGGACTTGAACTGGCAGTCTTTTGACTACACGGTTGCATCCCTAACCACTGCATTGCCTGCCTGCCTCAGCTAAAGGGTATTTGTTATCCCTGGGTAATACTGGTATTTTTATGATGGAGGAGCAGCTCTATTTTATGTTGATATTCATCAATAATGTGCTTGAAACCATACTGCTACCACCACATCCTCCGGGTTATGGGGTCTTAAATGAATTTGCTCACGCTTCGAAAACACATGCCCAGCTAAGTTTTAAGAATCCATTCAAAATGGTGGGTGGAGCTTTCATGATGAATGTGAGTGGTTCTGGGGCTGGCTCCATCCTTCGGTGAGGTGTTTCTCAGCTTACCTCTGTGTTCTGCTTTGAACATGTGTAGGTTGCCTGTGGTGCCACTGGTGTTGGTGACCATTTCATATCATCTGCTTGTGAATATGGTCTGGCTTAGCTGCAGTCTGGTGTTTCGCTTTATTATTTGTCCTGCCTCTGCTTAGCGTAACCTCACAATATAGACCTCCCCTGTCTCATCCAACCTTGCAACGACCTTGTCATTCCTCCCCTTTGTATACTGCCCTTGGTCCTGATGTTCAGTTTCTATTAATAATTCATGTTGACTCTATGTTGTGCATCTTCTTTTGTCTGCCTTTCTCCTGTCATAATGCTTCCCTTGCCCAACTATTGTCATCAATTGGTACTTTTTCTTGCTAGAGAGGAAATATGAGAACAGTCTGGAACAAAAAGTGTTTTCGGGTGAGTTGTTTTAGGGGATTTTGCGTGTTCTGCTCTTTAATTGCCTTGAACTTTTTTTGTGTACCTGGGCAGGTTTAGAGGACTTACCTGTTGAAATTACATAGGAATATGAACATTTTGCTGTTTTTAAGCTGAAGTTTTTCTTTGTGGTATGAGTGGAGTTTGATTACCACTATTCCTTTGATGCTCTAATTGTTAGGCCCAAATCTTCATGTGAAAACAGTCTTTCATCATCTTTACACATACTATGTGTTTGAATTCTGGGATTGAGTTAAGCTGTGTTGTTGTGTAGCTGTGATACCGTTGATGACAACGTCATTTTAGTGGGTAGCCAAATGTCTGCCGAGTTGTACATGTGGACGTGATCGTTTCTGGTTACTTATTCATATCACCCAGGAGACACATGTTGGTGAGTCATGGCTCGTGTTGTTAGTCGTGGGATGTTTGTCTGCTGTACGTAACAGAAAGTGTATGTGAGAGTCTGTCAAGCTAGTTCGTCTGTGAATCCATGTCTGTGAATATGTTGGTGTCTTCATGTGCACACATTCCCATGCATCTTCCTGCTTCTTCGAGTCTATAGTGCGCATGTGCCTCTCTATTTGTGTGTCTGTCTGTCTGTCGGTGTCTAGTGCTTGTGCCTCTCGCATAGACCTTGAATGCGAGCCATGTGCCAGTAGGGCAGGTGGCCCAGCAGGTGTGAGTACTTCCCACAGGCGTCCGCTCGCCATGGTGAAGGTCACCCTTATGCAGACGCCCCCCGCCTCCCCTGCACCTGCCGACATTTCTGACACCTGCTGTTTATCCCGTGCTGTGAGCGTGAGGAGTCCAACACCAGTCCAGATTGGCAGAATTCGCCCAGTCTCTCAGTCCGGTATCTGTACTCTTCCTGCAGTTCGTTTCTACAACACGGCTGCTCCCTCCACGTTTTAAATTCAGCACAGAACCCTCTCACCATATCAGATGTTTATACTTGTGTTCAGTTTTTCTTGATTTTGAGTGAGACCAGTCTGTTGATAAAGGTGTCTAGACATATGCTTTGCATCTGATTGCAGGCTGTAGGCTGTCATTCGCACTTTTACTTTGGTGTGACTTTACGTTTATTGGCAGTTTCCTGTACATAAATTTTGCACATCCTTTTGTCTGCAGCATGGGCTATTATGTTTTTGACTTGTTTATCTGTGGAACTTTTGTTTACCGATACCAGCTTTTGCCAACATCAACAGAGGCATGGAAGTTACAGGTCCCTGCCTACCCTGTCGCTTGTTACTATCTGCCTGGATACAGCCAGTCAGCTGCAGGCTGTGGGCGGGCTCATGCTGGCCTTGTCGACAAGGGCTCTCCTGCTGCAGAGAATCTGCAGTGAAGAGAGCTGCTGTTTTTATACACCGACACTTTAACAGCAACATCAATAGGGCCTTTAATTCTAAGATGATGGTTTTCTAGTGCCTGTCCCCAAACTGCCATCTTGTATCTCTAAACCCTGTGACTTGTCTACTCATGCCTGGCCTGGTGCGTCATTGTTGGATGGTGAGTGGGTTGGCGGAGCCCAGGAGAGCTGTGCAGCATCACTGCCAGGTGCAGAGGTCTGCCCGGACAGCCGACAACCGCTGTGCCGAGTTCCTTTTTCATACTGCAGTCAGTTTCCTCACGCCTCTGCCTCTGTCAGTCACGCTTCCGTGTGGGGTGACATTGCAGAGGGCGGAGTTACCGGCTACAGGAGACAGCCACTTTCCCTCTGATTTGTGTATTGGAGGCTTGTGTTTGTGCATATACGTTTCCATAATCATGCTAGTCCTGTCTTGGTTAGTTGTGGTTAATGTTTAAATGGGGGAAGGCTCTCCACAGGCCCAGCGCGTCCACCTAGCCAGGTATGCTGCTTTCCTAGCCGATTGCTGTTTTTATTTAGTACGAGTCCAAAACACGGCGACATGGCAGTCTCTCTGGTTTTATTATTGTAGCCGTTCAGGTTTACCATTATATCACAATGTGTGCTTAACAAGCCCACACATGGGCACCGCAGTGGTTAGGGCCCTGACCCTGTGTTTGCTTCCTACCTTATCCTGTTAAGTTTATTAAATCTGCAAAGAGACTTTGATTATGAATTTGTGTTTACTGCAGTATTGCATGATGCCTCCTTTTACTGGTAGTGTTCCGTCACTCTTTTAATGAATGGAAATGCTTTAATATGTGCATGTATACTGTAGGAGGAGCTTGTGAATGCCAACAAGTGGACACATATATATTTTAAGGCAGCTGTCAGCAGGAGAGCTGTGAAGCACCTGGATGTTCGATGTTTAGAGTGGCTGGTGGTCTGTAGATCTGACATAAGAACGTGCTGCACTGAGTCTGCTGGGTTGGGGAGGTAGTCTGTATATCCCAGTGGACCTTCACTGACAGCCTGTGGAGTCACCACAGCATGTGGTCACGCACTAGCACAGCCACGTTATCTCACTCAGTGTTTCTGTCTTTGTTCTCATCTGCAATGGTGGGAAATTGAATTAGCACACCCACCCTGTCCCCCGTGGTCTCCCCTCTTCGTTTTCACCTCTCTCACTCCCTCCATCCCTGCCTGTCTATGCACCACAGTGTCCTTCTCCTTGCATGTCTTGTCTGCAACCTCTATATATAACTGCTGCTATGATATCCTCTTATCATTCAGTGATTTTTCTCCTCTGCCTCAATTCTGTTTGCACTGTCGCCTGCTTCTTCCCATCTGTAAAGCAGTCTGCCCCCCCCCCCCCCATCTACACGTCTACCCCGCTGTCCTCCCAATCTGCTGGAGTCATACAATCCACCTTTTCATCTTTCCCTTCCTGGCTCTCCCCTCCCTTGCAGGTGCTATGCTTCAGTTGTTCACCTGTTGTCCAGTTTTACCCTGGAATCGTCCCATGCCCATTACTGCCACCTTGCCCCTGAAAGCTCAAGGCTTTCATATCCTGTTGCTGTCTTAGCGTCTGCGGGGTTAAAGTCAGACTTCACGGAAGCCTCTGCCTCCTGCCTTGTTGGAACTGAGTGGCACAGTAACAAAAACATCAGCATGGCCTCAGGTTTACAGTATGTCTGCATCACCAGTGCAGGCAGTGGGAACACTGGGAATATTAGCGCTTTAAAGGTCAGAGAAATGGGTACCTTGAGCTTATAGTAAAGAAGCAGTGAGCTGAAGGAGTGAAAATTGCGACATTTTTCTTCTTTTTTTCTCCTCTGGTCTTTTGCCCTGTGCAATGAGTAAATCTGTAAGTGCTGCCAAATGAGGGAGGAGGGACAGAACCCAGAAAAAATAGAATACAGTGGTGTCAGTATCTAACATTGCCCTGCATTGGCCCGCAGCTCCTCTGCCTGCTTGCAAAGCCGGAGCTGATTGGCTGGCCCTTCCCATCCTACTGGGCGGACGCAGCATGTGCAGAAGTTCCCCCCTCACTGTCTCTCTCTCTCTCTCCCTCCCTCCCTCTTCATATCCTCTCCTTCCTTGCGCCCTCCTCACGGTCCGCCATGGTTGCTTGGCTGCCTACTGTGGGGCTGTGTGTCCCCGGCTCCCTGCCCATGCATCAGTTTGTAGTCCAGGTCAAGTCAGCTTAGTGAGTCTGTGTGTCAGACTGACTTGCTTTTTCCTCTGCTTCTCTCCACCTTTGTTTGCTCCCTCTCTCTCTCTCATGCTCTCTCTCTCTCTCCCTCTCTGTCTCAGCTCAGCTCCACGTGCTCACAGTTCTTTCTCTCCTCCACTCATCTGCATAAGGAGTATCTCTGTATTATTTTTTTCCCTCCTCAGTGTTGTCTTTACGTTCCCGTTTTGAGTATAATTTTCACAGTTGTCCTCCTCCTTTCTCCTCTTTCCTATAACTAATTTTAAGACTTTTTTTTTTTTCCTTCCCCCTCTTCCCACCAATGATTTTGTTAAGGAGGAACTGGGTTGTGGAGGTAAGTGTAAGTTGTGAAATAAAACCAGGACATTTGTAGCTTTAACTGTATTAGGATGACTGGTTTATGCCTGTTTATGGTGTTGTCCTGCATGTCTGTGATTGCCTCCTCTGATAGGTCTGTTTTATATGTTAGATAGCAGTGGGCTGGTTTCGGTTTTGAGTTTGTAATGTTGTTGTCCTCTTTTTAATATATTTTTTCTTCATTTGTAGCTTTAGACTCCACAGCTATATTCTAGCATCTCCCAATCAAGCTGTGCCCCTGCTCCCAGAATCCCACTTCCATGGTTGTGCACATGACCTTGCTGATGGAATGACTTCCAGTTGGCCTAAGGAAGGAGATTCCAAAGAGAACGGTGTATAGCTTGAATGTTTTGAAAGGGGCTACGGAAGGTGTCGGGGATTCGGTCCAGGTGGCTGCTCTCCCAGAATGCCCTTGTGACATCCCACACTACTGATGACCCAGACACTCCTGGTCTGCTCTCCACATTTACACTTCTGCTGCGGTCACGTTGACTCCATTCTGAACACGTGGATCTGGGACGCCTGACCAGTGTGAGGAAACAAGGTTAGTCACTCCAAATGTCCTGAGCTCCTCACTGGATGAAGCTGCGTGCCACAAATGCGTTTGGGGTATCCTAGATTTCCCAGTTTGAAGTCGTATTGCTGATTAAGTTTAATGTAAAAATTCCTGTTGACAGTTATTTTTCTGATAGAGATGTTTGCTGATGTTTAACTTGTTTGAGGTGAAGGCTGCTCAGTACTCGGAGCACTTCTCTGTCATGTGGGTATGATACTAGGGTTATGCTTGAGATCAAGCAGGTGCACCTTATAGACAGTGTTGGGAGGGTTACTTTTAAAATGTATTCCACTACCGATTACATTTTAGGACATGTATTTTGTAATTTGTAATGTATTCCATTAGATTACTCAGTGTGAGTAATGTATTCTGAATACTTTGGATTACTTCAACATTGTCATATTTTACAACTGTAAGAATGTGGCAATCACACCCAGCTTATTTAATGTCACACCCTGCTAACTTAGGAAGACAATTCTACTGTAGCAACTGGTCGAACGTATTAAAGTCTCACTATATCAATTATATATTAACATTTGCTGTAGAGAAGCAAAGACTATAAGAGTATGTAAACATACACTTTGTCTGGTCAAAAAAGAAAAAGCAAGAAGACCCAGTCTATCCTTGACTATTTTCACAGCTGTTCAGAGTGAAAAATATTAGACAAAAATCTGTTTTTGTACGGAATTTACCGTTACCACTACTAACATTTTTATTTTACTTAAGTGCTTTTGTGTTGCAACTAATCTTAAAAGCAGTGGCAAAGAAGATTTTCCTTTACCTTTCCTGATTTCACAATTTAAAAACATAAAAATATATAAAAAAAATGTCCATCAAAACAAATATTACTACATTGAATTTACTATACTGTAAGGCTGTGTATTGGCAAGAATCTGACAATACAGTACATATCACGATACGATGCGATATATCACAATACTGTGAGGCGATATAGTTTTTTTAACTGTAGAAGAACTCTAATAGTATAATGAAGACCATGTGCATAGATTTAACCAAAAACATTTAGTTTAAATAAGTTCAGTGCATACAATTTTTAAATGGGAATTAAAAAGTAAATAGAATATTACAAAATACTCTGCAATAATAAGACTAAGTACCAAAATAATGGCAGTGTAACGTCCATGAGTCTTACCTAATGATAATTACAATCAAATTTTGCATGGCACGCAGTATTATGCAGCTTTACGACTGTTTTTACGGCAATCAGCTGCACAGCCTGCGTTCATGCAAGTCGCTTTATGAGAGAAGTTTTACTCTGTATGAGCCCAATACAATGAGCAGAAATTTTCGCTATAGAAAATGATAAATATTATGCTGTGCCTGTGGGGAACTGATGGAAGTAAAATTAATTTTCAAAATGAAAGTAACTTACTCATCTTTATTATGTTGAAATGTTTGTAGCCGGTTAGTGTAAACGTAAGCCGGACGTGTGCTCTTGCTTGTAGGAGTTACATTGGGCATTTTCTCAAACGACCGCCGGATTACCGTATTGTTGTCATGTGAATCCTTTCAAAGCTTAAAGTATATTTAATTTCTTCCTATATATATATATATATATATATATATATATATAATTTGAAAAGTAGACCGCTCAAGGTTTCTGAGGGTGTTTCTAAAATGTTTCTATGACAAAAGCTCGTAGAATTTCTTTAAACAGTTTGGCAAGATTTCCGCTTGGACCCGCAGGTGGGACTGCAGACTCCAGAGGGTTAAATTAAGTCACTTTTTAATTTTAAAGAATTAAAGAAAATAGTCGCTGTAACTTCCAACATGTTTTTACCATGAATGCCAAAATGATTCCACACTTCAGCTTAGTACGCCACAGGAGCTGATCTCACACGCTCAGATTCAGCCATTGCTGCGAATGTTGCTAGTGACCAGACTTCGCTGAAGTTATCGTGCGTTCCTTTTACCTCTGGAAGTCGGGATACGAGTCAAATGACGCGCCTCGAGGCCGGAAGTGATGACATGCGCGCTCCCGTCTCCCCAAACAACAGGACAAAAGCTCGGTGCAGCGCAGAGTACACCGAATTTCGTATCCAAGATGGCTGCCCAGTGCAAAGACTAAGTGTTGCTGTGATATTTTACA
>JAODKM010000002.1:11639395-11653873 GCA_026780845.1 Petrocephalus sullivani
AGCGGGACCTCCTGGACCCACCCCCCCCCCCCACCTCACTCCAACTGTCAGATGCCTCATTCTGACCGTGTTGCTTTAATTGCTTTCATTTTGAATGTAATTTCTGGTCATCGCTGTTATTGAGCCACTGTGGTTTCCTTGTTTCATTATCTCAGTGTTGTTTGTAGGAGATTTTTAATCATATGCCTTATTTTTGATTCCCTTTATTTTGCTCGCCTGCATCCTGTCTGACGCGTCCAATCATGTCACGTCCCGTGTTGCTATGGTTATCTGAACCCACCTCACCCCGAGCGCCTTCCTGCCCACCCTCCCTGTTTCTCCTCCAACCTGCTCCAGCAGTCCCCATGATGCACGGCGCCACATCCTCCACACCAGTGTCCACAGCAGTCACTGGCGTGCCATTCGCTGACACCGCCGCGTCCCCTCAGGTTGGCTGTTCCTGTCCTGCCTTTATGCTGTTGTTCGGCGTCTCATGTGGCAGAGAGCAGTTTGCTCCCTCGACCGGAAGAGCTGCTACCTGAACTCACTTCACATTGACAAACGAGCATGCAAACTGTTGACAGGTTTTGGCATTTCAAACCTTCCGGGCAGTTAGCTGCTACACTCACCTGAAAATTTAAGGACTTGTACAGTACTAATAGTACTAATACTAATGTACAGTGCTGTGCAAAAGCCTTAGGCAGAAAATGTTTAAATGGTCATGTTGGTGTAAAATTATGACATGTCTGTCAAAGTGCATTAGCTTAACCACTGCAAGACCTCTCCTGAAGTATTAGCAGGAACCATCCAGTGCAGTGATGTATTTTTTGACTCAACGTCTAACACGCTATGTTTGGCTGATCAATAACTCGTTGAGATAAATAATTAAAATAATTATGAGAGCTAGTTGTGAAATTCAGCAAATTCATGAATTGGCTGGGGTTCCCCTGAGGAGAGGTTTGGGAACCAAAGCACTGTTTATCTAGCAATCCAACAAGATATCAGTTACTTTTTAGAGAAGAACATCTTGTTAGTTTTTATTGTGTTATTGTTAATTAGATAGATAGATAGAGATACTTTATTTATCCAGAAGGAAATTTCGGTATATGCAAATTCGGTAAATTTGCATATGTTCCAGTATTAAATTGTTCTTTTTTTCTGACCAAATATATCACGCAGATAAACAGCTTCAAAATTTTGAGTGCCTAAGACTTTTGCACAGTAATGTTTTTGACAAAATATGCACATTGAACAGAAGCCCTGTGTGTTGCGTGTCAGTAGCCATGCTCTGCTATGTAAGTATAAGTAATGTATGTTATAAACCACCTTGCATTTTATCATGAGGTCATGTTGAAGTCAGGATGTAATCAAAATGTGGGGTCTAAAGTAGTATCTGCCTCAGTATGGCGGTTTGTCACAGCAGAGGGGTGGGTGTGTCTCGGGTAGCCCAAGCTCCTCACTCTTCCTGACCCTGTCTTCCAGTAGACCCGACCGAGGTTCTGAGTGCCATGCTGGCCCAGCTCAGCAGCTCCCCCTGCCCTTAGTCCCCAGAAGCGCATCCCATGAGCCCGACAAAACCACTGCCAGACACCTGAAGCGTCGCCCACCTCAAGACTCCCCAGCTGCATGGCCCGGGAACCATGCTGGTAAAGCACAGGAAATGTATACCTCTGCTTACGCAGTGTTCTCCCTGCACCCCAAGGCTCGCCATCAGCACCGCCCAAGTACCTATCGCATGGCTGCTGCAATGGGAAGTTCATCTCGCCGCACTTCCCCTAGATGCTGCAGTCCTCTTAGCCCGCCGCTCACATTCCAACCAGTGTATTATATAAGTCTTTACGACCTGTGGCACATGACTGTTTACCTGGAATGTAGGGAACCCCAATGGTTCTTATGTAGTCTTGTAGGACTCTTGTTTTGCTGTGTGTCCTCTTCAGTCTCTAGTTGGTAGCTCAGTTTGCCTTCTCTGAGGAGAGAGAGCCTTGGCTTTTCTTGGAACTCTTGGAACACTGGCTTGAAGCTTAGCTGGCATTGCAGAGACCTGTGCTTGCTGTGTGAGCTGCGTCCCTGCTTCCTACATCGGCACGGCTATACCCTGCTGAAGCCTTGGTAGGCCGCGCTAGGGGACTGGCTCATGGTTGCTTCAGTGTGCCAGGAAGTTAGGCTTCCCTACATGTTTCCCGTTTAGGTCGAACCACCCACCAGAATTTCTTACGAGAAGAAGACATTTAGTGAAGGCAAAATCAGATTGTTGGATGGGATATCCATTTATCTTTGAGTGGACTCTCTCTTGGGTGTGTGGGTAAAACCAAGAACCCCCTCTCACCCTCATGCCACAGTCAGGCCAGATCAGTGCCAGGCCATGCTGGCTTCCTGGTTAGGACGGTCACATTGACCAGACGTGCAACAGGGCTGTTCATCCCTGTCAAGTATAGGGACACCTGTTTGCCTAATTCTTCTCGTGTGGAGCCACAAATGACAGGAAGCTTGGCACAGAGGGCCATCACCGATCGCTGTGCTCATTGCACTGCTTTGCGTATGTTTGTACCAACATTGTCATAATGTCATTCTTATTTTGTGTACGGCTCGTGAAAGCCATAGCATGTGGGGGCCTTGAAATGGACAATGAATTTCTAGACATTGAGACACACTCACACAAAAACTTTGAGCAGCCCTGTCCTTGTTTTCGGTAGGGCTTCAAACAGGCGTACGGATCTATTTTTGTGTGCTCGGCTGAGCGGGTCTGGTTGTTGCAGGAGCTCTTGGCAGGCAGAGTGCCTGCAGGCTTTTGTTGGATGCCCTTCAATCAGCATGTTCTAGAAGCCAACAGGAAAACAAACCAAGCAGATTAAAAGAAAAGTGTGACATGGTGACTAGCAGCTGTGTGAGACGGGTCTGCCGCCCCAGCTGACTGGATTTTTGGGTCTGAATGTTCACCGGCTCTTGCTGTGTGTGTCTCTGTGTGTGTGATAATACGGATTTTTGCCTTGTCCAACTGCTGTTCAGCTGGAAACCTTGATGAATACTTGATGAAACCTCCCCGAGTGTGGAGATCTTATACCTTGTGTCAGTTCGCTGACATCTTTAGCAAATGTGCATTCATTAGTTTTCTAGGAGAATTTATGTATAGGTTCACTTATAACCTAACTGGTTATTTTGTTTATAGACCTTTTATTTGTCTTGTAAATCTTATTGCCATTAGTATTATTTTAGTTCATATATGTCGATAATCTTTTTAATGAGAGTGAAGCCGTGTCTATTTGGTGGAAGTGTTTGTGACTTTTTAAATGATTTTTAATTGATTTTACTTTATACAAAAAATCTATAGCATGAAACTTACATTTATACCTAAGTGTGTAGTTTGTAGTTTAGGAAAAAATATAAACGGATATATTGGATGTATACAAACATTTGTATGTAACTAAACAATGATAGATTCATTGTTATAATCGTAAGTTGTTGTTGCTGTGGCAACAAAACTACAACTTGGCTGCATTTGTATGCATTAATTGTGAATTTTATCACACGTTTAAGTAAGGTACAAGTTAAGTTATTCAGAGAAGGATGGTTAGTGGGACTGCATTTGATAAAGAGATGATAGATTTTATTTTTTTTTTTTTACTTTAAATGCAAAGGTCTTTGGGTACTTTTTTGTCATTTTTTTCTGTCTTTTTTGTGTAGTTTTGTTGTGTGACGTCACAGTGGACCGATCCTTAGCATTTCAGAGTCACTTGTTTCTCACGTTATCAAACATTGTCTCATGTGGACCTTCTACATCAGGGGTCTCCAACTCCAGTCCTGGAGGGCCGGAGTCCTGCACATTTTTGGGTTTACCCTCATTTAGCACACCTGATTCAACTCACTGTGCTAATTACCACACAGCACTTGAGCTCAATCATTTGTGATGGAACAGGGAAAGAATTAAGCTACACAGGACTCCGGCCCTCCAGGACTGGAGTTTGAGATCCCTGTTCTACATGGAAACGCAGAACAGTCTGCAGGGTCTGCTGCATTTTCATCCAGTTTCACTACAGTCATATCTTGTACCTGTTACATGAAACTGATGGTTCATCTTGTCCCTCCTGCTGTACTGTTTGTGTGTGTGTGTGTGTGTGTGTGTGTGTGGGGTGGGGGGTGGGGTCATGCAAATTATTTGCACTTATGTACAGAAACAAGTCTTATTTCAGGTTTGTTTTTCCTTTAAAAAAGCAAGAAAAGATGAGGCCTGTGTTGTTGTTTATGCGGTTTAATAATAATGTTTTAGAAGTTTGTGAAAGTTATTTTAAATAATCATTTTCAATTTAATGGCTTTTGCCTGTTTCTGAACTCGTAACTGTCGCCTTGCTGAAGAGATGGTCTGTGTGGAGAAGCACCCAGAAACTGCAGTGGGTGTGGACTGGAGCTGAGCGTGACTGTATGGGAGATCGTAGGTGGAGCTTACATGGCGGGGGGTGGAGCAGCCCAGCACGAGGGTCTCAACCTTACACCTAGTTGTCGTTCTGCCAGAAAAGCCATTATATCCTGACACCGAATGTCGGGGACAGAGCCTGCATTGATCCTTTTTTTTTTTCCTTTGCCTTAATGGCACTTTCTGACATGTTTAAGCCAGTGTGCTAGTTAGCCAAACCAAAACAAGTGCCAATTCCAGTAGAGGAGAGCTGAGAAGCTCTGACTGCTGAAATAAATGTGCAATCTGAAAGTCCCTGCAACATTTATATTATTATATTTTTTTTATGAAAAATAATTTACAACATCTTTGTCTGGATGAACTAACTAAAGTATGCTGGGCCTTGAATTGCACTCAGTTTTCTTTCAGGCCCAGGCTGGTCTGCACTGACCCCTGCAGGCTATCTGGGGAATAGCATGGTAACCTAAGTTAGCTTGTTAGCTCTTTGGACAAACTATGTAATTATAGTACAATACAATACAATTACAGTACTTGTACTGTCTGCCTTGTGTCTTATTGAGGGATCTTGTTACTTTGGCAAAATCATGGCAGTGGAAATGGGTGCTCACACAGACCCTGCCAATCAGAAATGGAAATACTAATTATATTTAAATTTAAGAAGGCAAGGACCCAAGGTCTCACTCTATGTAATTAAATCAGGGTGTCTGACCACTGGGGGGAAGCCATCTCTGGCTCAAATGGAACCTGTACAGCTGGGCGAGAACAGGAGGCTAACGGGTACCAGTTATTCTTTAATGTGTTTTATTTAGGAGGTAATTTCCGCAAAAGCACGTGTGTGTGTTTTTTTAACACAAAGAAAGGCCTCCTTGAGGGATCTTGTACATTTTTGTGTTGGAAGCCAATGTAACAGTGCTGGATGCCAATGATTTTGTTGCCATGGCAATTGTACCCTAGCTGTGGGGGGAGGAGTCTTGCCAGGCTGTGAGTGTCAGAAGCAGCCCTTTAATCGGTGGAAGGGGCTCCCACCATCCAGCGGAGCAGAGGAGTAGCCGCAGTTGCATTTATTTCCACTGTGCCACCGTGGAGGGACCGTTTGCTGCTCTGCATTGTGGGGCATGAGAATACAGCTCCATCCTGCCACCCCAGTCCTCCACAGTCTCCCTGCTGGCTAGCAGAGGACAGACGTTCAGAGTGAAGACGGACCAGGCCGACCGGGACCCGATCAGGAAGCAGAATGGGTTTTAAAGGAAGGAGGTTGCGCATTCTGGAGTTCATTGGGTTGTCTTTCAGGGTGGGGGTCTGCATCAGTGCTTACGTGTCAGGTAGGACATGTATTTCGCATTAAAGCCATATCTCAAAGGCTCCTCTCTCCACTGTAGGACATTAACAAATGAGAAGTTTCCTGTTTGTTGTTTATATTTCGACAGCAGGTATCGTTTTCCTCCTCCAAGTTTCGCATAGCTAATGGTGAATGTGTGTAAGTCACAGCTTCACTTGTGTGGCTTCTCTTTGTTCGGACTGATCTTTTAAATAAAGCACTTAATTGTCAATCGTGTCTCCTGTGCATCTGGCCTGTGTGTGTGTGTGTGTGTGTGGGGGGGGGGGGGGGATTGCCTCCTAAATACCAAACATTTCTGGTTGCAACATTAAATGCAAGCACATGTAGACCAATCACAAAAGCAGCCACTGATGCAGCAACTTTGTGTTGCTGCTAAGGAAGGAAGTGACCACAAACATTTCTGCAATGCATTTCTGTTCAGGAAAAAACTCTGCTTGTATGAGCGTAAACATCTAGATGTAATTAAAAAAAGCGATGTTTCATTTATCTAAATGCAAGATTGTTGCTGTAATCCTGAACCGAACACAGATACTATAGTCTTCATTGTAAAACATTTCTCACTATTTCAAGTATGTACAGACTTATGTGCAGGGTGGCAGTTCATTGTGCAGTGACTTCTGGGCTGTGTGTGTGTGTGCGCGTGTGTGTGCATTTCACTGTGTCTCTGACTTCCTGTGTGATGATGCGTCTTGTGTTTTCTTCTGTGTCCCAGCTGCTTATGTCCGTATCTCTGTGTGTCCAGTGTCGTGTGAGTCCTCCGGTGTCTCTGTACGTGCCGTCCCTGCTATCAGGCATTTTGCGTGGCAGCCATCTTGCTTTTAACCTTTTCGAAGATCTGTAGGACCTTGGCGGTAGGCACTGCCCCCTCCCTAAGGAAGGAGAGCTTCCCTGTTGGGGAAAAAGGAAGCAGACTGTGTCGTGCCGTGTGCCAGTGGGACGTGTAGGTGTTCGGGCGGAGCAGATGTCTACCAACCTTCGTCAATCTTTGTGCAGATCACGACAGTGGAAGACACCAGCTCGGTGGAGTCTCCGTCACACAGCACACCATTCAGCTTGTCTGCCAGACGCCTGGGGGGGGAAATTAACCCAGTAATAAAGCCCATCCTCCCAGAGAAATTATCCCTTCCAGCGCAGAATGCTAGGCATCCCTGCAAGAATACAGAATGGGTAATTTTTTACAGGTTGCTGGGGTGTGTGTTGGGGTTGCACACTCACGTGACGACCATGTCATGGTGTGTGCTGTCCGGCTCCCCGCTGGGGTTGGCCGAAGTGATGGCCAGTGGTCCTGTCATGCTCAGGAGGTGGGCTGTCACTGTCAGGTCCGAAATCCGGATCATGATTGAGTCCTTGGTTCCCACGTAGTCATAGGCCTCACCAATTCCTACAGAAGGTTGGGGGGGCGGGGATGGAGGGTGGGGGTTGCGGTTTGACTGCAACAGTAACAAATCGTGTTGAAACACTTTACTTCTGCCTCACTACCACCTTCCGCATTCCTACAAACCGTAACGTGAAGAGTTGACACGACTACAGCCTGACGACTCTGGTTGGCCGTCTGGGCCCAGTCCTGCTGGACTCACCCAGCTTGTGCAGCCATGGCCCCTTGTGGACGATGCAGCCAATGCCGCCCGGATACACGTGGCGCATAAACTCCCACAGCAGAGGGCTGAATGGCGGGTTGACGGCTTCCAGCTGCTTCATATTGGCAATCGTCAGGCAGATCGGCTTCTCCTGAGGCCTCTCCTGCGGAAATCACCCTTCATCACCCACAGCAGCAGTGTGGGATCAAACCCCCGAAGCTGCATTGATACTATTGCTTTAGCAGTAAACAACACGGCTCCCCATGTCCGTTATACCAGCTATTTTGATAGCTATTTTGCTAACAATGATTGGGAACAGAATCTATTGGTGCTCCAGGTAAGTGTGATGTGCGTCTGTGGGAACCCAACCGGCTGGGGATCCGCACCTTGATGTTATAGATGTGCTGGATGGCAGAGGGGTGGCGGCATGAAGCAGCCAGCGTGTAGACTGTGTCAGACGGTATGCCGCACACGCCTCCTTGGCCCAGGATGTCTGCGATGGTCCGCAGGCCGCTGGTCTTCTCTGAGGTTGGGCAGGGGCAAGGAGGCTCTGTCCCACAGACGGCCTTGGGCTTTGACGACTGGTCAGAAAACACCATGTGTCATTAGCATAAGGATATGGCTGAAACTCCCAGGATGCTCTCTGCTGGCATACCTCAAAGCACCTCAGTAAAAAATATCCACCATGAATCAGTAGACTGGTAATTGTGTGACTTTAAATGCTTACTCAACTCATTCAAATACAGTGCCTTGCTGAAGTACTGAACCCTGTCTTGAAATGACCAGATTTACCTGAATTATAAATGATACATACATCCTTCTTGCCACTATTTTTATCTATTTTTATTGGTAATGCAAAGTCTCTCAAGTTTAAAAAGAATTTTTTTGTCAGTAAACTTTTTAATGAAACTCAATCACTGAAAAATGCTTCTTGCATAAGTATGTGACTCCTGTTCCAGGTGAAGGAGGGGAAAAAACACAGATTGAAAATATTGCCTCACCTATTTTTACAATTGGCTTCCCCCAATGATAATCTCCCCCCCCCCCCACACACACACACCACCCAACAGTTTCTATCATTGGAAAGACTGTCAAATTGGATGAAACAAAATATCTGCAAAAAAAATTGAAGCTCGGGGAAAAAAATAACATTTTGATTTCCAACAGTGATTCAAAGTGATGCACAAGTGATTAAAAAGCAAAAAGGGTGCTCTACAGTCAAAGTGCAGACGAAAATCCCATAAAAAATTGCTGTCAGCAAGCAAAATCCAACCAATCTGAAGGACCTGGAGAAGGTCTGCCATGAAAAATGCTAAGAATTGCTTCTTAGCGGTATAAGAAGCTGGTAACTACTTACAGCCAAATACACAGAGCTGCTATTGCAGCATACAGGGGTTCTAGCAAATGCTAATGCGTAGGGGTTGAATATTTATATAAATGGATTTTTTTAAGTTTTTGATTTTCTTTCAACATTTTGGTTACAATTGACTTTGACATTTCCTGTGAGAAACTATGAGTTTGTAATAAAAATACTAACAGAAAAAATATGTGCATGCATACTTTGTAATCCAGACAAATCTGATCATTATCAGGCGGGTTCAATACTTCTGCAAGGCACTACATATAATATAAATAAAACTTAGAGGTGGTCAAATGTGGAGGGCTCATGACTTTGTGCTGACCTTGATGACCCTGGGGCCCAGTGGGATTAGGTTCTTTTCGAAGCTGTTATTGGTCAGCGATGCAGTGGCACCATAAAGGCATATCACACCAAAGAAAGCCAGCAGGCCAGCTGTGGGGTAGGGGAGAGACATCGAGAACAATTGGTGACAGCGTTTTTCTTCTACGCGGTACTGTTTGCTCCCATTTGCTTGGCCAGAGATTAAATGCTATTGGACTGTCAACACAGCATTAAGCAGGAAGTAGCGATTTAGGTGAGTGAATGATTTAACCTCCCTCTAAATTGCTAAATGGATTACGAAGGTTAGTTTATTTTAGCTGGACACCTCCCTGTGTTAGAGGCGGTTGGGGTGAGGCTGACCTTCTGCAAGAAAGCTGGGGCTGCCCAAGGTGATGAGAAGGAAGCAGACCATCAGGCCCTCCATGGTCAGAGTAAGTACCAGCAGGATTATTGTGCTGTAAGCCGCTGTAGGGAGGAGGAGCATATGGAAGGGGTCAAAGATCATTTATTCCATGTGTGCCCCTGAAGCCATTAACGGGGGAGTGGTAGAGAGGACCTCACCGATGATGATGATGAAGAAGTTGATGACGAGAAAGGACACCGCTGCGGCAGTGAGGGCATGAAGAGAAAACCAGGTGACACCCGCCGGGGAAACTGTGATGGGGGAGAAGACAGATCGCAAGCCAGACATGTCAGCCTGTGGCTGGGCAGCATGGCGGGGTCACTCGCTGCTGGGCTGGCTTTAGTGCCACGGCAGCTCTCATTTCATTTGTAGAAGCAATGGGCAAGTGAAGGCGCCTTCCCTGGTGTTTTGAAGGTAGATCTGTTTAAATCAATTTAAATCTGAAATCAGTATAACAGTGGCTCTTCGCGTGTGTGTCCTCACATTGTTTCAGTAAACCTCCTGGAAATGATGGGTGGGTGAAAGGCACCTGCACACTAGTCTATGTGGAGAATAGGGGTCCCCACAGAGAGAATATGGGGGGGCCCCGACTTTAATATTTGCAAAGTGTGGGGATCAACGCAATGTGTACAGAAATTTGGAACAAGAAGCATGTTTTCAGGGATCGATATGCAACACCGCTTTTTTGTTTTTACTTTGTATATTTTAATAAAATGCCGAATGGGATGCAACTCTACCCCCAGACCTGGTGGAATACTGGTACCAGAGTGGACCGAGGGTTGGGAACCCCTTGTGTAGATAAGAGGAATGTTACCTGTCAGTCTGAGACAGGCCCACGTGGCCCAGATGGCCGCGTAGGTGAAGGGCACCGTGGGCCCAAACCGACGGCCTCCTCGCACCTGCAGCCGCGCTACATAAAGTTGTATCACAGTTCCAGGGACCAAGATCCCGGGCAGCACCAGCAGTTCCTGAGCCTGGCTGAGCGAGGGCATGACCAGAGCCGCCCATGCTGCCAGCCCATTGCAGAGGAAGAACAGGGTGTCTGGCAGGCGTGCAGAGAGCTGGCTGGGGGAGGCGGGGGCTGGGGGCACTGGGGCAGGGTAGGGCGTTAAGCAACGCTTAATTCCAAACAGCACCTCCTGCAACTTGCCAGCAGTGAGGAGCCGGGTGCCCCGAGGGATCAGGATCTTTTCGGCGATGGAGTTGACCAAGCTGACAAATGACAGGCCGAGGCTGATGGTGGCGTACAGACACAGGGTAGTCCCCAAGAAGGGGCCCCGTGAGCGACTGGGCACCTGGGGCAGTGCAGCCACCGTGACCAGGGCGAACAGCAGGTTGTGCAGGAGTTCGGCCCGGTCGCGGCACAGGGATAGCAGGCACGGCAGTAGTGAGGCCAGGAGGAAGAACCAGCCCCCCAGCTGGCCAATCCTGGCCTGGTCCACCTCCATCGGCAGGAATCTGGAGGACACGGCCCCCTCCCAAGCCAGCACCAGCCAAAAGGTGCAGTGCAGCCCGAACTTGCTGCAGTGGAAGGCGTCGCCGCGCAGGCAGGCGTAGTAGCTGGCTATCAGCTGGGCCACGGCATTGATGCTGACCCACAGCGCCCCCACCTGGAAGGAGGCCGGGTAGCCGAAGCTGTGAAAGGCGAGGATGACGGCGGCCACCGTGTCGGCCATGTTGCCCAGGGCGAAAGGCTCTGCGTACTTGCTGTTCTTCTTCTTCTCCTCATCCTCCTCGCCGGCCTTCCTCGCCTGCTTCCGCTCGGCCGACTTGATGGCGGCGCCCAGCAGGAGCACGTCGAAGGGCGCGTTGCCGAAGCCGGGGAGGACGTGCCGCTGGTAGATGCCTTTGAGGAGCAGGGCGGCGGCGCTGTACAGGCCGACCACAACGATCACAAGCTGCAGGGCCCCCGAGACCCCCAGGGCAGCGGTGGCCCTCAGGCCAATGGCCTCCATCGCCAGCGTGGCTGTGATGGCGCCAAACACCACAGGCATCAGGTAGTTGGCCGTGGCGGAGCAGAAGGTGACGATGAAGGCCACAGCGATATAGGGCACCATGCCCGCCACAGCCGATTCGGTGATGGGCGGCTCGCTCAAGCTGATGTTCTGGAAGGCTGTGGAATTCGTGAAGCTGGCAGTGGCCTTCATGGTGCCGTTGACGTCCACCCTGGAGTTTGCGATCTCCCAGGAGCCTAGCACCAGCCGTGTCGCGCCGTAGCTACCCCACAGTGCAGAGAAAGCTACAAAGGTGGTGCCAGAGAGGTGGTCATATTTGCGGAAGGTCAGGAGCCCAGCTACCAGCTGGACCAAGCCCCCGATCAGAATGAGGTGCACACCTGAGGAGCAGGGACATGTCAGTTATGAGTGTTCAGGCTGACCCACACCATAGACCTGTCTGTGGGCACCGGCTGATACCACGTCTTCACAAGTATCAGACAAGCGTCTGGAAGCAAGTTGCTAGCAGTTAAAGACCTTATTTACTATCACCAAACAGGTACCACTGTCCAGCTGTATAAACAGGCAGGAGATTAAAAGCTGTCTAAAAGATATAGAATTTAATATACATATCTGTAATGGTGCATTTCAGAGACATAATCATATAAACATTCAGGCTAGTATAAATAGAGTATATTTTGCATACACATAGGCTATACTATTTCTTTGTTTTCTTACTTGGTTTACTTTGCCCATT
Organism: Petrocephalus sullivani; assembly: GCA_026780845.1. Lineage (NCBI taxonomy): Eukaryota > Metazoa > Chordata > Actinopteri > Osteoglossiformes > Mormyridae > Petrocephalus > Petrocephalus sullivani. The sequence continues at coordinate 11,651,474 of JAODKM010000002.1, forward strand.
GCTGCCCCACCCACTTCCTCATAATGAGCACTGAAGATGGCTGTTAATGCACAGGCAATAAATAAAAGGCCCCTGTAAACCATTAACCCCCCCGGCTAAATGTAAAGGGCACGACATAGTTCCTCTGCTGGGGGAAATCGCAAGTCATGATGTGAATCGGGCTGGAAGGAGTGGCTAGAACTTCAACCCACCAAGTCTGATCGGAGTGAGTTACGCTAAATCATCATATTGACATCAATGATGCACGGTGCACCGCTCGAACCTCACCTGCTAGCGTGTTCTCCAGACCGAGGGCGGGCTTGCCCGTACCCAAGTGAGCAAAGTTTTGCAGGGCAACATAGAAAGCACTGAACACGTTGGCCAGGAGACCCAGGACCCCTGGCTCACTGTAGAACACAGAGGCAAAGCCCCCAGAAGACATGGCTGTAGGATGGGACAGGAGGGGAGAACAGTGGCACTCAGAGGGAAGCAGGTGTGCAGCTGCAATCACATGACCATGGCCCGTTAGTCCTATTACTCAGAGGTTAAAGATGTTGATGCCCATATGATCAGAATACTTCATTCTTACTTCTACAAGAATCCCACCTTTAATGCCGCCACTCACGCTTTTGGAGATTCAGCATGGAGAAAGAAAATGTGATAACAGAGTATTACATTCAGGCACAAAAGCACACTCTTATAGTGCCATGCTCGAGGACTTGGGCCACCTCTGTGCCTGCAGCTTTCAGGACACTTATAACCGTTAAAGGAGTGTCCCATTCCTTATGCAATAGAGCATGTTGCCCCATCTCGCATGCTAACTTCTCCCCTCCTGACCACAAGCACTCAGAAAAATTAATAAGAAATTACAAATGAAGTTAAGGCCAAGAGGTCTCATCCACCTAAACAAAAGACTTTTGAACTTCACAAATGGCACATATCTAACGAGAATCAGAATCTTAATTGTCACACAACGTGCCAGTGGAAATTTTTGCTACTTTGAACTTGCTGTTCAAACTGTTGGAGACACCGTGACAGTTTACAAGTAACAGTTAGGGCATAATGCAGACAGAGAATAAATAATACATAAAATACACATCAGTGAGGAGTAAATGCTACGTATGTGATAAATCCAGTGGTTTGTGCAAACCAAGGTCTGCTTTATTTTCATAAAAGGCAATGTCAGGATAATAAGAAAGAGGTTAATTTATTTATCAGATATAGTAAATAAAGGGTGAAATCGATCTGGCTCTTAGCTATTATTCTAACAGGTCTATAATCAATCTATCTGTCCGTACTTCTTTTAATCAGGATCACAGAGGGATTTATGGTATGTTTATAAAATACTGAGCATAGATTAAATACATTTAAAATCAACTATATATTAGAATGTTTATAAAAAACTTTAAAGAGAATCTTCAGTTAGGGCTATAGTTGTATGAGTCTCATTTCCACGTCACCTGAAGGGTTTAGGGGACCATCTCTGTCAGACAGATGCAGAATAAATCGGGAAATTTAGGTTTCTTCATGCTATGTATTTGAAACAATTATATCTGTGTAGTCAGCTTCTTTTCTGAAATATCACCCAGGCCACAGAGCACTGAGGAACTAAGGTAACACACTGCTACTACACATTAATACAGGGACAGCTTATAATCTATCATTATCTATTACTATAACATTTTTTTAAAACTATTAATCCACCACCCATCTTCAAATAGATTATCTTGGTCAGGGGTTATTTCACATTATTACTGTGTGCAAAACAGTACTTACCTTTCAAAATAATGAACACTAATATCTTGCACCTATAGTTCATGATTATTCTCTGTAGACTGATCAATCACTCACACTTACATAGTATAGTGTTTGACAGCATTACCAGTTGTCAGCGATAATCCTTTTACGTGTATCAATAAGTTATACTGACCACAGTGCACAAGTTCTCTTACCAGATGTGCAGTTTCACTGTGTCCAGTGAGAATGATGCTCTCTCTGTCTCTGTCCTCGTTCCTCTCCTTCAGTGGTGGAGGAGATCACAGGCCACTCTCACACTGACTCGCCCACTGTAACTCCTCACTCTTTCTGCAACAGCTTTTAAAATGCAGAACCATGAGGAAATAGCAAGGTCACAAAAGGAAGAACGTATCCTTTCCTGTATTTCTTTGAAAGCCCCTATTTGTGTATTGCATTACTAATTCACTGAAAAACCCTTACTTTCCAATGAAAACTCGTTACTGCCCTACAATGGCTAATCATTTCAGAGAAGATTACACAATGTAACACAATTTTTGTTCCTGGCTTCCAAGTGTTATATTTCAACTGCTTATGTCTAAAACCTATTGATAAACGACTACATTCAGCACAAACTTTGATTTTATGACCACAGCCCAGAAAAGCAAAGTGTGTTTTCCGAACCCG
>JAODKM010000002.1:11677356-11691316 GCA_026780845.1 Petrocephalus sullivani
GGGTCAAACGAGAGGCAGCTGGTCAGGGGAAACAAGCGGAGCAAATTACACTGGGCAAACACAACGAGGGTCAGGTGTGGCAAATGAAGCCCCGCCAGAGGGCAAAACAGGGGACAAAACACGAAGGGCGGGGCTGAGCGTAACAACAATAGCTAGTTAGCCATAATATGCTAATTGCAGTAACGAATAAAATCGCCTAATTATTTGACGAGCTGTGGCAATACACATAGATATTTAAATAGACCTGTAAGGTTTGGTGTGTGAACATGGATCAGATTCATAAGTTGAACAGTTAATCATCGGTGCATTTGTTCATGTGTCAGTGACAAGTTAGGGTTGGCAAGGTGAGCAATTCAAAATTATTTTAAAAACTTGTTTTAAAAGCATGTATCAGGTTTATTAAAATGTACATTTCATATTCATCTTGGTTTCACGACATCTGCACCATTTTTTACAAAAGGTAAGACTGAATGCGCCTAAAAATGTCAAATAGTGTAACCACAAAATAATTTGAAATATTAAATATTTTATCCACCAAGAATGTATGTAAATGTACTCATAAAAATTATTACTTTATCTCTAAATTTAAATGTCATGTGTTTTTGGCAATACCAACTGAGACATGCTGAAAACATCCCTATTTCCTAAATAAGTAATTCTTTTACAAATTATCTAAAAATTGTTTAATAAAAACTATATTACACTGGAATGCAGGATTATATTTTATTCAACATTAATCTTGCTAAATATGATCATACTTTATGATACGCCAAATGACCATGATGCTTCTTCAAAGACCATTGCTTGTTGAAGAAACTGACACTGAAAATCAAACATGACAGTCAACAAGATCAACTGCACTTGTTTTATTTTATTTGAATGTATAAAAAACAACAACAAATCAAGGTAAAAACATGTGTGTTTCTGTCTGTCTGAGACTCCGTTTACATTTGGTTTTAAAATCCGTCTTTGGCAATCGGATCGCAAAGTGGACAGTGCTAGATACAAGAGTAAATGACCACCAAGACATCTGATCACTCAAACCACTTGCCGGGGTGGTCTGGGAATATTTGATCACATATCTTTTGTAGTGTAAATGCTAATGCAACCTGATACATTCATGACTAGGATGTCATAAGAAAATACGTCATCAATACAGGACATGGTTGTTCTTTTGGTGACAGCGCGCCAAATAGAGAGGAGTAAGTGATGTACTTCTAGCAGAAGTGACCTAGGCAGTAACAAAATCTGAACATAAGTGGTCAGCTGAAGACCTTGGAGGTGCATGATAGATTCCAAATGCGGTAAATGTAGAAAGACGTATAAAAGGCGATGTGTCTCGGTTGTCCATTTATGGTCCGATTACCCAAAATTCATTTTAAAACCAATTGTAAACATGTCCTGTGTGTCTGTGCCTGTTTGTTTGTTCGTATGTGTATGTCCATAAACTACCATTCATTTCTTTTGGTACAGTAATTGGCTCAGGCAGCAGGATTAGCATTGACAGCATTACATATGGATGTCTGTATTGCTGATAATGCATTTCAGATTTTTGGGTAAGTCAGGTGGAGCATTACAATGCAGCCCACAGAAGGCTGGAGCAGTATTTGTGACAAATTATGCTTTGCATAACACTGCCTTGCGTTAGCCTGTGTATGACGATTATTTTTTTCATCTCAATATGATTAAAACAATTTTGACCAATATTTAAAAAAAAATCTTTTTAACATTGTTTTTTTTTTTAATTAAAGCAACTAAAACTGATTTTACTATTACTCCATGACAACAAAATTATTTTAAAGACTATACTTAAGAAAAAACAAACAAACAAAATCACACCAAATTCATGAAGAAGATCTTAAACTGGTAGCCTTCCTCCTCCTCTGGGTTCTCAGGCGGGGAGCACCACGACGGGGTTGGCCACGGGAGGGTCCAGGAGCATCTGGAGGCAGTGCGTTGATATTGGATCGGTTGGACAAAGATCGGGTGGTCAGACAAGGAGGTGCTGTAGGAACGAGGCGCTCGACTGCTTCAGTTAGCCTTCCCAGATTGTCTGCGATGTGTCCGAGGGGCCGCAGCAACATCTCAATGTGGCTCAGGCGACTGTTCACGTGCTGAACACTCTGCATGATTCCACCCAGTTCCCTCTCCAGCATGTCGAATCCGGCCTGCTGCAGTTCCAGGAATGGATGGTCCTGCTGCCGGATGATGTTCCCACGACGTGATCTGGGTTGGCGTGTCACTCCCCGAGACCTCGATGATGGCTGTTCCACTGTCTCTTCTCCCTCCACATCTACCACCTGCTCCTGCCTACTGGGTCCAGCCTCAGGATCTTCAGCCAGCGGAGCTGCATAACAGTAAGGGTTCATTTATGGTATGGCTTTTTCTGTGGGTGTTTAATGAAAAATAAACGATGTTGCTAAAAGCCTGCGTGGTTTATACACACTGATTTACTGTTATCGTTACCTTGGATGCCCACCTCTAGCCCCCCAAATCCTGCACTGAGAGTAGATGCCACAATGTCCTCCGCTGACATCAGATCTTCAGTGGTCGTAGGTGGGCCTCTTCCGGTGTCCAGTACTAGTTTCCGGTGAGCGGCCAGCTTTTGATTCCCCCGTCTCCTGACATCGTTGTACCGCTTTCGGCACTGTGTGGCCGTTCTGGTGATGCCAGAAGATGAGGACACACTCGCTGCTACCTCTTCCCATGCGTGTTTCACCTCAGAGAGCTTTGGTGGAACCCTACTGTTGCCGTAGATGGCCTGCTGGCGGGTTTGTACTTCGCGAACGAGCAGATCCGTTTCCTCTGCAGAGAAGCGCTCTTTTCTACTACCTGGCATATCCGCCATTATAGTAGCAATCCGCCAAGGTGCAAGCGTACCTGGCTCTTAAAAGGAAAGAGATATGATACTCTGACTGAGCTGATGATACTCTGATTGATCTGATGATACTCTGACTGAGCTGATGATACTCTGATTGATCTGATGATACTCTGATTGATCTGATGATACTCTGATTGAGCTGATGACACTCTGATTGAGCTGATGATACTTTGATTATCGCATGTTACGCCCCAAACACACCCATGAATAATTACCATACGCCTTGCACTGCGACAATTTTTCCGCCATTAAACTAGCAAATGTACTTGGAGCATGCAATTCAGATCGTTATAATAGGGCCCCGGGTGTCTTTCAGAGAAAAAGATGGGGTAGGCAAAGAAAAAAGTATCACTATGCTATATTTTACTATTTATTCTTAAGGTTTAAGGTATTTTACTATTTTATTCTTAAGGTTTTTCTTCTTAAAGCTCATTTATAATCTACATACGGTTAATTAATTCCAGGATCAAAAAAATATTCTAACGTGTCTGAAGACAAGCTGCTTACATTTTTTAAAAACTGGTAGGATCTTGCTCATAAACAATTGAATGAATCCACGTTCCACATTCGCTCATTTGGTAAAACGGTCATACTTACTTCAGTCGCAAGGGGGAGGTATTACATTTCGGAGGGGAGAAAACTGAATTCGGTGAAACTATAAAAATCACTGCAATCGATGCTTTTCGCGTTTGCCCATTGTGGTGAGCCTAGGAGGACTCCTGCGCTTCATCCCGCCGCGTCTAACTCGCCAGCTTCGCAGCCGACGGGACTCGTCCAACTGTAGCATCCGCACTTTGTATAACAACGGCAGACAGAGTTGGGGGCGTGCACTGAGCTTTATTTCGCGGACTGGCTCATTGCACACACGGCCATCGCCGGCACTCTCTCCTCAGCCCTTCTCTTTCGCTCATGCAGTCCCCTCGCGCTGCTCCCACACATCACGTGACCGGCAACGTCATGCCACACGTTACACTGTACAGCAATATTATTAATCTTACTGAAATCCAGCAATTTGATTTGTAATCAAAATTAGGGAATCGTTTCCATTAAGTTCTAACAGGGCAACAGCCAATCGCAATAATGAGAGCTGTAGCTGGGGCTTCCAGAAGCCTTAGTACTTGTGTGCAGATGCTTTGAGCAGGTTTTTAATCACATCATACATTCACAGATCTTGGATTTGTTGTTAAGAACGTAAGCGAATAGAGATTAAGGTACCCAGATCTCTAACATATTTAATTCCCTTGCAACTTTAATTCTTATAGTTAAACGTTCCATGAACTGGGACTGCCTTAATTGTCGGTGCAAGTCTTTTATTGCTTCCAATCTTGTGTGCAGATACTGAGAATAAATAATTTTATAACGATGCACAAGCTCATAGTTCAGTCTCTTACTAATAAATTACACGCGAATAACTATACTATATAACTATGAAACGAAATGGTTAGCCAAATCGGGCCAAAATGACAGCCTATTTTGCCTACTTTATTTCATGAAGTGCTCAAAACTAAAAAGTAAAAAAAAAATCAAAAACAGTTACTGATACCGAATGACAGTGTGACATTATGTCCGTTCTCTTACCTCTGAGGTTACACATTTTAAAATATGTACTAGAAAAATGAATCAGAATGCTTTCAGACTACTTACTGAAACAAAAAATCCAAATTTGTATTTCATGTTTTAAAATATGAATTACGGGAAGTGAAATTTGCCTGAATTTTTAATTAAACCGCAATACTAATTAAACATGGATACAAATTCAGACCTCTAAATAAAAAGTATAAACATATAAATACGTTTTTTTTTTATTTTGTGAACAACTAAAATACACAATTATACCTTGATATTTTCAAGAAACGTAAAGTATTTATATTACTAAGAAAAAGTCGTATCAGATGTTTAGGACAGTTTCATGCGGATGGATACCGGGTGACGTCATGGCGGGGGACTGTGATTGGTGAGTATGAATATCGAGCTTTACACAGCTGTGAGAAATTGGATGAGGAGGTGAGGGAGAGCGCATGCATATAATATAATTAGAAAGGAGTAGGCACAAGTGCCAATATGTCATCTGGGGTTTTGTTGTGTGAGTCTTGTGATGTAGGCGTGATGTAACTAGTTTGGAATCACTTTTCTCCATATGAATGACATTTTATGCATGGCCTTAGGTGAAGATTTGAAGTAGAAATAACTGTGTTTTATCTGGTTTTAGTGACATTATCGTTCCCATATGGAAATTCACTATAGTTTCCTATGGTTTTTATGCAATAACCGTGGTTTTACTATGATACTATGATATACTATCATTATAGTTTACTATACTCCTACTCATAATACTACTATGGTGTACTTATAACACTGTATGTTAACTGTGGTACTACTATGGTTTACTTATAGCACTGCATGTTAACTGTGGTACTACTATGGTTTACTTATAGCACTTCATGGTAACTGTAGTGATAGTCATAAACCATGGTTTTCATGGTTACCCCAAAAAACTGTGGTAAACCATAAAAATGAAAAACCATGGTTATTCAAAGAACCATAGTAAAACCACAGTTCATATTCGCGAGGGTTATGACTGTTTACACCGAGCAGGCCGGCTGTGTTTCTTGCTCATAGCCGGGGACAGGATGATCTCCGAGCTCCTGTGTGCTGTGGGGTGTCAGCAATGACAGTTAATCACTTTCACCTTTCACAGGAGGAAGGAAGGCTTTGCGACAAACAACAAACTGTATTAACAAAACTTATTGCATATGCTGACAGCAGACAGCTCATATACGTATCTTTTATGCAGAATAGAAACAAGTACAAACATGAACAGGTTGCAACTCAGCAGCAACAATTTATGCAACAATAATGCTTGTATGCTTCCATTTAAATGAGAAAGGAGAAAGATTTAAATGTCGATATAACATTTGGGGGGGGGACTCCCATAAGATCCAGCCTCGCCATCAGAAGCTGCTTTCCCACAAAGTTCGGGACCCTGTTTCCTGGCCGTCTCGAGCTCCGGACCACTTTGGTGTGTCGCTTTAACGTTGCGCGACGGGAACTTTCACTTTTATGCTAAATAAGCAAGCGAAAGAGAAAAGATGAGAACGCGAGGTCAAATGGGACGGCCTGGCCTGCAGATCATTTCCTATTTGCTGAGTTTAGGGCTGTATAGCCACAGACCAGTCAGAGTGCCTATGCTGACCCCAGGCGGCACCAGGATGCACTACAGGACGAAGGCAAGCCAATAGAGGCAGCGTGATGCTGTGGGCGATGTTCTGCTGGGTAACCTTAGTTCCTGACATTCATGTACATTTTACTTTAACACACATCCCCTACCTAAACATTGTTGCAGGCGAAGTATGCCACGGTATTCTCCAAAGGCATAAAATCCTCTTTCAGCTGGATAATGTGCCCTGGCACATGCAAATATTGTTCAGGAAAGGTTTGAGGGATATGAAAAAGAGTTCAAGGTGTTGATTTGGCCTCCACATTCGCCAGATCTCAATGGAGTCGAACATGCGATCCATGGAGGCCCCACCTCGTAACTTACAGGGCTTGAATGACCAGCTGCCAATGTCTTGATGCCAGATACCACAGGACACCTTCAGAGGTCTTGTGTTGTCCATGCCTCAACAGGCCAGAGCTGCTTTGATTACTTGAGGGGGACCTACCCAATGATTAGGCAGGTGGTTTTATTGTCATAGTTGATCGTTGTTATTATTCGAGCTTGTGTATTTCTGCTTTGTGTGTTTTTCGCATCATGAATCCTGAGTGTTAAGTTTAAAGCAATGCACACTGACATTCATCTGTGACTTGCAAATCCAGTTCACTTCCTTAACGTTATGTGATTTTGGTACGTGATGTTTAACCAGTGCATGTGGAAAGGAATAATTGTTCTTGGTTTGACGATACAGCAGTTGCTGGTCACACTTTCAAACAGCAGTAATAAGTGTTTGCCTGTATTTGTTTTATGCTGTTTTATTTTTCATAAATGGGCCTAGAGTTTAAAGTTTTCATCAGGTAGGCAGAGTTTGATGTTAGATTCTCTTCCCCTCTTGTTACCCCTTTGGACCAGCTTACCTTTTGGTTTTTCTCCTTTCCTGCGCCACAAGTTCTCTCCTAGGGCTGGATGTTGTTCCCCATGCTGGATGCAGAGCTTGACCTTTGGGGGAGGCTGTGTAGGCCCTGCCAGTAGCAGTACAGCCCACCTGTACAGAACTGGAGATAGGAGGAAGGAATTGGCACTCTATTTGGGTAGGAGTGGGAAGAAAAAGACAGAGTGTGTGTTTTTGCAAGTGAAAATGGACACTGGGGCACAGAAGGGTGACAAAAAAAGATATTCGACAAGTCCCCCCCAACATACACCCCACAGCCCCCAACTCATATCGCGAAAGAACGCCGCATAAGAGCCGCCCCTTTGTGATGTAATCACTTCCCTAAGTTCCGCTCAATGTACCAATGAATATTATTTTTGTGACTTCCGGGGGTTGGGAATCAAAACTGTGTTGCATGAATTCATGATTGGGCCTAAAGGACAGGTGAACTGAATGAGTGTGTTCATCACCTGACTCCTCCCTCATTCTGCAGGTACCTATTAGGATATGATCCATTGTTTAAACATTATTAGGTACCATCGTGCAGAAAATCCATTAAAGAAGTGGCTATCATTTTAACCTGCTTCTTTCACTTCTATAAAGTGCTAAAGACTTCAGCTGAATACAGAGGAAATATGATGAATATATCTTTGAAACCTGGGTCAAGCTGGCATTCCTATGTCCTTATCAGTGAGCTAAATAAAAAACAGCACATGTATATTTAGCTATATCAATGGGAAAATGTGTAGGTTCTTCTGCAAAAAATATTAGCTAAACAAAGAAATAGTGACAGTATAAGTGTTTGTTTTACATACATATTGCTTAATCAGACCTGGATGATTCGTATGCATGTTTACTCAAGTTGAGCTGTTATTGACTTGCATGGAAATGTAAATTATTTTGATAGTGGGGTAAGAATAAACAGATTTAAAAAGTTTCGTATTTTACTATTAGGGGTGTTTCACTTTTGCTGTGATCGATTAGTCAGCCTCGGGAATGGTGAGAGAGGGCCAGCGTGTCACTGCCATAAGTAGCACCCTATGGGCCCTAAAAGACGAAGAGAACAGAATCAGCCCTGAAACAGATGGTGCCTGTTGTGGTGAGCCAGCTTGTGTCAGTCTTACAGCAGTAACAGTCGGGCCAGCAATGGTCTCTGATACTGGTGTCTAGAGAAAAAAATGAACAGTATGGGGGGCCAGAGAAGCAGCAGAACAGGATGTGGCCGAGATGCCAGTTCTGGCCGTGGTGCTCAGTATAACTTGTGGCAGGGTTGTGACATTTTTTGGCTTTTCTCAGCGGTGCACGGCGAAGGGAATGCACCGGCTGTTACAGAAAGGTGCTAGGTTTTCAACTTTGTGCCACATGACAGCTGATTTGCAGTCGCTTGTGTCTGTATGCAGAACACTGCTATCTGCAGGAGTGCTTGCTCTGAGCAAGCTGAATGCATCCTGTGTAGTATTTGCCTATAGCCTGGCTTTTCTCCATGAATGTCAGAAACAACAGTCCTGCTAGTTTCTTGAATTTCAGGGCTATATTACAAAACAGAAATATGCTTTTCTCATTGTTGCTATTGTCGAATGCTTTATATCCACATATTTCAAATAATTTGCAATATTAATGCTAAATGTCTAAACTACTTTTTGCAAGATTTGACACAATCAGAATCAGAATCTTTTTATTTGCCAAGTATGTTTCCATACAAGGAATTTGCCTTGGTGGTGCTTTTAGAAGACATTACAAAGAACATACCGCATTTAGCAAAGGCATATATAAAAAGATATATGCAAAAGGTGCATCATTAACTCAAAACTACAGGCTGCCAATGTGCCACCCTGGGTTCACAGTGACTATTAAGATGCTTATTCCTCTTGGCCATGGAAGCCTTTTCACAGCACAGTAGCCCCACATTGCTTTATGGCTTTGGATGCAGGTGCTGGCTCAGTGTTTGCACTGGTCTCCTCACAAATCGAAAGTACGCAGCTATTACAATGAACACTTCACTGTTGTCGAATACAATAAAAGACTAATGAATAAATGCATCTTTTTTAATCTGTGTAAAGTAAACATGAAATGTTTTGAGTTTAAATACTCTGCATACCTTTTTAGCATGTATTATTTGCACTTTTAATTCACATGTGTTAAGTAAATGCTTGGCTTCAGGGACTGGTTTTGTGATTTCGTTTGGGATCTAGATTATTTGTTCTCCAGTAATAGACCCAAACATATATTGTTTTAAATAATGACAGCATCTTATAATGAATGTGGTTAAATTGCCTAAAAAACTGGATATTGCTAATAGGCCAAACTTGTATCAGAACACAATTGCTTTCTCATGATTGCCATGTTCAAATCCTATCATATTTGTTCAGTTCAGTGCTTCATAATCAGTCTGATGCAGTCCCAGGGAGTTAAACTGGTTCTAAATGCAGGAAAATGTGATGTACATTGTCATATTTGTCCTTTAATAGGTTCCGTCTGCGCACGCACTATGAAGGCTGCAAAGGGTGTAAAAATAGGTTAATAACAAAACAACTTTTTGTATAACAATCCAGTCTTCTCCTTAGTCCAACTGACCTCTCTACTGACCTACTCTATGTAAAATGCAAGGGTTCACCCTCCCTAAACTACCACGTTTTAAGACTGCTTTTCACATGTTTTTTAAAAGATTTGTCGAATCCATATATTTACCTTTGTTATACACAAATATATCAAGCTAAATTAACTTACCTGCTGTATTTTAATGCTAACAGCAACACGTTAAAGTGTTTTGCATTGCCTGCAAAAAGTTTAATAGTGTAACTAATACTAATACTTTAATACTCTGATTTAAAAAAAAAAGTCTCATTAGGCATATGCATATACGCCTCTATACATAAGGCATATACATTTCTAAAATGAAACGGGAAGTCAAAGTTTAAAGATGCTCTGGACCACTTCCGATGGGCTAGAATGAGCCGCTGAAATAGTTACTGGGAGCGCGGGCACTGCGCAGCTGCAGGGGACTGAGGTCACTCTCTCGTGATTGGACAAAGCGAAATGACGTAACCCTGCCGGCGCTCTGTTGTTACTATGCAGAACTTTTTCAGGGGGGGAGGCTAATTGAAACGGCAAACATTACTGGCGATTACCGTTCTGGCAGAATAAATGTTTATTTTTCTGTTACTATTACATAAACGGCAACGCGATTGTCTCTATATCATTACAAGCTCATTGTTATTGGCCGCCATGTTTGCGCTAACATCAGCTGGTTCCTGGTCACGTCCCGCCAGGCTAGCCGACTAGCTAACCGGCTAAAGGAAAAGCTTATCTAACCTAACAGACTAGCTTAGGCTCTCAGGCGCTCCCTGTCTATAGCTTAAATACTCAATGCTGTATAAAAAAGATTATGTTTGTCAGCTATGAAATATGTGTGGGCGAATTATAGGTAGATAACGCAGTGGCTGGTGTAGGTTATTCCGGCTTTTCGGTTTCATTTCCTTCCCAGGTTCGTACATTGTCCGTTTCGCCAACGTGCAGCACGTTTAAATCTTAATAATGCATGGCATGCTAATTAAATTGGGAAGTAGGCAAACGAGGACAGTGCTTACTTTAAAATGTATAGTTTCTGAATTAAGGACCAGTAGTTTTAAGTGTATTTTATAGATGCAGATTAATAAGGCAATTTAAGCTTGGTTTTTAATAAACTGCGAGCTTTGCATGCAGAATTGTGTGCGTGTATTTATTACAGTTCATTTATCCGGCCCTAATTTGCTTATATATTTCACTAAGAAAACCTCAAGGCACAATAAAAGCCTTATTATTTAGATGAGGTTTAAAATGAGACGTGTCTGTCTTTCGGCTTGTACTAAATTGATAGTTTTTGGCCATATAAGGTAGAATCAGGCTCAGTAGTTGTAAGTCTATAGGATTTGCTATAATCTGTTGCTCAGCGGATTCTAGGGTGACATGTATAATTGTAATTTATATATAAACCGTAGTTAATTGTGCTGAAGGAGTTTTTCTGCACGTGCGTGGCAAGTGTATTTAGAAATGTGAGGGGCGATTTGTGCTCGTCTGCAGGAAATCAGGGTATGGCGTGGTGGTGGTAGGTTGGCTCATTGGCCTCTAATTATTGTTTGTTACAATACCATACTTGCGAAATATCTGCTCTATTTCTATTACTGGCTAACTTTCCATTATTACAGTTTCAGTCAAACTGTGACGTAGGAGCTCGACTGCAGATATTCCGGTGAACATAAAATTGGCTGCTCTTCCTCCGTTTCTGCATTTTTCCCACTGTGTGTGTGTGTGTGTGTGTCAGTCTGTGTGTTTGTGTGAGCCTGTGAGGTAAAGGGCTGGAAGGAAGTGAGACGACAATCAACAAGCAGACTGGTGAAAACCACTGCAAGCCCTCAACCCCCAAAAGAAAACCCAGACATAAAAAAGTGAAATTTTATGCTCCGGGCTGACTGGTATATGTCATGGCACCTGTGGATTGCTAAAGCTAACCAGAAGAGTAACAGCCTTGCATAAAAGAAAACAGCGAGAGACGGAGAGTGGGATTATTCGATATAAGCTTTTGCTCTCTTCACTCTGGCCAGGTCCTTCACTGCACTCCTGTACTTGTGGCTCTGTACGCCGCAGAACAGGCAAAGAGCAAGCCTGAGAAGGAGAAATTTATTGAAATTCAGAATGTGAACACTGTTCAGGTTATGCTTGTACAGTAACTGAATTAGTCTCCTCATAAAGTAACAATGAGCAGAATGTTTTGAGTCAAAACAAGGGGTCTGCGTACAGAAGAGGCATGGGTAGGTGTCAGATGCCGCAGAGCGTGCTGTGATAAGTGTTAATCTCTGAATAGTTAAAGTGATACCACTCGGTTATAATAGGCATCAACAATTCCCATGGTGCACTCAGTTAGAACCAATGTTGGAAAAGAACTCATTTTTAAAACTATCCCCTTGAGTAATGTAAGCTGAATTTCACCAGTAAAACATCGGCCGTAAAAGATAAACGTTAAAATGTAAGACATTATGAGTCTTCAAAGTAGATGTCAAAGTGATGTTATGAATCCAAACCCAAGTTGATGTCCAAGAGTAGAAGCCTTACTTGAACTCCGTGGCAGGTTGTTTTTGATTTTCCACGTCTTTTTCCTCACACCTGTGTACAGAGTTTGACCTCTGCTCCTTTCTTCACCGCAGCCGTGGTGCTATGTTTGGTTGCTTGAATAACCCTTTAACGTTTGTTATTTTCCCCATGAATGGTAAAGAGGTTTAAGTGATGGAAGCTAGATAAACAGGAGTGTCCACCTTCTGGAACAGACATGAATATGCTGGCTGCTTTGTGTTCTTCAAGCATGAAATACAGATTGCTGTAAGCAAAGAAGAGTCGTACAGTTGTTTCTTAGTGTTGGGGGTATATAACACTGATCCCATGCATAGACAAAAGGGTCTCATGGTAATTGACTGTCAAATAATACCTGTAATGGCCTGACTATTGTTTTCTTTGCTTGTTTTGGTTGTGCTCCTTTGAGGGTTTTCAGCTGTGCCACCCAAATATGGCCATCTTGTGTTTAAGCCAGAACAAGTCATTTTAACTTCTGTGCTTTGCAGTAGGTCAAATACCTTGGAACAGAAACATCATAGTTGCTAACAAAAGTTGAACAGCTTTGAGAGTTCCATTTCTGTTTATGTTTAAATAAAGAGTATTTGTTTCAGACTAGCATGAAGTAAGGACAGAGAAAGTTTCTGATATCCAGAAGTTTCTTGTAGTTCTATGAAAGATTAACATAATGTCTAAATGTTTCTGTGTTGCCTTAGGACCAGAGGTGGGTAATTCAAGTCTAGAGATTAAAAGTCAAACTTTGTTGAAACAAAACTCTCTGGACCTGATTTACCCACCTCTGTTTAGAAGTAGTTGAGGTCTAGTTAATCATGCCAACATAAGAAATATCACCTGTGTCACCTTTTATCAAATCATCCACAGGCATTCCGATGGCCCCTTATATCTCCGTTCTCTGTACAATCTCTGTTCATGCACAGAGTGAAGTCATCATTCTTAATGGACACAAGACACAGTCCAACTACTTCTGATACGTCCTTAGACCAGCACACAAAGCATTTTGTGTTGGAGTATTGCAGTCATCTGTTTACTTAGGCACCATGATTTCCGGCACTTAAAATGTTTTTCTTCTTTTTATACGCACAACCGAGTACTTCACCTCTGTTTGAACAGGCTGTCTTGTCTTGAGTTCCCACATGTTGTAACGTAAGAGACTTTACTCCTTTCTCTAACTCAACATTTGTTTTGTAGTAGCAGTCGCCGAATTGGGGTAAACGAGCCTGGGCATGACCCAGACTGAAAGCTCACTTTGTGAGACCACCTCAGCTGGTCAAAACTAGTAATGATGACATCCCAAAATTAACTGTGAATGACACGAGTGCATAAATAGCATCCATCCTACGCTAAGAAAGAACACAACGCAACAATGATTGTGAGTATTTAATGTTTGCACACCAGGGAAGATTATTTTTCTCATGCTATTTGCAACTGAGACAAGGAGGGAGAGTTCGCTGGTCCGATTGTGTCTAATTTTTAGCAAGATAAGAGAGAAAATAAAAGGTCGATTCAGCTGTGGGGGCAGTCGAAAGTAAGGTGCAACAGCGCTTAAGATAGAGAAAGGAAAGGCTTGTTATCGATCAGCTGCCCACCCCCCTTTCCGAGGTAGAGAACAGCTGCTTCACTTGTTACAGATTATTCACTGTTAATGTCTTATTTTCTTCTCCTTTTCTGTCTGGTGATTTTCCACTTCCAGCTGAAGCTTCCCTAGCGAATGCTCCGGAAGTAGGTGTTGTGAAAATGTGTGTTAAAATAAGCAGCGTCTCATCGGGTCTCTTCTGCACCCCCTTCAGTTGCCCATCCCCCCTCACCCCCTACCTCCCACCTCCCATCTTTCCCCAATTCAGACAGACTCACACCACACCACCCCCCCCGAAAAACCCCCCCCCCGTTCTCC
>JAODKM010000002.1:11702652-11729121 GCA_026780845.1 Petrocephalus sullivani
GGGGGGGGGCGTGTGTTTCCACGAAAAGAAAAGAAAAAAAAAAGGGGGTTGACCACATGAAAATAAAAAAACTGCCCCCCCCCCCCCCCCCCCCCCTTCTTCTAGATACACATCAACCTCCTGATCATGGAGGCACGGCTGCAAGCTGAGCTCCTATACGCCCTGAGAGCCATCACCCAACACATGCTTGGTTAGGAGCGCAGCGGCGAGGCGTGGGAAGGAAGGGGTTGTGGGCCAATGGGGGCGACACGTTGTAAGGTAGCTGTGAAGGGGAGGGAGTCGGGGGGGGGGGGGGGGTCTTCGCAGGCTCACTACAGCTGGCTCTGCTGGGCTGGCAGCTGGGTGCTGGATCCAAGCTTGGGAGCGGCTGCTGTGCCTCTGACCGCCGAGACGCCTCTGTCTGCTCCTTCCTTCCTCCCTTCCTCCCTCCCTCCCTTCCTCGCCGTCATTCTCTCCCTCTTCACCTCCCCCTTTGTCACTCTGTCACTTTAATTTTTGATCCTCTACCGCCACTGTTTGGCGGTTTTACGTGCAATTATTATCCTGTCGGTGTTTATCTGTGTTACTATAGTTGCCATGTTCCTGTCTGTCTTTCGCCGAAGCCGGGACCCGAAAGAAAATCCTTCCTTTTCTTTGTAATGATTTCGTGAGTTGAAATGGATTTATTTTAAAGCCGCTGCGATGTCTTTTAAAGCAAACTGTGCAGGTTTGTTTGGAACATGGGTGGCAAAATGGTTTAAAACTCAATCTCAAATAGCTCTAGGTTTTTTTTTTTTTCTTAACAGTGCTTTTAATGTATATCTATCTATTTATGGAATAAGGAAGCTGTGTGGTAGTTGAGATTTGAGCCATTCCACGGCCATGCCACCTTCTAGCAGGCCACCTGCAGGTCATCTGTAGCAGGTGATGGAATCTTTTACTCATGAGCGTGGTGCTGGGGAGGGGGGGGGGTGTTAGGATATGGAGAGCATGGTGCAATCGCACTCAGTACACGGACATGTGAACCTGTGCTCCTGGTTCGGACTCATGTGAAGGAGATTATAAGTGAGCATCTTCTAGTTGTGTGCCACGCCTGCTTTGAAGGGATGAGTGAGGAAACTCACTTGCCGACGGCGAGGAGAAACGGCCCTCGAAGCGCTTCCTGTCAGTTTAGCTGTTTTTGCTCCTGGCCTCTCTGTCGCACAAAAGAGTTTCCTAACTTTGGTGATCTTCCACTGGGAACGAAAGCCTACGTCCAAGGCCTGACTAGGACCATAAGGGCATGGAAATGTCCACTCGCCCACCCCACCACATGCTGATGCAAAGTTTTTGCCTTGTGCTGACAGCTTGTGGTGCCAGGTTTGACCTGAGGGAAGGTGGGACAGAGCTTAGAACCTGGGGCTTTAACATTGTACAAGGTGTTGCGGTTGGGAATGGCAAGCAGGCGTTAGGCAAACGAGCCTTATCAGAGTACATTTTGCATTTCAGAACAACTTACCTAGAATCAATCATTCTTTTAAAACTTTTTAAGAAGTATTTGTGTGTTCCATTTTTGTCTTTGTTATTGTTGTATTTTGTGGGTATGTGTGGGGGGGGAGGGGGGGGGTCGCTGCTAATTTCACACTCATTGTGCTGCTGGCTGAACGCCGCTTCTAGTTCCCGGGGCGCGAGTGGAGTTGACATATCACCTGGAACATTGTGTTTATCTCTGGTCCATTCTTGGTGGATCCCTGAGGGTTCACTTGTTCCTGAAGTGCACCATTGCGAGGGCGCATAATGGTTTGCATCAAATTGGAGAAACCATAACGTGCTGAACTGGTCCGATCTTTTCATCTGCATTATCCTGCGCTGGTCTGGGACGAGCCATGCAACAGCAGACTGTTTGTGTCGGGCCTTTGACAGCAGGACTTGGGCAACCTGTCTGCACACCTGGGACTTGGTAATCAAACCCCCGCCACCCAATGACGGGCATGAACTCGGTCACCTGTGTAGTCCGGCTGTGCGTGCAGGCAGCTCCTTCTGATGACATGATCACAAATCACCGGCGGACCTGGTTATAGGAGCTGATTTCCCAGGAGGTGGTGAAGGAGCCCTGGCATGGCACCCCCCCCCCCCCCCAACCAAGCGCAGTGAACAAGAAACGAAATAAACAAGAAACAGTGCCACACCCATTGGGGGCCGTCCGAACCAGAATAGGCGGATGAGTCTGGGTATTTACTGCGTAAATGTACTGAGACGAAGGAGGGGGAAAAAGTGTTAAACTAGGATAAAAAATGGCCAAAATTTTTTGGAAATGTGAAAGACTTATTTTTTCTAAGATAAAAATGTTGTGTCAATATCTGCGTGTGTTGTCTTTTGTGGGTCAGACCTTAATGACTGACTTTTCCATCATGCTGGGGATCAGGTAGGGTGGGGCATTAAATGTTTAACATCTGGATGTGTCGGTGGCAAGAAAAGGCAGTCGTTATAACAATATTTATTAATGATGAGTACTTACATAGGGTGCCATTTATGTGGGTAGTACTGTCACCTCACACCTAAGGGTTAGATGTTAGACAGACTCTACAGTTTCCTCCTACAGTCCTAAGACCTACAGTCAATTGATTTGGCATCTATAATTTGCCAAGTTTGAATGGCCAGGATGATGGGGCTCACACAGCGTGTACTCCTGCCTTATACCCAGTGCTGCCTGGGATGGTTTCCAGCACCTGCCCCCCTATGCAATCCTACACAGGATAAGCAGTCGAAAAATAGACACATATAACCCACGATACTTAGTAATGATAGTATTTTGCAGGAATAAAACATCGAGTATTTCAGCAGCATAGTCCGTGAAATTAATTATGTGCCAAGGAATGTGGTTGTAATCCAGCAAAAGGGTGTAACGCTATCAAATGACTTGGGTAGAAAACATGGACAGCTGCTGGGGTGATCAGTCTCCCTTTTTCGGCGGGTGAGTCCGGCCCCCACGCCGCGGCCCCCCGTTCGCCAGAAGGACGCGCCGCGCTCATCGCCATGGTTTCGTCATAAGAGCCGCTTCATTTAATTATTTTAGACGAATGTGTTTCGTCTTGGCTTCTTATTCTCTTTAAAAGGGGGAATTCTGTGCTATTATAAACGCTCTATGTGTCTTATTTTAAAAGTTTTAAAAGAAATAAAAACTGAAAATTATCCCTAGAAATGTTACGGCGAGTATTGTCATAAAAGCACTGTATTATATGCGGAAACTGCTTACTATATAAAAAATAACATTTTTTTCAACCTATATTTATTTTTTACATTGTTTAAATGATTCTGAAAGTAATAAATATAACATTATATGGATCGGTTTGTCATGGGTTCGAGTATTTCAAAACAACGATGACGTAATGGCATGAGATAAATTTATCCTGATAACTGACAGATATTGTGCGGCTTTTTAAATCGAAGGGAACCGCATAAAGAATGTTTTTCGCCAGTGATACTACGCCCTCTAGTGTCAGATGCTCGTAAGTGCTGTTTTGGTTTCGTTCCGATGCTTACGTGGAAGGCCTAATCTCGGGCCATTTTCCTGGACTGCATATATTTTTTTTCTTTTGCACAGAACGCTACTGCTCAGCCGCTAATCTTACCAGGTCTTACCAGTCTTACCAATATAATATTACACGTGTGTAGCCTTCCTATTGTATGATTAAAGAGCTACTGATTTTATATATCAAAACCAGCCCTCCTTTTGCTCTCAACGGGACCAATAGCTACTTGAACTGAACCCCCCCCACCCCCGGCCGCTCTGGCGCCTGTTGAATGGCTACATTGTGCCTGTGCTGTTCCTGTCCACTTGTCCTAGTGCAGTCCAGCCCCCCCAGGCCCAGCCACACATGCTAGCCTCACTGACTTGCTTTCGATACACCAAATCCTCACCCAAATGTCCCTGTATTGCTGGATGGCTCTTGTTACTGCTCTATCTATTTTTCTCCCCTGGGAGGAGTCCTGAAGCAAAGAGACAGCAGTTTTGTGACTAACATAATACATGTAAATTACATCATGTCCTGCTATTACAATCACTGCACTAATAACATGAAATATGAGCTAGAGCATTTCTGCTAGGATTACTAGCAGTACTGAAGGATTTGGTAACTTTAACCTCTACCAATGAATTATTATAATTACTGGCCTTTTAAGGCCGTACTTTTATATCTAAATATGTACATGTAAATGTATTGAGATACATGTCCCTGACAAGTCCTTCAGGTGTTTCCAAGTCAATAGCTTAGCTAGAGAAAGCAAGATGCATACATGTGCGAAAGGAACGTGGTTGTTTGAACTCTTTAAATATCTGTCTAAAACCAGGCTTCAGTAATGTGCTCCATCTAAATGTTCCTGTGCAGTTATGTGCAACACTGTCTCTTACTGGAGTCTTTTCTCCTGCATACTTCAGTGGGCGTGGTCTCAATTTCCTCTCAACGACAACACAGAGGCGAATGGCACACAGTTGGGTGTAGTCCCTGATGGTCCATTGAGGCAAGCTATTTTTATGATGAAGATTTTGCATGGGCCAAACGCAAACTTCTCCTTCCTGTTTCCATGGGGATATGCAGGAAGGAAGGAGTTTGTAGAGGAACACTTCCAAAGCTCTTATGCACAGCTGTGGGGCGGATTGCAAGTGCAGGCTGACTCATCTGGAGCCTCAGATATTCTTTCCAATTCACCCATATTGGGCTGGGGGTGGGCTTTGGGTGTTTGAATGGCCAATAATTACACAGCTATGTTACTCCAACTCGAATTTCGACAGGAATAAAACATATAGAAATGGACAAATGGTTGACTAGACAGACAAGTTGATCAGTGAAGTTGCACGGCTGCAAACAGGACGGATACCATGCCAATTAATCCTGCTTCATGGGGTGAGTGATAACTGGCATCTTAGCCGATTGGCCTGGGTTCCTTGGTGTCCATACAGCAGTGACGAGGCATGGATCCCTCCAGTGTGTTAAACAGATTAGGTTTATTTCCTTCCTCCAGAGCTGTTGCCAGGCTACCTTTACAATATGTAAAGTGAGATTGGGAAAGAAAAAAAGAAAACTGAAGTAATCAATTACACATTTATCAGCTACGCACAACTCAACAACCCCCTGTTCCAAACCCTCTTCCCACCCCCCACCCAAAAAACAAAACAAAAAAGCCCCCCTCAAGTACTAACAAAATGTCAAATGGGATGCTTTTTGATTTTTTCTTAGCAGAAAAAAATTCTAGAAGCTACTTTTCAACAAGAAACAGAATATTAAAGGAAACACAAAGCAAAAAGAGATATATATTGTTAATGCATCAGGAAGGGAGAGAACTGGATCAAGTTCACTGGCATCCAGGAGAGGCAGTGGACCTCCTGCAGTTTTCTGAGTCGCCCAAACCAGGGGGCTCTTCCTCTCGTGACCATGCACACACCAATCACACATCAAACTGCACTACTCACACACCCCAGTCACACACTCACACATACACACGACAAATGCATACTGACATTTGCTGAGGAAAGCACAGCACACACACACACACATCAGTATTTGAACCTTTATATACACTGCATCCAACACACGGAAAGTAACCCCCCCCAAATCACCGCTGACATACTTGGGGATGTTAACTCACTGAGGCCTGGTTCAAATGTATGAAACCACAGTCTTACAAATTCCATAAAGTTCAAGTTCTTAAGTGACATTTCTGTTACAATTTGTTACAATTGCATAAACTTTTTTTACCCTTTACCATAAATGGTAAAATTTTAAAACTTGGAAAAAAAATACACCAATGGCCCAGCATTCACAGCTTTAATTTCATGGACGATGTGTGGGGGTCTTGCACTATGAATGATGTCCCTCTGCCTATAAAATAAAAAAAAATTCGGCTCACTAAAACGCTGCCCGATATACGATATTGCATAAAACCAGTTCAAGGCTCTGAAATCCAATCTAGGGGGGGAGCCGTTGTAAAGGCCCAGGGTTTCCCCAAGCTAAGTTGCCTCTTGGATTCAACTATAGCGTCATAGACAAGGTTAGTCTTTTTGAAGACAAATAGGGAAAAAAAGTGCTAATCACCTTCTCACACACCATTCCAGCTACAAATCAGCTCAGATCGAAAAGACTTCAGGCTACATCTGGAGGACATCGTCCTTTGAGCTGGGTTTTATATAAAAGGTAAATTAGCATTAGCGTTATACAGAACAGCTGTGTTCAACAAAGAAGATAACCTTCCTGTAATGATCAGGTACAAACGATCTTTCTCAAAAACAAGGTAAAAAAAAATCAGGCAAAAGGAGGCAAGCTGTGGCTTGCTCAGACACCTCTTTCAAAATGCTCAAGTGCTCATTTAGCAGTTTTGATCCTAAAAAACAAATTACTGTGAATATGTCAACCAGAATAGCCGATGTCCCATGATGACATCTTTCAAGGGGTATCTGTCCTCTCGCAATTAAAATATTAAAAATATCTTTACAAGGTCAGATCATCATGTCACACATCTCCAAATGAGCTTTAAATTGGATTGAAATCATCATGGGAGCTTGCTAAAAGTTGGAGCGAAAATGTAGCACTGTTTTTCTAGGTCTTTTCTTCAGAATATTTTTTTTTCTTTTTAATCAGCAGAAAATGGAAACTTAGAGGTGCAATTTGATCGTCATGTTGAAGCTGGATTCTGATCTTACTTTTTTCCACCCACCCTGAGGAGTTAATGGTTGTGTTTTTGAGTACAAGTATGTTTTTTCTCTGGGGCACAAAATGAGATTTTATACCACAGAGAAGAGAAAACGAGATGGAATTTGTTTACAAAGAAGCACAGTGGCCATGCCCAAGACACTGCTGTCATGACAGCCAATCCACAAATGTGGGAATGAACTTAAAAACTACAATTTATACCGCAGTATATACGGTCCCAAAATCTACATCGAAACAAACTGTTCTGAGGAGTCTACTTATCCACAGGTGTGTGACAACCCACCCCTCTGTTTTATCAAAACGTGCTTATCTTATATGCACTGAATAATTTTATTAGTTTTGCCTGTCAAAAGCTTCCCGGTGCGAGCTGTGGACCAATAACGATTTGAGTAGAAAACACTTCAGAGGTTAGCAGAAGTAAGTATTTCTTTTGTAGCTCCTGAGCCCATGCGCCGCATCTGCCAAAGCACTCAATCTATATATTTTTTACCCCCCACTCTCTTCTAACTAATTTGAACTTGATGCCAAGTGGTGGTATTTCTGTTGCCCGCTCTTCCTAGGCAGCTCCTAAAAGTAAACATACCCTGGCACGTTTGTTTAGATTTATATGAGGGCAAAAAAAGTAACAAATCTTGAGCTCTTAATGCTGATCACCTCTGCCTTTTCCCTTGCTTCTTTGTTTTGCTTATAGGTGACATTTCCTAAACAAATTCCTTTTGAGAAGCTTATCTGCACTGAAATACTTTTCCTCCCTGACACAATGAGTATGATAGTTCTTAGTGTTCCTTTGGTTACATAGAAAATCTACATGCATTTCATCTTTTACAAAAATAAAAGAATATATAGAAAATGACCGTTAAAATGATCTCAAATTCTTTCTTCTAATTAAAAACATTTAAAATGTTTGTTTTGCTTAGTAATACATTTATGTTAATGAAACTCAACTAATGTGTCATCTGTGTTGTATATTAAAACTATAATCAAATATATTTTATGTTCTTTTACACTGTTAATTTCTTATAAAAAGTTAGTATACGAAAAAACTAATCAGTGATAGAAAATATTTTCATATTAATCCCCCATTTTAAGGAGTGGAAAACTCAGGAGCTACCCACTTTCTGTTTTAAAAATATATAAAAAGTTTCAAGCATAAAATGGTACCTTTTTTGTTTAGTTTTGTTGAACATTTAGGGATTGAATATCACAAAGTATTTTTTTTTTAATTTGTTGAAATGTCTGGTTCTTTCATTGCTATTTTGAATAGATTACTGGAGTTTAGTTCTAGAACTTTCTTCTTCTAGCAGATGTTCATAAACATATCCTCACCTGTGCATAAAGCCCATGAAAACCATCTTAAGGTTTCTTTCCAGAGGGAGGCATGGCATACTGTATCCCAGATCGCAGTGCCAAGACCAGCCAATCGCGGGCTGACTGACTCCGACTAATCAAATACTGTCCCAGCATGCCTCTTCATAACAGTTCTGCAAGTCACATTTTTCTTCATCTCAGTAAACTGTTAACTGTGCACCAAAACTCAGAAGAAAACCACCCAAACACATAAACATGCCACAAACGCGTGCACCTGCAAAGTCTGGCACAGCAGAGCTGGCCGCCATTGCTGGTACAAGTGTGGAAATGTAAATTAGTCAGCCAAGCTGTCATAAAACTACTAAATGTCGCTAAACCAAACCATGTCCGCCTTTCCGCTCCCCACCCCAAACTCCTTTGAAATCAAACAAAATTTTAAAAGAAACTTCCTGTACCCACACAAGTATTGAAATCCCAACCCATGCTGCACTATTCCAGTGAACATCTGCTCTGCAAGCAGATACCGAGCAAACACCATTTCCAGGAGTCCTCTTCCTCATTGCTGGTACTGCAGGGCACCGGCTCTGGTGAAGGCAGTCACATAACTGCCAGGAACCTCTGAGCCGCGCCGCATCTCAGACCAGGGACTCCAAAACCGTAGAAGTCAGCTGGGTCCTGGAACTGCACGCAGGGGCAGTCTTACTCTTTTGAGAAGTAACTGGCCATATATTTTGTTCTCATTCATTTGTTGATTTTGGATGTACTGTTTGTTTTTCCATCAGAATAAGAGTGAGAGGCAGGTCAGGTATGTCATGATCCATATTCCTATCACTACTACAAAAACAATAAAATTATAAAAGCACCACTGTTGCATGTGCTCCAATGTGATACCATGTTTTTTCCTTCCCTTACCCTTAATCATCTCAGTAAACCAGAAAGAAAAAACACTGGACACTTCAAAAGAACACAGGTATGGGGAAAAAGCAATCCATTAAAATGATTTGTGAGGAAAAAAAGAAATATTCCTGCTTAGGTCTCCAAAATCCCTCCCTTTTTCAGGAGTAGCATATTCCAATTGGCACATGATATGAGGTGAGGTCTGTTTTAATCCTGCTAATAATACTAATAATGGAAAAAAAACTATACAAAATAGTATTGTTAAAGGATTTGGCCAAGTCCAAGTACTGTGTCTTGCTTTCAGCCTTGTAAAGACGGTAGAGCTTCTGAGTCAGAGGTACGACGGCAGTAATGGGGGTGGGCGGGAGGAGGAGTGGACAGATGAATCCATTTTAGCCCCCAGCTGTGTCTTCCATGATGGAGCCGGGTAACTGCTGACAAGGAGCGTCATACTGCAAAGGACACAAACAAAGTAACAGCTAACAGGTACTTCTAAAAGGTTGCAAATTATATATATATATATAGTATGTATTTGAGAGAACACAGACAATACAGAATAGAACAAGATGGCAAACAGGAGAGAAAGGCAAAAGGAGAAGACATGAATCACAGGAAAAAGTAAGGGAAGACGGAAAGAAGGAGTGAGCAAATGAAGTGAAAGAAAAACGAAAGTACATGGGTAAGCGGAAGCTATTGCTTAATGGTTTAATGACATGGGAGTGGACAGGCAAATCCTCTGTGTGCTGCTGTGCCAATAACTTAAATGATAGTTGACTAAACAACTATCTGGTTCTATGGATTCATAGAAGCATGTGGTGCACGTGCTGTTACATCTGTTCTGTTCCACACACAGGCACTGGCCAACCAAGGAGGATCTGAATACAATTCATGCTAGGACAAGGAGGCGGCCAGCATCCTCACCACTGTACTGCCCTGGGCCCAAACCATAGCCTTTTGTGGTTTGTGCAATGCACTTTGCTTTATTTAATTTTATATATATATATATGAATGTAAGTGCTGCACATACAGATTTTGAGAGAATTATTAATACCTTAACAAAACATAATTACATACTCTGTCATATTTACTACCTCAGGCTAGTTTTTTGCAAAGCTTCCTGGATTTAAAGTACATTGCACCGTTACAGTACTGCTATACTATTTATTTTGACAGGATTTTAAAACAAAGAAAAGCAACAAAAAAACAGTTTAGGTAAATTTGGTCATCTAGAGAATGTAAACATGTATTTATAATATATATACCCGTATTTCAAACATCAGTGTTGTCTTTGCATTATGGCGCACGAGTGTTATGACCAACACAAACATGTAGGTGTTTCACTACTGACCACCAGCGAAAGCTACCAGAAGCATATGGAGAATGTGATCAGCATTAGAATACGGCATCTAATACTGTTCCTTTTTATACCTGCATCAGATGCAAGTGCCACTGGAACCTTAGCTGGGCACCCAGCTGTGGGAAGAGCCCTGCGTCGTGGCAGGGCCTGAAAAACTCTGCCCTGGAGTCGGCATGGGGTCGAAGTTGAAGTCGATGCCCTCTCCGTCCATGAGGTCGCTGTTGATGATGTAATCCACATCGCAGTCAAGGCCCTCTGTGAACATCTCAATGTCGAGGTCGGTGGGCAGTCGGTCCTGGCTTGGCAGGAAGGAGACCTGGCCCCCAAATGGACCCATTCCCTGGACACCCCGGTTATCACTGTCAAAAGGGGGAGGGGCCTGAGCGAGCTGAGTGGGGTCTTGGCTCATGCTAGGGTGCAGCATATTTAACGCCAGCTGGGCCTGCTGCTGAGTCATGGCTGCCACTGGGTTCTGCTGGAGGGTTTTCCCCAGGAATAGCTGGCTGCCCTGAGCACCGGGCCCCAGGTTTGGCCCCAGGCCCAGTAAGCCAGCCCCGCCCTGGCTCGGCATCAGCGGGTCCACCTGGGTCATCATGACGTCGCTTGGCGGTGGCGAGTCAGAAGTCAGCAGAGCCTCCAGGCTCGAGGGCACATGCACACCAAAGTGGCTGGCTTGGGTCCCTGGACCTGGCATTGGGTTGAACAGGGAGTTTCCAAAGTTGGGGGAGGCAGGGGTGGGTTTGGAGGAAGGGGCCTGCTGGACAGGCACCTGTGGCACCCCCTGAGGGGATGCGGCACTGACCTGGGGAGTTTGGGTGGTCTGCAGCGATCGGTAGGAACCAAAGCCAGAACCACGGGGTAGCAAGGTGGTGGCAGAAGGCAGTGGAGTGGGCGGTGCTGGTGGTGCGGTGCTGGGGCTGGCCCCACCCTGCTGTGCATTCATCAGTGTTAACCCATCGATCAGGTCCAGCTCCTCCAGGAGGGTCTCTGTGAGGGTGGGGGGCACACTGCCTGCAGAATAACTCCCCAGAAGTCCATCCTCCGGGAGCTCGTCCTCATCCTCCTTGCCCGGGGCGATGGGTGACAGACGGCCGCTCAGCGTGCTGGCGTTGGAACTGCTGCGTGGCCGAAAGCTGGTCCACATATCCGAATCTTCCAGACTGCCGCGTGATGAGGGGCTACTGCTGTTTACCCCCCACTTGGGATATGGCTGGGAGGACCCAGGGCTGTCTGCCCCTCCTGGCCCTGCACCCCCATCACCTGGCAGGGTTCCACCACCCATTCCAGGACCCCCGGCCGCCCCTGCCTGCTTCTTCGTCTGCTTGGCACGCATGCGACTCTTCAGCAGTTTGCTGTTGTCCATGGAAGCGGCACGCCGGCGGGGGGCCTTCCCAGTCTTGCCCCCCTCAGGGTTCAGCATCCACCACGAGCTCTTTCCAGTCGACTCGTTGTGCACCCGCAGGAACTTGTTGTGGAGGGACAGGTTGTGACGAATGGAGTTCTGTGGTTGGCAAAGGAGGAGGGAGCAAAATATAAACAAACGCTGTAACTGCTCCACTTGAGAATGCACACAAAGGCATACAGACAACCGACTATCTCTTCATTCCCAGTACCAAAACAGATGATTCAATTTAAAAAGCTGTGAAATACTGTGAAACACTGGGGGTGAAGAGGTACTCAATTTGATTAAGAAAGTGAGAGGGCTTTCAGTATTTGATGTTTTAATGTAACCGGGTCCACACCCTGGCAATCATCACAATCAGGAAGGCAATTATTTCACTCTCTCCCACTTGCCTTTGTTCAGGAAAGAGAGGTCAAATGTAATCTACCAACTGACCTGATTAATACAATCAATCACTATCAGTTAATAATGCAAATATTGTGAAATTTAAAAGTTTAAGACAAGATTATTTTATTGTAAGTGCAAATCGGTCTTCCCATCTCATTATTAAGTAACCAATTCTAATCCTCACTATGTACCCCATAATGACCTCAGTGATCTGCTACAGGCAGACATGAAAATATCTATAGATCTGACATAAATCTGCCATGGGGAAGCTAAGCAGCAACAAATATTTAGCTAAAAAGGCATAATTCATCACTCAAAAATACCTGAGAAACAGATTTCTTAACATATGATACAACAGAGTGCAAGGCAGGGACTACAGAAAAGTCATGCTACCTATTTCCCAATACCATGCTTTACAACAGGTTGCATGCAAAAAGGCAACTTCAAATAATGGCTGCAAAAGGACCCAGAACTGTGACTGAGAAGCCAATACCTGAAATACTAGAAGGGAATGACTACTGTACCCTCAAGGGAAGTACTTCCTCGGTAAGTGTTAAACTGTAGAATATGCAAGGCTAAGAAAAACTATTATAACAATAGTACTGCTAACAAAAAACAGCATTATTATTATTGTTAATAAAGGCACGGGATCATTACCACCCTAACCTGACAATAATTAAGTGTAACTATAGACAGGAAGACAGTGAAAGCCTGAGTTCTCTAAAAGCTTTGCATGCAAGACACACCACACGGCAAATGTAAAGCGAGTGTAATGACAGGGATTACAATGCAGATGAGAAAAGAACAAAGCAGTCAGAGCGCAGTAGGTAATGTAACAGTAAATGAACCAAATGCTTCATCAAAATTCCACGGCTTCAACATCCAGTGCTGTTGTACCCTTCATTACTTAAGAAGATTACTTTAGCAGTTAATCTGGTGGCACATTACAATCAGTAAGATAAAGACAGATAATATGCAATTCGGATTTGCACATGTAAATAAGTACTAATATTCACAAATTGTTTAATTACAACACAATGAGCATGCCATTTACCTTCCACCCTGCTGAACTGTTACTGTCCCCTTTATCTTTGAAGTAGGGCACAGTTTTGACCATCCAGTCATATATTTGTGCCAATGTGAGGCGCTTCTCTGGCGAGTTCTCAATGGCCTGACTGATTAGGTCTGCATAGGACTGGTTCCCCCAGGCATTTCGCCGGGAGGATCCCTTTCGCGGAGTGGCCCCGCCCATACCAGCAGAAGCCCCGCCCTCTGACACAGCAGCTTTCTCAGGCTCGGATGTGAGTGGCGGAGGCTCCTGTTTATCTTCTTCGGCTGGCGGAGTACCAGTAGAATCCGTACTGTCTGCCCCCTCCTGTTTGACAGTCGAGATATCGGGTCTAGGCAGAGGCCATGTGCAAGACCTCGGTCGGCTCTGAGGAGCGAAGTCCGGGTCTATAGGGGGTACCTTTTCTTCTTCCATCTCCAGCTGATCTTTGACAAGTATCTTCAGCGAAAGTCAAATACTTCGTTTTACGATTCCAACACTACGTTATATATTTAGTAATTCAACTTAAAAACCATCCAACGACAAAAGTAGCGTTCAATGTGCATAAATTATTTTAGCCCTCACAATCACTTGCGATGTCTGTTTAGTAGTGTTTCAAAACATGCTTATAAGCCGGTACATTCCCCTCAGGCGATATCTAGGATAACTGCCATCTGGTAAACGACCACAACGCATCGTCCCGTCTTAATTGTAGTTAAAAGTCAAGTCCATTATTCGAACGTCGCGGTCCGGTGCTCTAGATACTAATAATAGGCTGGTGACGGTCAGAAAAGAATCGCAATAATCTGGACACACTAATATAGGGTCGGGTAATCCTCCGATTGGAGATTAAAAGGACCGAATAATCTCCTCAATAGTACCCAGCTAAAACCTCCAGATTTACAGTCTAAGACGAGCCTAGAACCGGGGTTGTTTTGTTTATCTAAAAAGAACAAAGGAAATTCGAGGAGGAATGCACATCAAAACATCTGGACAGCCCCCGGCAGCCCCGGCGTAATTAACAGTACGAAAAAACGCTCAGATAGCAGAAAATCCTTGAACTATAATAATGGGTTGCGCATTTCTGCAAAAAGAGGAGCCTACAAAATAAGTTCCATAAAGAAACTTTTGATAAAACAGAGCAATCTCTCAAACATAATCGAATGTATTACATTTGGATAAAATTAACTTGACGTGTGCAAGTTTTTTTGTGACCGTTTGAATATCAAGATACACAATATAGATTTAAACCACTGTTCATGTACTATAGAGCACAGAGTAGTACGACAGAATATATGAGTATTACAAAAGAGGGACGCGAACGACGGCCTTCAGTCTTTGCTCCGATGTAAACAAGCTTCGGACATTCCGAACTGTGAACAGGGAATAGCTCTATTACCTGAAGCAATACAAAAAAACTATGCTAATTAAAAATTAAAAAGAAATTGCGATGTTCAGTGTATCCGTTGTTGTCCAGTTTGCCCATGCGTCTGTCACTCGTGGATTAATGTCAAAAACTTGTTGAAATAAAATCCGTTATAATGAAAATGCACAAAACTGCAGCTATCGAAATAAAATTAACTAGTTAAGAAATGCAGACGCTAGGTATAATGGTTCCCCAAGCGTCAGTCATTTCCATGAATTTATTCGGTTCGCTCACGCAGCTCCGTCCAATGAAATGTGCTCTAATAGCCAGCGAATTTATTTTGCGAGGCTACATAAACATAAAAGTGACATGCACGGCGAAGGCAGGCTCGTCCGGGCCGGTTTGTTCGCGCCGGTCGTAACAGACGAGGAAATAAGCAGGTCCTCGTGCGGGTTCGGGTTCGGGACCGCGCGCCGCTCTACGCCGCGCGCTGGCGCGTGCCACGGTCTGCCATGTTTCTGGAGGCGCGCTGGTCAGTGGCGCTGGCACGGCTCGCGCCCTTCTAAGCGCTCCTCTCGCCTTCCGGCCCTATTTTCACTCCCATCTATTTGATATCTCACGCCAGGAGGACTCGCCGCGGCTCCCCGACGCCTCTCATTCAGTCCACGGGCTCTCACGCAAAACTCAAACGCGTCTCTTTCAGCATGACAAACTGTTAGCTTGCTAACGTTAGCCAGCGCCAGCTATTTTGGAGTTAATGTCCAAGAAGTTGCCAAATGATACTCTCTTATCTCTTCTTTTCGACGACTGTTCTTTGCACTGCTCGGTGCCGCTACACTGCCTGAGTGTATAGCAAAATTCTCATTCCTCTCAGTTTTTTTTGTTTTGTTTTGACTCGACGCGAAGACTCCCTTCTGACGTCTGTTTACCACAGCCGAGCGACGCGGTCTGCGCATGCGCGCTGTAGAGTGCCGGGAAATGCAGTCATGTGACAAGTGCAAGCGGTCCACATTGGGTTCAGCCAGCTTATGTGACTTAAATCACCGTTCCACAATGTTCTCTGCTTGTTTACTGATATACGCATGCAGACGTTTCTGTCTGAAACTAAATTTGGCTAGCCAATACGATTTCTTAATTGCTTGATGAGTCTTAATCTCCCCGGGAATGTGTAGTATGATTTTCAGTATGAATTACATCACATTTTAGACTTGTATATGTGTAAAATAATCCACAAGAACACTACCTGATTAAACACTGCAGTAATTCATGATATTATAAGCGTATATGCTGTAATGCGGCACGGTATTACCATAGCCTCAAATCTCCACTGCTGGCGATTCACACCTCGCACCAGCATTTGCGCGGTTGTCCCCCCTGTGTTCAAAAATACGGTTAGGTGAATTGGCCCGTAAATGTGGCTGTATAAGCATGCCCGGCGATAAACCGGGATCTTATACGCTGTTGTCTATGCATATGCACTAATATCTCTGTATTTGGACGTTAAATTGTCGCTCGGTCCGGTATCTTAATGAATGTAGATTTATAACAAATTAAGACAAAATAGATTTTTAATGGCAATCTTAACATTCATAACATAGCTATAACACTGTAATTCACTATATTGCCGAAATACTTGCTGAGTTTTTATCGAAAACCATATACGCGGCCGAGGAACACGGTTGTTTATACGAACAATATAAAATTATAAAATATTAAAAAATAAATAAAGTATTTAACTGATAGGCCTATTTGTAAGCTTAAAGGATGATGACAGACCTGGCTCAGGCTCAGGTTATCCGCTAGTCCCATGAACTTCGTATACAACACAGATCCTCCGTGCAGCTTATCCCAGGAAAATGTGTTACCAGAGACCTGCAGGTCGGAGCACTCTGCGATCTGGTTTCACAGACATGACTGTCAGTTGCAAAACTAGTCCCACCTTATAAACTAGTCTGAATTTTCGTGTAAGAGGATAATACAGAAATTCAAACCCCTATTTCATAATAGCAGTAGCAATTTAGCAGGTATCTTGCCTGTGCGACGGGATTGCCGTGCAGCTCTGGGTCCGGCTCAACTACATAAATATTTGCTTTATTTCATTTTATTCTGTGAATTGGATTTTGGAGCTGAGCGGTTGCTATAACTTATGTTGCACATTAGTTCCAGGTAAGCGCGGTGATTATCGGGGACATGACTATCGAATCATTATGTAGCTTTACCAAAAATGTTTATATTTCAATGTTCGCACATGCAGTCGAAATGTTATATTCACAATTAAATATATTTAAGGCACTAAATCTGATACATTTTAGAGCATACTTTGATGAACTGGGCATGAACATGTAAAATTAAATATCTCCCATTACGCATTTATAGAGTTTAATTTTAGAGCAGGGCTGTGTGTGTGTGATGGAGAGGGGGGTACTGCATGATGCAACTTCTCAGCTAAAAGCAGAAATGCTAAACTCACAACGCATGCTTGTGCTTTGCGATCATTGTAGCCGGTGATTTTCGGTGCATTGCTTTGGCAACGTGGCTTATTAGAGCTGCATTTAAACGCTATTTGGTAAACTGAAAATACAAGGAATCATTGACGGACTGACATTCCGTCTAGGGTGTTCCCCTGCCTCGTGCTTTGTAATTATTAAGATTTTCCTTAATTTCATCGCAGTCCCGCAATGGATAAATGGTTGTACAAATGGCAAATAGACGCTTCATGAAAAATATTTGTAGACATCTGCAGCTAGTGTTCCAAATTAAACGATGTAAACGGCATTTTTGCATTCCTATATTCTGCGCATTACATTTTATCGTGACTATCAATGAAATCATATATCTACTATATATTTATAGCCCTGTTTGATTCCAGTGTAACCTAAGAAGTTAAATAAAGGGATATAGTGCAGCAATACAGTGAAATCTAACTTGCCATTAGCGGTGCAAGAAATTTGTGGAATACTTATATAAAATCAACATTTATCCATCCATCCACTTTCCAGCTACCCGATCAGGTTTCCGGGAAATTTGGAGTCTGTCACAGGTAGCACAGGGCACAAGGCAAGGGGACACCCTGGGTGGAATGCCAATCCATCGCGGACAGTCACAAACACACACACACACACACTAACTCACTGTGGGCAAATTAGAGACACCGGTTAGCATAAATACATGGACTGCCGGGGGAAATTGGAGTACCCATGGGATCTCCACACACGCAGGGCAGGAGCAGAATTCAGACTCAAATGGAGGTGAGGTGAGAATGTACAGAACGTACATGAGCACACTATCATACAATTATGCGTTATACCATAGACAGACAAACCATCCGGGCTGACCCCATGCCTTGTCCCCTAAGATGCCTGTACCAGACTCCAGGCCCACTGTGAACCTGACCAGGATAGGCGAATTAAAGGCAAATGGCAAAAGATGTAGATTCATCTGCTTATATATGAGAAGATCCAAACAGATAAGCCTTTGAATCCGTTCGAACACATCCAACAATTCCGCTCACGCTGACATTTTCTCGGTAAGTACCTTCCGATTGCTCTCTGGCTATATGTATCCAATCACCCCCTTTAATAAAGTTAGTTTAGGTAGTCAGCCGCACTGGGGCGCCACACACACGCACATTACGGCTGTGAATACAAATAAGAACGATACAATATTTCAGAAAATGCAGTTTAATGCCATTTTGATTATGTATTGTAGCCCATATGGAATTCTATGAATTCTATGATAGCATTGTTGAGCTTAGGCATGGCCCTTAACCTTGAACACTTCTGCTTGTTTGCTAGATAAATAGTTAACTGTAATTCCCAGAGTCACTCTTAATTCTGCATGCGTGTCTCATATGAGAGTATGATGGGATTTGTAGACCTAAATTATCCCTATGCACTTGAACTTGAATAAATAGCAAAATAAAATGTCATCTCCATGTGTTGCGCAGGTCTACGGCATGCAGTTCCCTTCTGTATTTGAAAGGCATTAGGCATTTGGGCTGATTGCCTTCTGCTGTGGCTGGTAGGCTACTCATAACTCTGTTCAGGATAAGCAGCTGGAAGGTGGGTGGAAAATGTATTTTATGTAATTCTAATAATACCCTGCTTAGTGACTTTTATTTGAAAATGAATCAACCATAACATAACATTTATTTAGCATACACAGTGACTGTGTTTGGAAAGCCACCAATTTAAATGCCATAGTTAGAGAAGTGAAGGTGATTAATCGTCATTGTTGACGCACCACAGCACGCAACAACGAAATGTGTCCTCTGCTTTTAATCCACGTGACATTGTGACACAGCAGGGGGCAGCTATGTGAGCGCCCGGGGAGCAGTGCTTAGGGACGGTACCTTGCTCAGGGTACCTCAGCGGTACTTGCGGGTCGGGGACTCGAACCGGCTACACAGTCGCATCCCTAATCACTACACCACCTGTCTGCACCTGTTAGAAGTGGGATATCCCTGTTGACATATTAAATATGGCGCTTAACTCCAATTGCTCCAGGGGCTGACCCTGCTTTCTTAATCGTATGTTGCTTCGGGTAAGGGCACCTGCTTAATTAATGTAAATGAAAGCAAGGGGAGCAGAGAGGAGCATCCCCAGAGCAGCCTGCTCATCGACCTTCTATATACACTATATACAGCTATACACGCTGCCCCACAAAATTCGAGGTGGCTCAGTTATGCTACTTTATTTGTAAGTGGCACCTTGTTCTGAGGGCGAGTTTCGTCCGACAGTTCCCGAGCGCCACGGGCCGGGATGCTGACGTCACGGGGCAGTCCGCGGGACTCGGGTCCCGGAGCTCGGCTCTCATTGGCTGGCCCGCGGTGCTGCTGGAACGCGCTGTCTCGCGCTGTCTCGCCGCCCCCGGCTCCGTAGCGCACCGAAGCTGAAAATGTCCGACCCCTCTGTGGCAGATACTCGCCGGTTAAACTCGAAACCCCAGGACCTCACCGATGCTTACGGGCCGCCGAGCAATTTCCTTGAAATCGACGTGTTCGACCCGCAGACGATCGGCGTCGGCCGGAACCGCTTCACCACGTACGAAGTACGGATGCGGGTGAGTCCCCGGGAAGGCGACCGCGGCCGAGGGTATGCACGGGGCTGGAGTTTCGCTTTAGTACTAATTGACTGTAGGTAATTTTAAAATGTACATATTTTTTGTATATTTACACATTTCCTGCAGAATATTCTCCGTCCTGCTACACAGCTTAACAGCCATTTTTGCCAGTTGTAACACCATTATTATACCCCGACCGTTGGAGCTGGCTAATACTTAAAAATCAAAAGAATGGGTAACAAATTAACTACCGCAGACCGCCAGAAAAGGCACTTGGCGAATTAATGCCTAATTTAGCTGTCCTGTGGCGTTGGGTAGCGGCTCTCTAGAAAGATCTCTGTTGTTGACGAGGGAGGACCGCAGCCTGGCGACTGGCACTAGTCACCTCGTCAGTCGTGGCTTGTGAGCGACGCCCAGTGCCATTTGTACATTTTAAAAGGAGAAAACAGTTGATTTAACCTGTCGGGATTATTCCCAGGCTTCTTATTTTCCAGGGCTGTACATGGCACCGAGGGAGCTGACATTGGCACGGGCCAGTCATTCGAAGCTGGTCTGCTGTTGGCCAGTATTAAAACACAGCACACCATTAATGTGAATTATTTTTCTAATTTTCTTACCCTAAATAGACCTAACTTAATACTGTATTTAAAATAATCGCAAAATGTTGTAAGGATCTCTGTTTGTTTATGGAAAACATTTCAGTAAGGTTGCATTTGAAATATCCGTAATGCCCTACAAATTATTTTATTACACAATATATGACTTGTGCAATGTCTATGCATGGCATTGCAAAGCATATAGAAATACGCAGCAATCTAAACGCCTCGACGAGTCATTGCCAAAAAACTTTGTCGTGTTTTTAATGGCCGGTTTTGCTAGATCGTTACATTTTCCGTTTTATCTTTGTAAAAAAAAAACGCTTATTTTAGATAGTAATGCGACAGATTGGGTCAGTGTTTTTGTTGAGTGGCGATGGATTATGATAGTGCCACACCTTTTTTTTTAAGGAGTCCTGCACTTTACGATTCATCTCAGCCCATCATAATATATTGAATCGATAAAATCATCTCAGTTACAAAAAGGTGGCGGACTTCCTAATGAGGGATACTGACTATGTATGGTACATATCTCATTTGCCTTACAGTTGACCCTGTTGCTCTCACATTGATGGTGGCATGGTTCCAGCTGTTAAGGGGCAGCATTTTAGTAGTTGTGTGCATTACGGGTAGTGGGTGGTTAGGTTATCCGTGTAAGTGAGTGTCTTCCACTTACTTCACTGTGGAGCCTGGGTTTTGTGGACGTTTGTTCTTTGAAGGAAACACTAAAGTGTTCTTGCAGCTTTGCTGTCGCTTCATTTTTATGAACCCGGCAAACGCCTTGCTATGTGTTGGATCCATGTATTGGTCCTGGTTGGTGTGGAAAGCTGTAGCTGAGATGGAAAGAAACATACTGATGCTTCAGATGTGACCTAATGAAGTATTTTTTCAATTACTTTTTTTGGCCAGGGACCTAAAGAACATCGCCATGATCCAGTTGAAATATTTTTTGTGTGTAGCCTGAGAGGGACTTGAATGTTAGCCCAGATGTAGGGTTAGCCCTTCCAGCAGCGATAGGGTTACAAGTTGTATTTTCAGCAGTGAGACGATAACAGCCAGGGCATTCTCCTATGTGAGAAGCTGGTTTGGTCCCTGTTTAGACAAGTCTTTCTCTTGGGGCTTGGTGCTGTGATGGTATGATTTTTGGCTGCGCATATTCTGCATAGTATTTGTCAAACTGTTCATCAGTGGCAGGTTTTGAGAATGAGTCTTATGGAGGTGTGGGTGTGGCCCAGGGTCTTGCTGTCACTCTGGTATAAGGTCTACAGATGGTGCTCATTTCTCAAGCCAAGACTGCAGTCATGGAGCTACGAAAATGCTTATCATGCTAATGGTGTAGGTGCTCACCATGGTTCTCCTCAGCTGTCACCACAACTGTCATGTTTGTGTTCATTCTGCTTTTCTGTACTATAGTGTATTATCCCCAAAATAATGAGATTTCCCCTCTTCATTCTCCTTTGAATTACTGTAAACTTTGTGTCAATTTTCTTAATCCCTGTAGCACTGACTTTTAACTGCAAATTGTATGAAGAAGTCTAAGAATCTTTTACATTTTAATTTTGTTAGTAAAATATTTGTAAGATGGTATGTGGCAACAGATTCTAAAAAAATAAAAATGTTTCACAAGGAAGCATGTAATCCACTGACTTGTCATTTCATGCACATCAAGGGTTAGGGGAGAATTCAGGTTTCCTGAATTTCTTGCCAAATGTTTTGCAGTGCACTCACAGTGTAGGCTTTACCATTTTGCATTTGTATGTTTGGATTAAATACTCAGAAATGGGTGACTTGTTGGGCTAGCATGGTGGCACAGTGTGGACCAGCCTGGCTCTGTGGGTATGAAATTCTCTGTGTATATTAGGGCTGAACGATCTTAAGAAAATATCGAATTGCGATTTATCTGACAGATATTGCAATTTCATTTGCGATTTTTTTTTTTAAACTCAGTATTCACTATATGTGAATAAAAAGAACTGCAATTGAGCACAACCGTACGTTGAAATCTGAACTGCGCTGTACATTACTCCAAAGATAAGAATGGAAATATATGAATTCAACCCAAAATGTATTTATTCTAACAAAAATGATATAGAACATACACCTAATAAACCGTAGAACAATTCTTTAGCAACCCGAACATGGTAAAGCGATCGCATTTTTACATGCACTTTTTAAGTACGGTGTTTGCAAACAGCGCTCGACTGCTTTTCTACCCTTAGTAACGTGCTTCCGGAAAGTCCCATGTACACACGGGTCAAATTAGCAGAGAACAATAATGCATAGAACTACGATCACAAAAGCCGCGACTGTGTTAAGTTAAATAAAGTAATGACAATAATACAATTCCAGTAATTAAAACATTAGGGATCTTGCGTCTAGCGCTACTTGGACCCCTAATGCGGGCCCTTTCTGTGAACAATCTCTGACCATGAAATAGGTAAGTAAGTAAGTAAATTAACTTACGGCTCACCAGCAGAACCAGTATTTTTCTGCACTGGGAATGTAACATTTCCTTTGGTTTCACATGCCTGTTGTTTGTGGGCATATACGCAGTTACTTTGGGCCACTTCTGATTGGTGAGTATGATTGGTACGCGAGGAGCACAGCACTTCTGATTGGTGAGTATGATTGGTACGTGAGGAGCACAGCACTTCTGTGGTGAGACTGTCACACAAGGAGAACGGAATGAATTTGCAAAACTACTTTCACGGTAGTTTTAAACCCTAGGTCAGACTTGAATATTGCATATCCTAAAGCTCAGCCTTTGCGATTTGCTAATCACATTGCTTAAACTCATGATTTAGATTTGAAATTGATAAATCGTTCAGCCCTAGTGTACACGTTCTCCCCTTGTTGTTGTGAGGTGTCCTCCGACTTCTCCAGTTTCCCCCATGGTCCTAAAGTATGCCAAAGTGAATTGGAGTTGCCAAAGTGTGTGTAGGTGTGAATGGTGTGTTTACTATCTGTAAAGCAAAAAAGATTAAATTTCCCCAAAATAAAAATTCCCTGCCTGCGATGCTAGTTGAGGCAAGCAGTTATATTGGATGGATGGATGGACGGACGTGAAACAGAGTTTAATGTTTTCTCACTGGACTCTTTTTTTCTTTCTTTACCTATAGACAAATCTTCCCATCTTCAAGCTTAAGGAGTCTTGTGTGAGAAGAAGGTACAGTGACTTTGAGTGGTTGAAGAATGAACTGGAGAGAGACAGTAAGGTAAGATGGGGCCAACTGACAGGAAGAAGTGACCCACATAGTATTTTATGCAGTGCTGAGCAAT
This sequence comes from Petrocephalus sullivani, assembly GCA_026780845.1. Lineage (NCBI taxonomy): Eukaryota > Metazoa > Chordata > Actinopteri > Osteoglossiformes > Mormyridae > Petrocephalus > Petrocephalus sullivani. The sequence continues at coordinate 11,726,019 of JAODKM010000002.1, forward strand.
ATGGCAAAATATTTTATCATTCTTTTTTTATATCAATAATTAGTTTGATATGTCAAAACATTCATTTACTTCAGTGCTCAATTTTGCTTAAAATTCTCATAGAATTGCCCTTAATCAAATTTAGACCATGAAAAAGGCGACAAATTGAATAGACTGCAAACTGAAATCTAATTTTAATAAATTACACAATAGTAAACTTGTGTTGTCGGGCATTACAGTGGAAAATGCCAACAGTACATGTTGTTGCTAGGTTTTTTTCTCTGACTGTCTCAGAGTTCATTCCAGGTAATGAATTCGTGTAGGGCTGGGCAACATGCCCTAAATATGAGATCACAATGTTTAAAGAGGTTTTCAAAATATTTGTTTTACTAATAGTTTAATATTAGTTATGGGGCATGTGACAGGTATAATGATAAATTACCCCAACAACAGACTCTTACCTTGAAAACATGTTTAGGCTATATCATGATAATCAGGATATTCAAATGACGATATGAATGTTCATGATCCCCGATATGATATTTTATTGATCTATCACTCAGCCCTATTGTTACAGGAGTTCCCTAGCATCTTCCACATAGTGCACCTTATGTAAACGTCAAATGTGTGTTCTGCAGTACAGTGTAGCCATATAAGTCGTTCATGGGGAGCTGCCGTGGGTAAGGAGGGCAGTCTTTTGTGGTACTGCAGTATCGGAGGTCCACACTTTCTGTCTTACATGCCATTGGTTGATGGCTGGATTTAAGACGCTCATTGATGAATAGCTTTGTGCTTCCTTTACATTAGCTAAGGCAGTGATATGTACCCAAGGACAGGACAATGAAGGTATTTTGTTGCCCCCACCTGGCCCCTTCCCCACTAGATCGTGGTGCCGCCCCTCCCAGGGAAAGCCCTGAAGAGGCAGTTGCCCTTCCGAGGGGACGAGGGCATTTTCGAAGAATCCTTCATTGAAGAGCGACGTGTTGGTCTGGAACAGTTTATTAACAGGTACTGCTTGCGAGGTTTCCATCAATGCCGGAATTCAGAAAAGTTCTCAAAGTTATTAGAGATGCACCGATACTGATACCAGTATCGAGCTTTGGCCCGATACAATGCTCACTTGCTGTTACTCATACTCGACCAATTTTCCCCGATACCTATGATTGAAACCACAAGTGGTAAATATGATGGAGTTACGTTCATTTGGCACGTGGGGACAGGAGTTACTGTCGAAAATTCAACTGTGTATACGTGAAAATGTCAGCGGTCTGGAAATGCTTTAAAATCAATAATTATGACAACGGCAAAGAAGACTGTATGCTCTGCTCTGTCACTTTATCAAGTGGAGGAACAACGTCACTTAATTTCAATACTAGTAACCTGATAAAACACTTAAAACGCCAGCATAAAGAAGAATACAGCGACTTTGCAAAGGCTACCAGCAGCCGCGGAACCCAGCAACCTACTTTAAAAGAAATATTACAGAGATAAGAAAAGATGCAGAGAGAGAGTCCGAGAGCAACAAATACATATATATTGCGTATAATGTTATATATTGTACAAAGTTATCTGAATGTTAAAGCTTCAGTGTTTTCGATTTTTTTTGTTTTTGGACTTAGAGTATTGATATTGGTGAAACAACAGAGTCAATTATCACTGAAAATAAACAGTTCACACTGAATAGTTTTTTGTGACTGTTTTAAAATAGATCTACACAGATATCAGTACTCTGTATCGGTGGGTTCTCAAAAATAAGTATTTTGTATGTGTACTCCGTCTCAAAAAATTGGTATCTGTGCATCCCTAAAAGTTATATTATTGCTAACACGTAATTGTTGTATGTGTACATAAGTAGTCATCAATTGACTGCTGTGAATCAGCATGAATGAATTACTCCCGAGAATGTGGTTGCAGCAAGCCTACATGTGGAAACTTCTGAGCTGGTGTAGGCAGCATTTATGAAAGTCTTCACACCCACTTTGAGTGGAGAGTAATAACTGTTCCTTGAACTGAGCTCAATTTTTTTAAGTGCAATATGGAGGAGCAATTGGTTTTGATTTTGCTCATGATGCCATGCTGAAAATGTTTGTCTTTTTTCTGTCATTAGGCAATCTATTGAATTAAATTATGTTGTGTCTGGTGGCAGCTCAGACAGTGGCTTGCATGGCTGCCTCGCACCTCTGGAGGCCAGGGTTTGAGTCTCTGCCCTGACACTATGTGTGTGGAATTCACCTGTTCTCCTGTGTTGTTGTGGAGTTTCCTCCAAGTTCTCCAGTCCAAAATCATGCTGAATTGGAGATGCCAGATAGTGACACTGGCTCTCATTTATCAAAACGAGTGTAGATTTGGGTGCAAAAAATTGGCGTATGACAAGTTCCATGTGTGATTTTATGAAATGGGGTGTAGCTGGCTGATTCCAGTTTACGCACAATCCCTTGTTGATAAATCCGCTGTCTGGAAGCAAGCATAATTTACGTGCCATGCCTCTATTTATTCATGGTTTATGTGGAAGCGGGCAAAAAAGAGAAATTTCACTCAACTGGAAATCGACAGTTTGACTGCTGTGCGCGATCATGCATGGGGCACCTCAGCGTATTATACTGACTGTATGTGCTGGTGGTCATGATCTTGTGCTGCTTAATATTCTGTGAAAATGGTCAGCAGTTAAAGACGGTACGAGAAATTAGATTAAAAAACCAATACACGGTAGGGGTGCAGGTATCCCACAGTACAGTACGTACCTCGGTATTTGGGCCACGGTTTCGGTTCAGTTTAAACACAACAAAACAAATAATAAACTGCCTCTTATTAATGTATAAAATATGTATACATGTATAAAATTCAAACATACACAATGTAAACAAAAACACTTTAAAAAATTAAAGTGCCTCTTAAAGTGCTCTAAACACAACACAGTAGTCAGAGTAAACATACTTTCTGAATTGGCTATACTCATATTCAGTTGGATAAATAAATAAGAAAAACCTAACTCATGTCACTATTTCTGGTCTGTTTTCATTGAATATTTAGGAGCTTTCATGTGTAAGCATGAGCCATTCACACCTGGCGACCCACCTTCCCAGCCCCCGCATCCGGGCTGTCCACCCACCGCCCAGGTCACTAC
>JAODKM010000002.1:11744082-11760492 GCA_026780845.1 Petrocephalus sullivani
GGTTATTCTGTTGAAATCATTGAGATATATCAGCAGTTTCTCTGAGTTTGATTACAAGTTATATACTTCGCATCATTTTAATGATTATATACTTTTGATTATACATTTTGCATAGCAGTTTCATAATTTTCTTCCACAGAAGCATCATGTCACTGCATCAGGCCACTTGGAGACAATGTCTGTAAAATGTCTTTGGTGAATATGAATAGGGGTTGAGCTTTCCATCCACTGCGTGTACAATGCCAGGTATGCCTGCAGTGGCATGAAAACCAATTTTAGCACCAAGCAAGGCATCCCCTCCCGCTGGACATGGCACAACAGAAATGTGATCAATGCCTGCACAGATGCTGGACACAGCAGCCCACATGCATCTGTAAGTCTGCAGAATTCAGAATTCATTAATTATGCCCCATTCCATTCATCAATTGGGTTTTGAATTGACTGTAAAATGTTGAGTTGAAATGACAGTAAGACAATACATGAATGGAATCTAGCAAAACAGTCATTTACTTCCAAGATGGTAGATGTATATATTGACCTTATATATGTACTTGTGAGTGAACTTTGCATGAGTGCAAGGTAACAATTGGGTAGCTGTTTTACCGTTTTCTAACAATGCGGATTTGGGTTATGTTAGCCCTCTCCATGCGCATATATTTATTGTTTTATTATTTGTGCGGGGTCTGCAGAAGTGTCGCTAGATTGTCAGATGGATAGGGTTGTGAAAGGGTTACTTTGTGTGGCTCTATGAGGTCCACCATGGTACGCAAAATCATTCTTTATTTATTTATTCTTTAGGCATCACTTCAAGTGTATAGCTGTATTACTGTATATTCAGGAACCAAAGTATTACTACTTGTAAGGAAATCCACAAAACACTGAACAGAATTTTGCACATGCCACAATTTCTATTTAATTTGTTCCTTGTTCTTTTTGGCATTCATGGAATAAAAAGAAACAGTGTTAACGTTTTCAAATATGCTGCTTTTTAAACAGACTCTTTCCAGCAGGAGTTTTTCTTACTGCTTTTCACTCAGAAAATTAACTAAATTTGTAATTTGACCAGGGGCTCTCAAACTTTCGCGTACAACTACATTCGTGCTCCTAGGTTATAGAGAATTGTTCCAGTGAAACATGACCATTACTCTAGTCTAGAGCCAAGGTCTTCTGGGGGTCAGGCAGACTACTACGCCGGAGATGAAGTGTGTATGTTTATGGACTTTGAATAATGCAGATGCATCCTGCATCAGTTTGAGAGGTCTGATGGTCTATCGTTCAAGTGCCAAACTGGTTTGTAGTAGTTCAAAGGAGAATTTATTGAAGCTCGGAAGCGGCATAGACAGGAATGTGGGAGAGCGACTGTCCACACATCCTGGGTAGCGGAGTTCCACGCTAGGAGCCCCTGATCTGGCTGCTGGGGTGACGTGTCGCGCTCTTACAGAGCCCCTGACCTGGCTGCTGGGGTGACGTGTCGCGCTCTTACAGAGCCCCTGATCTGGCTGCTGGGGTGATGTGTCGCGCTCTTACAGAGCCCCTGATCTGGCTGCTGGGGTGATGTCACGCTCTTACAGAGCCCCTGACCTGGCTGCTGAGGTGATGTGTCACGCTCTTACAGAGCCCCTGACCTGGCTGCTGGGGTGACGTGTCGCGCTCTTACAGAGCCCCTGACCTGGCTGCTGGTGTGACGTGTCGTGCTCCTACAGAGCTTCATACTGGCACACAGGCATGGAAACCCTACATAATGGCCATGAAGAGATACAACAGTTTCTCTGTTTTTTTTGCCTTTTTAAGATCATCACGTCATCACGCTGGACGTTGATCACCAGTCTGAAGAAAGTGTGGGCTCCAGACTAAGTGTAGAGTAGTTAGATTAGTAGCACTAGTGCTCCTTAGTGAAAATTTTAGCAGCACCGGCACAAAATAAAGTTGCACCATTTAAATCAACATGCGATGCAACACATTCATATTTTTTTTCCATCTTAACTGTATTACTGATAAATGCTTTGGTAATAAATATGCAATTTGCAGAAACAACTCTGTTTTATTTTAAATGAAAGAGTCACAGAGTGGTTAAATGGTGCTTTTTTCTTAAATTACAAACACCAAAGTTTGTTTCATTGTCACCAAAGGGCAAAGTGAGAGTGCTTATGGACCGGACACAGATGTCATTCTGCGCAGAATTGTCCCCAACCTGCTTTGTTATGATGATGACAACATAGCATTAGCTCTCACTCTCTGTCTCGCTTACACACAACAACATGGTTGGGTATTGTTTCGATTTTATAGATTCCAAATCTGATTCTGCTCATCGCATCCGATTCTTACCGATTCTTGGTTCATATTATAATTCGGTGGGGAAAATGGTCAAAATGTTTCAATGACGGGGCAGCATGGTGGTGCAGTGCTTAACACTGTTGCCTCACACCTCTGGCACCTGGGCTCAAGTCTCTGTCAGGATTCCATGTGTGTGGATTTTGGGGTTTTCCCTTGGTGCTCTGATCCCCCCCACACACCAATCCAAAAACATGTTGAAGTTAACTGGAGTTGTCAAATTGCCTGTTGGTGTGGATGTGTGTGATTGGTGTGTGAGTGTGTGAATGGTGTGTGAGTGTGTGAATGGTGTGTGAGTGTGCCTTGCCATGGGTTGGTGCCCCATCCTGGGTTGTTCCCTGCCCTGCACCTGTAGCACCTGAGACAGGCCCCAGACCCCCGGTGACCCTGACTAGGATATGCTGTTATAGAAAATGAATGAATGGATGGATGTTTCAATAAAAACACTGCATTTATTCTCTTTAAAGAGCTCAATTTTCGCAACAAAGGTTACTTGAAGCAGTTATGTCATTTCCATATTTTGTTAAAACAAAAGCAGGATGTTTCAAGATAAAATAAATAAGGTTAACAACCACACTCTGTATTTTGGATGGCAGTTTGCCACAGATGTGAGTAATACTTTACATTTCTATTTAATCTGCCAGAATGATACACAGGTCCGGTTTTAATAATCAGTAAACAGTTAATACGTTTTATCCACAGCACAGCTTAATGCCAGGAGGTACATATAGCTAAATAAAAAAATGGCCAAATTAATATATGTACCCCCCCCACAACCGTGCGTTTAAGAATATATAATACCAAATTAAACCACGCTTATTAGACTACAGTTTTGGCTTAACCTTAATACATAAAGGCTGGCCTATAGGGTTAGCAGTGGGTAATTTCCGAACGCTGACCAAGCCTAAATAGTAGTTACACTAATAAATGCGTTTTCGGTTCAAAAACGTAAAAGTGATTTCAAGTAAAAACGTTTAAGCGGAGTTGTCGTGCATTGACCCTTATATAGGCTAGTAGATTAAAAATGCGCCTGTAGGAATCGATAAGTGGAGCCGTACATAATTCTTAATGTCTTATCGAGACAGACATTTAGAACCGTTCCGTGCACACCAGTGCCCAATCTCTCCTGGTGTTTCATTCGATATACGGCGATGGCTAAGAAATGGTAATTTAGTAACTTAATGGTCACAGTCTGGAGCCGTGTCGTGTTAGATTTACAATGTAACAGAATGTCCCTAACTATGCCAAGTGTCAGGCCTGTTAAAACTTTTTTTACAGAAGTGTGCGCCAGTACGCAGCAGCTGGGCCTTGCTATCGCGTCTGTTCAGTTTCTGCGCTCACAGAATGGCGCAGAAATGGTTTGTTTGGCGGCATTTTCTCCCTTTCTTTCTGAGACATACAGCTGCGCCAGGGACAGTGGAGAAATCCGACTAAAACCGCCTCAGCGTGTCCCTGAAATATCCTCAGAGTGTTTGCTTTTAGTCCTGTTTTTCCCCCTTAAAATCTGTAATAATTTCCCGAGTAACCCATCCATTTCTAAGCTCTTGGCAGTTTGGGTCTTTCTCCTGTTGTATCATGTAGGCTGTAATCAGCACGCCGCAGGACCGCTCACTTGTACTTTAATCTAATTATATTTCCCGAGCACCCAGGTGTCCTTCTCTTTGAACAAAACTGAAATGTGTGGACATTAGTTCATTGCAATGCATTTCATTCTCTGGTAACACTTGCGCGCGCCAATACTGTAATAGTACACGCTTACTTAATGTATTAATTAACCAGAAAGTAAGGGCTATTTACGTGCTGGTCCCATGTTCGTTTATCATTCAATTCAATTCAGTTTATTTTTATATAGCGCCCTTCACAACAGGGTTGTCCCAGGGCGCTTTACATGATATGCATTATTGATAAAATACATAGAATTAAAGAAGACAGAACAGAAAGAAAAGACAGAGAAAGCCAATTGACAGCGGAGGAGGATCAATCATAGCGGCTCACGTATTCCGATTTTCCTCGCTGCCTATTTTAAAATTCCCAGTAGTGTTAACAGTCAATAGCTACCCGATCATCATCATCATCATCATCATCATCATCATCATCATCATCATCATCATTATTATTATTATTATTATTATTATTATTATTATTATTATTATTATTATTATTATTATTATTATTGGCGGCACGCTGGTGCAGTGGATAGCACTGTTGCCTCGCACCTCTGGGACCCGGGATCCAGCCTCTGCCACGGCTCCATGAGTGTGTAGTTTGCGTGTTCTCCCCGTGTCGTCTTGGGGTTTCCTCCGGGTACTCCGGTCCCCACCCCCCCCCCCACAGTCCAAATATGCTGAGGTTAATTGCAGTTGCCAAATTGCCCATAGCAGTCAATAGTGTGTGAGTGTGCCCTACAATGGGTACAATGTAAATATAATAATGTAAAATACCAGCCTCTAGGTCATTTTTTTTGAGAATGAGTGAAAAAGAAGCCGATCGGCTTCATTCCTGATATACGCCGAAAATACACACTTCTTGTAATTTCCCCACCCCGACTTCGGGTACAGGCTCGTGGCGGAAGGCGGGGGGAGGCGCCATCGCCCGCCGGCCAGTGCCGGCGCAGACATGTGCGTCTGTGTATCTCCCGCACTTGCACCTTCATTACGCCAAGTTTATACTCCCGGGATCCAGCTCCTGGTCGAATAGTCTCCGCGGTGCCCGCTCAGCTATACAGAGCCTCTACCTCAGCACAGCTCTGCCGGTCTTGCTATCGACCCTGCCCGACTCGTCTCCGAAGGTAAATTAGAACGGGATGGGGGTCTGGCGTAGGCAATCCTCGCAGCGCGGGTTAACAAACACCTGTTACTGTCATTTTCTGTATACCTATTTGCATGGCAAGGATGTTACAGTTTTTAATTCGGATGATACCCAGTTAATACCGGCATAAATCGCGTTCATTCATCCCAATGTTCATTCATATATATGTAGTTGCTACTTCGCAATGGTGACACTAACCTTACTTTTATTTGTGGTCAGTAGGCGAAAATACAAGGAGAGTAATTTTATTGGACTGCAGTAGTTTCTGCTGCAAGTTTGTTCTTGTTTGTTAGAAATAGTCGTCATTCACTCCTCGTTAAATAAGACCTTTTTGCTTGTTTTGCTTAATGTATCTATTTTACAGTATGTTATTTTGTCAATGGTCGTATAATATATCAGTAATGTTATAGTAACGAGGCTCGATTTTTTATTTTTGGTGTTTATTCAGTGACGCACCAGAAATAATTCTGTATACAAACGAAGTGAAACAAACCTAAAGCATAATTTGAGCGCCAATGCATTTTAAATCGATATAGTTCGCGAAAAGTCATACCGATGATCCACATTCCCCCGATCACGTTAACGCATTAGCTGGTGAATGTGACTACATTCGTTAATATTTTTATTATATTAAATGTGCATGTACGCTCAAAACTGTATTTTGAAAACTATATACATAGTTGCGATTCAGTTCCCGGAAAACGAAGAAGGCGGGAAACGCGCGTATGACTGCTCAAAACATTCAGGGTTGCCAGAATATTAGCTATAAGTTATATAAATATAATATAAAATGCGGAGCCGAGTCCCCCTCTGGGTGCTCGTGTCTGATCGCATGCTTCGCCCTGTGCTGCGCGGCTCCCTTCCACTTTCGGCCGGTTATAGTCCTCCGTGAGCTTAGGCGAAGTTGCATCATTTTATTGCCCATACCATGCGCACAGTTACCCTACTAAAGGACAATCAGCCCCTCTAGAGTGCTCCCCTGTCGTGTACCCTATTATTGTGCCCCAGTTTTGTAATATTATAGTGGGATGGTTCTATTAATGCGCTTAATTATCTATATTATTTCTGAGTAAATGATTAAAAAAATACAGCGCTCACAACGGAGTAATTTGTAGACCGTGGGGTAAATGTAACCTATTTTACAAAAACAATTAGTTTACCCTTTAATAACAATGTACTAATTAGATGCTCCCCAGGCCGTCGGTGTTGGTTACTTGTTGCTGAACACCAGTACATACCACATATTCCTTGACTAAATATATACTGTTACTCCAGCTGTTACAAAGTAGATCACAACTCAGCCCCTTGACCAGGTTGCTTGACGCAAAGGCTATTGGTTTGATTCAAGGTGCCCCAGGTAATTTTTGATAAATGAAAATTGTAGCCAGAATAAAAAAGCCGGGAACCTCTTGTATGTGAAATAAAATTTGCCCAGCAAACAATATTTTGCTCAGCCAGATGTTTATTTCTGCGCCGTGTTGTGTGTTTGCGTGCTGGCTGGTGCCCGCCGTCCCCGAAGGGGAGCGTCATCCTGCAGCCTGTCTTGAGTGGGCAGGCGTCGATGGCATCTGCTGTCTCCGCACTCCGCTGGCATCCAGGCCTTTCTGAAGTGTAAGCTTTGTCTGCTCGAAATGAGAGGAAGAAAATGCCAAAAGGAACGTTTTTTTTTTTTAAATTAAACAAACAAAACATTGTTTACTAAAGCTGCTACGACTGTGGGAGTATGTAGCTAAATGTACTCCAGTCACTGCCTAAGAAAGAAGGTAATTATAAGTAAACAATGAGCAATTATGGTAAATGCATTTTAATCCGGGGAACAAAGACGTTTTTGGTGTGATAAGCATGTCAATGAGAATTCACTTTATTGGTATGCAGTTTTTCCCTTCTCTGTCGCAGCAGGCAGTCGCATGCTCGGGGGGCCTTGAGTCACTAGGGGGGCCCCAGGTAACCCCAAACTACTAACTAAGCTGTTGCCGGGCATCCCCGGTAACGGATGTGCAGGTTAGATGGGATATATCAGCCCTTTTATACTGGATGACTTGAAGTGTGTACAGAGAGCAATCTTCCTAGTGTGAGGAGTCTCAAAGCAGGGCATTCTGGGCTATCCAGGCTGCCAAGCAGGAGGAAGACCTGTTTTCACTTAGGAGAGGAATTGGGGTCCAACTCCCCCCCCCCAAAGTTACACCTCTAAAACAATGAAAAACAAAAAAACACTATCTTCCCATGCATCAGCTACCCGAAGGCATTTGTTATGATCCCAGCTGCTGGGATAAGAGTGCCCTTTTCGCGGTGGTGATGAGACATTGTAACCATGGCAACTATGGCCCTGGATCCCAGGCTGAGCATTCCTGCTGTCACTGAGGCGCCTCTGTTGGGGGCTGCGATCTGCGTAACTGGGAAGCCACCCCATCGGCTTGTTGGCAAAAGTGGCCTGGTATTCACTGGTATATCCCCCCCCCCCCATTTCGAGACTTGTAGCCTTTGAACTTAGGAACGAGGTAAAACATGCTATATGACACATGTAATTCCTTAGGCATGTGCTACAGGTGTAAAATACATGACAATGACACTCTGGTAAAGAAGTTGCCCATGGACACATCGATCTTAAAGGAATTAGGACCCGAAGCAGAAAAAGTGTGAGCAGGTGGTTTGTAAGAGCATCTCTTTAACAAGGGTTAGTGGGCTTGTACTATGAGCTGTAATCCTTCTTTGGGCTGGAAAGAAAACGGCAGCATGGTCTCGTCACCCTCTGAGTACGGCTTCTGGTTTATGGATGATGCAACAACATTGGCTAATGAATCAGCTTTGTGGGTTAGAGTTTTAAAATACTATCGTCACCCTACTTAAAAATCCCATGATTTTAAATGATTACCAAAACCAACACTAATCTAAATGTTAAGATGTGAAAATAACCAAGATTAAATAAAGAGAACGTTTTTCTAGCTGAATTAGTTGGACCAAAAACGTCTGCTTTCTGCGAGGTCCTGTAGCTTGTTGCTGTTTGACTCATAAATCCAGTGAAGCCTAGTTAAGCCTACTTAATGGGAGCTCAGCAAGATGGTCAAGAAATCGGCAAGTACAAGCTCTCAGGCGGTGTGTGAGAGGCTGGTGTGGAGGGCCATCTCACAGCCTGTCGAGTACGCGGGTTTGAAAGTGAGGTGTCGCAGGAAGACTGTAAGTGTGAGAGTCGCTTGACGAGAGGGTCCACGTCTAGGGTGTGCGAGCCTTCTTTTTTCTTCTGACTTTTTTTCTGTATTCTGCTGTCTGTTTTAAATTCCCCGCTGCGATCGTCCACGCGCCGTCCTCTTTTTGGTGTGGGAATCAGTGTCCACGGGCTTATGGTGGAGCGGGCCTTAACTTACTGCAGTTCATTGTTACTGAGGCTTTCTATCAAGGCCTAAGGAAAGGCGAGTTGGAAATGTCGAGAGGAGGAGTCTTTGGTGGCAAAAGGAGGTGATGAGGTTGGCCTGTGACAAAATGACTACAGGTATAAACCCCAAAAGTGAGTGTGTGGGCGGGCTGTGGAGGGTAGGGTGTGGAAAGGCTTCTGAGTGAGAATGGAGAATATCTTGAAGTAGAAGTGGACTGAATGGGAGAAATACCAGCGGCCATGAAGAACCTAGAGCCGTTTTTGGTTTTAGGCTTAGAAGTGCACCCCTGAGCGGAATTGGGCGGGGTGGTTGTTGACCGGTGCCGATCAAAGCCGCGCGTCTCGGCGGGGCCCCGCGGCGGGCGGACCCCGGGCCCCGTGGCAGTCCCGGACGGGATGTCCGCTGCCTTTTTGATGGTCTATTTGTGGCGTGTGTTTGTGTTCCGTCGGGCCCAGGGCTTTGTGTTCCTGCTTTGTTCCCTTTCTTTGCTTCTCCCCACCGATCTGTTTATTTGGCCCACATGTGCCATTAAAGATTCATTCATCTCCCCATGTCTCTTTCACGCCCAAATAGCTTCGCCATTCTGCCTTTTCCTGTTCTCCCACGCTTATGGGATACCTGTGATGATCTCCCCGGCCCCCTCCCTCCCTGCCTGAATTCAATGGAGACCATTGTTTCAAAAATTCTCACCCCGAGTTTTTGAGCGGGGGGCTAGGTTGTCCTTTAATGCCCTTGCAGCTGATGCTTCTCTTGTTGCTATAGTTACGCTGACCAGCATCTGAAGTGTCATAGAGTTCATGCTAGGAAACCCCCCCCCCCTCCAATCAGAGAAGCCAGGTGTCATGGGGGGGGGCATAATTCCTGCACTGGTCCCGTGCCTGCGAGATGTCGCGCCCGGCACCCTTTACAGCACCGCGGTGCCTCTCCGGCCCCTTTCATTTCCTTATTCATCTGGAAGTCAGAGAAGCAGCAAATTGATTTGCGAATCCCCAGCCTCGCGAAGGGAGCCGCCATGGCCACCCAACCTGCGGGTTACGGAGCCGTAGGCGGCCACCCATAAGGAGCGAGAAAGGGGGAGACTGATAGGGACACTAGATGGATAACGGGAGTTTTGATTTAGGGATTTGGTAGAAATCAGGGGCCATGATTTCATTTGCTGACTGTGTGACTTAGTCTAGAACAATGATTTGTGAGGCAGGACCGTTTTAGATTAGATCAACAGCTAGATGAATGAATCAGGCACTAAATGCTAATGAAGCCTCCCCCCCCCCGTCAGACATGGTGGACAGGAAGCTGGCCTCATGGGGACAGAAGCTGCTGCGTCGCCGTGTCCTGGACTCGGCCCCAGAGGAGACGCGCTTCGCCCGCTGCCTGTCCACGCTGGACCTGGTGGCCCTAGGCGTGGGTGCCACACTGGGAGCGGGCGTCTATGTGCTGGCAGGCGAGGTGGCGCGGGAGAAGGCGGGTCCAGCCATCGTGCTGTGCTTCCTGATCGCGGCGCTCTCCTCTGTGCTGGCGGGTCTCTGCTACGCCGAGTTCGGCGCCCGCGTGCCCCGCACCGGCTCCGCCTACCTCTACAGCTACGTGACCGTGGGTGAGATTTGGGCCTTCATCACCGGCTGGAATCTCATCCTCTCCTATGTCATTGGTGAGTGTTGCAGGGAGGGGGCACACCCAGGCCTAGACACGCACATCCAGAGGAAGGAAGGTCATTTCCTTCTGGAATTAAAAGCCGGCTTCTTGTAAATGTAACTGAAGTGTTTGCGTTAGCGAAAACTGTCCCGGAGTCATTTTAATGTGACACTCAGGGAAACGGCATACAAATAACTGATTATTTGGCTTCAAAGCCCGTACGCTATGGAAACAGGATTGAGGAGTGTTCTCCAAATGTGACGGAGGACCCGGCTAATTATCAGTTTGGAGGAGCTGCTGTTTATAAGAGGCATTCCACTGCAGAGGCGTCCACTGAAGTGCCTGCTCAGAATAGAACTTATCTGGTCTGTTGCCATGGTAATGGTGATGCTCTAATGTCCTGCTTCATGCCTTCACCTCAGGCACGGCCAGCGTGGCCCGAGCTTGGAGCTCCACCTTTGACAACCTGGTGGAGCAGAAGATCTCCATCTTCTTTATGGCCTCTATGTCCCTCAGCGTCCCGGGGAATGTGTTGGCCAAGCACCCAGACATCTTCGCCTTTGGCCTGGTCCTGCTGCTCACTGGTGAGGACCCCAGGGGTGGATAAAAGTGTCGTGGTATTTTCAGTTGGTTGTAGGTGTTGCAATCTCCCAGCACTCAGGTGACTGAGATATGTCAGCTACTTAAGGTGAAGTAACTTCTCCTCGTCGCACCCCTCAGGTCTGCTGGCGTTCGGCGTGAGCGAGTCAGCCCTGGTGAACAAGGTGTTCACGGGGGTCAACCTGATCGTGCTCAGTTTTATCATCATCTCTGGCTTTGTCAAGGGCGACACCCACAATTGGATGCTCACGGCTGAGGACTTCAACAGGACCAATAGCAGCGAGTGGGTGTGATTGCAGCTGGGGGGGTGGGGGTATGGGGGGAGAGGGCCGTCCCGGTTATCGTTGGCATTGTTTGTTCAACTTAGTTGTCCCTTCCTGGTAATTTTCTGGAGAGTCAATCCAGCCTGTTCCCAAATGCCTGTCTGACGTCTTCACTTGTGCTCCGATACAGATCCATGGAGAAGATGTTTGGGGCTGGCGGCTTTGCTCCGTTTGGCTTCAGCGGGGTTCTGTCTGGTGCCGCTACCTGCTTCTACGCATTTGTGGGCTTTGACTGCATCGCCACTACAAGTGTGTCTCTCCCCTCTGCCGCTCTAACCCTTCACAGCAAGCATGTCGAATGGGGGGGTCGTCATTGCAGGACGTCGTGTGGCTTGGGGGGTTAGGCTACTGCGCTGGTGATCAGAAAGTCTAGTGCTGGGGGTGTGATTTTGATCTTGAGCAAGGATCTTAACCCCAGTTGCTTCAGGCACTAACTGACCCTGCTTACTCTTGTGGATAAAGTGTCTAAATGAATTAATGTAAATCGTAGAATTCATTTGGAATAGGGGTACCACCCTGACTGCAGCAAGCTTGAAGGTTCAGGATATAGGGCTGGTAAAGATGTAGGTGAACATCTGAGTTGTCCTTGGTGTGCGGAGGTCCATCACGTTAACCGGGCCCATCGCTCCCCCGCAGGCGAGGAGGCCAAGAACCCCATGCGTTCCATTCCGATCGGCATCGTGGCCTCGCTGCTCATCTGCTTCGTGGCCTACTTCGGCGTCTCCGCCGCCCTGACGCTCATGATGCCCTACTACCAGCTGAACACGCAGAGCCCGCTGCCGGAGGCCTTCAGCTACGTGGGCTGGGCGCCCGCGCGCTACATCGTGGCCACCGGCTCGCTCTGCGCCCTTTCCACCAGGTGCCCCCCCTCCCCACACACTGCATCTTACTGTTAGCTGTCTCTTCCTCGGCACTGCAGTGGTGACCTTTGTCCCACTCCCTCCCCAGTCTGCTCGGCTCCATGTTCCCTATGCCCCGGGTGATCTACGCCATGGCCGAGGACGGCCTTTTGTTTCGCTTCCTGTCTCGCATGAACAAGAAGACGAAGACGCCGCTGCTGGCTACCCTGGTCTCTGGCTTTGTGGCAGGTAACCCCGGGCTGGGATTCTCCTTCTCGCTCTCTCTCTCCCCCTCTCTCTCCTTCTCTCTCTCTCTCTCTGAAATTCAGCTTATTTAGCACAAAATCACTTCAAAAATTACAATCAGTGTTAAAAACATGAACTGATAAATCCATTTCTACAAAGAATTCTCAGATACGGGTGTACAGCTATTCTGTTACTGATGCCCCCCCTCGGCAGCTGTGACAGGCAGGTGTTTGTTGGACCAATGTGTCCCTCCCCAACAGGAATAGTCACTTTCTCTGATTTCTGATTGGCCGGGACTAGGAGGGTATGTTTCCACATCACATTAGAAGTTTCACCTCTGTTATCTCATGGTGGTTGCAGGGTTGATCATTGCTGTTCATCCTGGTCTGCCTTGTCGATTCTGCTCTGCTGGTACTGGTGTCTGTTTGATTCTGTGAAGAAACTCGGGTCGCTAAGCCTCTCGGGTCTGGAACATCCCCTGCCTGATGTTTCTGCCAGTCTGGCTTTTATATTTACTTGCTTTGCGTTTTGTCTTTTTCCCAACGTGCTAGGCGGAATTTTTATTTTAGTTTAATTGCATAATCAATTTAATGACAGTTAGGATTTTGTTATGCTGGTCTGGCACTAGCTGGTATTGTCACTAGTTGCTGTATTAATTAATGTTTATGACCAGCAGGCTGAGGCGATACCCAGCGCCCACCCTACCCCCCCCCAGCATCTCTGTTGGGCGTTTAAGGTTTTATACAGCCCTGAATCTTCAGGACATTGACCGCAGGTAGACCTCAGTCAGCCAGATTCCGCCCTGTGTTTAATGTTGGCTTTTCTTTGTACATGCAGGATGCTTTGAATTCTCTTGCACACAGGGTTTCCTCTGGGTCTTTGTCCCAGGTTATGTGTAGTCATGCTGACGTATTGAGTCCCGTCCCTCACTGGGCCACCGTCTCTCACTTTCTAATTTGGTTCAGCAGTCACTCTCAGTCCTTTGCCTGTGTCTGTTATTCCAGAATGGTCTCTCTCCGCTGTACTTCTCTAGCCTTATGCAAACAGTGTGTTGAACCTTCACTTCTGCCTGCCCCAGCTCTGATGGCCTTCTTATTTGACCTGGCTGCTCTGGTGGACCTGATGTCCATCGGCACCCTGCTGGCCTACACCCTGGTGGCCGTCTGCGTGCTCATCCTGCGGTAAAGTCGGGCCCGATGCTGCCCGCCCGAACACCTTTCATCTTGAAGTGTACATTTATTAATTTATCTGGCGCCTTTATCCAAAAACACCGTAGAAGGAGGGCTTATGATTTATCTGCACCCCTTGGGTTTTGAATCCATGACCTTTGCATAGTTATCATGATGCTTTACTTGTTGAGCTACCGGAGTCCCAACGTCTCTTCTTGGACAGGTACCAGCCCGGCAGCCTGGGTGTGCCCAGGTCCAGCGAGAAGCCGGAGGTGCTGGCAGAAAGAGCGGCTATGACGGCAGGAGTCAGCAGCCATGAGTATGGCCCCGGGCTGGAGACGCGGCCCCTGAAGGAGAGGTTCACCCTAAGGCTGCTGTTAGTGCCGGATTCTGAGTCACCTACCAAGACGTCTGGCCTCATTGTTTACGCGGCCACAGCGGCCATCTGTGAGTCAGGCCCCGAACTCGGCAATCTAATGAGGCAATAAGCCCCCCCCACCAAGACGTGATCGACAATTTTCCCAGCTTCAGTGGAGACCTATTGGCCACGTAGCAGGACTGTGCTGAAACACAGTAGCAGCAAATTAATGGGCAAGTTATTAGATTATCATAAAAAAATAACATGATTATGTAAAGGAAATCAGGATGTTTAGAAGCTTGTGGTCAAAAAATCTGATAGGTAATTTTTTGTAGTGCCGAAGCTCAATCACATACGTGTATGCCATTGGCATGTTGCTACGGCAACCCCACCGGCCGCAAAACCGCATAATCTCGTTAATGAAGGGGCGTAAGGGAGGGGGATTCTGATAGCTCTTGTTCGCCCCCTGCAGGTGTGCTCTTCACATTGCTGTGTGCATTGCTGGCCCTGTGCAGTATGGACAGCCAGCCTGCATGGCTGAGCCTGTGCGGCGTCTTGGCCCTGCTCTCTGCCTTCTGCTTGCTAGTCATCTGGAGACAGCCACAGAGCAAGGAGGCTCTCACCTTTAAGGTACACTCCCCTTTAATATTTAATATATATTCCTACCAGGTTATTCTCTTCTCTCTGCTGGCCTGTACTATATGTTTTTCATTGGTATCGCAATTTTAAACAATGCAGTTAGGAAATCGCATAGGCTGTGATTTTGGATATGCATTATACAGCACGTCTGACCCAAGGTTTAAAACTTGTGAGAATAGTTTTGCAAATTCATTCCGTGTGACAGTCAGTCTCACTAATCAGAAGTTCTGTGCTCCTCGCGTGCCAATCATGCTCACCAATCAGAAGTAGCCCATAGTGACTGTGTATACACCCACAAACAACAGACACGTGAAACCCAAGGAAAACGTTACATTCAGAGTGTAGAGAAATATCGGTTCCGCTGCTGAGCCGTAAGTGAGTTACCTACCTATGTAATGGTCAGCGATTGTCCACAGAAATGTCCTATTATTAGGGGTATAAGCAGAGTTAGCGTTGCTTTATTTTCATGACTTTTTTTTTACTTAACACAGTCGTGGCTTTTGTGATAGTAGTTTTGTATCTTTGGATTAATGTATAGCGCAGTTGAGATCTCAGTGTACGATTGTACTCAATTACACTTTTTATACACATATAGAGGGTACAGAGTTTTAAAAAAATCGTAAATCAAATCACAATCGCAAAATCTGTCAGATAAATCGCAATTCAATATTTTCTTACAATCGTTCAGCCCTAGTATCACCTGAAGGAGACCACCTTTTCAGCCCAAGTCACCTGTAGGGTACCTTCCTTTTCCATGTACACGTTCTTATAAAGTTAGACTGACTCCAGAATAATCCTCTGTGCTCACCTCTTGG
Organism: Petrocephalus sullivani; assembly: GCA_026780845.1. NCBI lineage: Eukaryota > Metazoa > Chordata > Actinopteri > Osteoglossiformes > Mormyridae > Petrocephalus > Petrocephalus sullivani. Next base: position 11,759,214 of record JAODKM010000002.1, read on the forward strand.
CTGTTTTTAGTTATGGTTTTGGTTCTGGTGAGATGTGAGAGCCTATTCTTGGCCGTCTTTCTGTCTAACATCCCCCCAACACACACACACACTTTACAATTTACCCCCCCAATCAGGTGCCCCTGCTTCCTGTGTTACCGCTGGTCAGCATGTTTGTGAACGTCTACCTAATGATGCAGCTGGACTGGGCCACCTGGTGCCGCTTTGCCGTCTGGATGATCATCGGTAAGTGCCTCCCCTGTGGCCATTTTTGGAACTGCAGCTTCTTAAACACCCCGCTTAAGTTTGAAGGGTCTGAACTCTTTTAAAATAACGAGAAGATGCAGTACCTGCAATCCATCCGTACATTTTCCAAATGCTTATCCAGTAGAGCCTCGTGGAAAGCAGAAGCCACTCCCAAGAAGCTCATGGTACGAGGCAGCGTTACTCACAATGCCACCCCAAATAATTCTATGAATTTATCTATTAATCGGCGGTAATTAACAAATAAAAATAACCGTCAATGTCTGAAGTGAAGTGTAATAAGTTTACTGAGTGTGTTTCAAAACTCCATCCAGGATTTGTTATCTACTTCACCTACGGTATCTGGAACAGCTCGGAGGCTGCAAAGAACTCAACCAGGAACGGAGAAGCCGTCCTCAGAGGCAAGAGCCCCATCTACATTGCCGGGGACGAGAGTGAGGCGGAGGCAATGGCCCCATGACAGAGTCCCAGCCCACATCACCCCTCCCCTCAAGCCACCTGTCCCCCCCACCCCAAGTCTCCCAGCTTATAACCTGTCCCGTGATTTGATGACCCAGAGGTCGAGGGGGTCAGGCTGTGTCACGACCCGCTGGACTGAGTGTGGCTGTGCGCTCCTGGGCTCACCTGTGCCGTTCTCTCTCTCTCTCTCTCTCTCTCAGACAAGCTGCGACTGCAGGTTGTGTGAAAGTCGGTGTCGTTGCCATTAGTTGCACAGCACAGTTCCGTCGCCGCACCGTTATGACAGAGGTCACGCATCCATTATAACATACAGCTTTCCAAAGCCCTGTCCATGTAGTCCACTAAAAAGTGGGGCTGCTTTTTCACACACCATGCCACTGACCAGAGGCCCGGCCCAGTCCCCTGCATTCCATCCCACTCCTGGGGGCGTAAAGCTGGACCTGGTACCATATCACCAGGCTGCTTGTGAGTCGACTTGTGGCCAGGAGGAATTTCCGGCAGCTCCCGAGAGGCAGAGAGTGTCATGCCCCCTGCCCCAGCCCCCGCCCCCTTCCCCCGCCCCCTGCCCCCTGCCCCC
>JAODKM010000002.1:11792720-11808055 GCA_026780845.1 Petrocephalus sullivani
AAAGGCTTGTTTCTGTTTCATTAAACTATAGGATTGCCTATAACAGTTGCCATCTGTTTTTTTTATATATATATATTATTACCACATGCAACCATCCATAGATCATCATGGTACTTATTCAGTACATGGCTATGATGTATTATTTCAAATCTGCATAAAATAATTAAGTTATTACTCATCAATGAATTTAAAAACTCTATGCTTTTATGCATGGACCAGTGACAGATGCCGACAGTGATGACTGCTCTCCGGTGATCGGAAGGTTGTCAGGTTCCGGAATATATTTCCACAACACATCTGTCAGTCCTGAAAAGATGACTTTGCCATGAAAAGGGTCTGATAAATAAGTTATGTCAATGGCAATGACATTACATTTTAATCCTAGATCTCTCAAGCCCTGGTCCTAGGCTCCCCTGTTCACAAATCTGCTGTTGTAAAAGGTGGGTACTTCCCAAATTACCCTTACTTGTTTGACTCTTCAATGTGTATTTTGGGTGCAACTGGATCCTTACAGCACTAATTAAAATCGCCACAATAATAAAAAATGATAGTAAATACAATATAGTCACATTAATATGGAGGAAAAATATAGTTAGTGAACAGTTGGAGTTTTACTACTGAAAGGCCTTTACATCTCATCCACAGAAGCAAACGGAATTCTCTCTGAAAACAGTACAGTTTTAAATTGGAGTCAGATTTCAGTGCTTCATGAAGATGAAATTTCCCTGCAGGTGTGAGGGGAGAAATTATGCTTGAATGTGATTTCCAGTAATCATTGAAATGAGTCAACATGAAATAACAAAGTAGTTTATTGCATTTATAATTGCATGTCAGAAGATATGTTAAACGGACAAATTAGCGATCCGATACCAAGGTAAGTATTATAAATGTATTTTTCTCCATTTTAATTTGGAAACATAGTGAATTGTCTGAGGATCAAATACAATAACCCCTCTCATTGAAGCTTTTTACAAAAGTAGTTATTTAAACATTTTTTTTAATAAATCTAAATAATAGGGAGTCAACATGAATCAACAAATGAAATTTCCCGCATTTGATGCCGTAACGCTCGTCCCCGACGCAGCACGTGACTCGCGTCGCTCCGGCGCGCGTCCGCGGCGTGCTCCCGCCACCGCCGGCGCTCGGGTTTTACGTAAGGAGGGAGTGGTGAGTCTTTTCAAGATGGCGACGACCATAGAGAACGCTGCCGCTGCAGTGGGCAGCAAGAAGAAACATCTCGGCATTCCCGAGGCCGTGTTCGTGGTGGGTGACTAATCGGCGGGGATTCATTTAACCCCGAGTGTTTTTTTTCCCATCGTTAGAGCATCAGTGATATGCCGGCCGCGGGAGTCCGCCGAGCCGCGCCTGCAGACGCCAGCAGCGGCGGGCTGCTAGCCTTTTAAGGCAGCGAGCGGGCTGTTAGCGTGACAATGGGGGGCGCCTTTACGGAGGGATTAGCGGCGTCCCAAGCGCACCGCGCTGCTTCCGCCGCGACGCCGACGTGCCGACCTTTTATACTCCTGTAAACCGCACTGGGCTCCGGCATCCGCCTCGGATGGAGCGCGGCGCTATGGCGCTATGGCGCTGCCCTTTAAACGGGACCCGGCGTGGGGAGGTGGTGGACGGGAGCGTTTTATTTACTGCCGGCGTATCTCTCTGATGCTGTGAGCTTAATTTTCGTCGTGCTTTCTGCGGATGCTTTTGTTCAATTTTTGAAATGCCGAATACTAGGGACAGACGGCGCTGACGACTTTTAAATCGGTTTCCCCGACGTCTTAAGGAAGCGCATGGGGGCTTGGTCTTCCTGGCGTTTTACGTAATTAGATCGAGGATAATAGCCCTGCTGCGGACCGACTTCTTCCTGTGCGGCCTCTGAACTTTTGAGATCTGAATGTTTTACTATTGGTCACAGTACAAGCTTCCTTTCTGAAGTTCCTCTTTGGTGCCAAGACCTGCATTTCCTCTCCACTGTAGGAGGATGTGGACTCCTTCATGAAGCAGCCGGGCAACGACACTGCCGACGCCGTGCTAAGGAGGCTGGATGAGCAGTACCAGAAGTACAAATATATGGAGCTCAACCTGGCTCAGAAAAAGCTGAGGTATGTGATTTTTCTTGCAAATGTGTTGCCTGCAGGATGATGCAGGCCGTTGCTTTGAGACGCTGGCCAGATGTCACCACAAAGTAATGTATGCAGCGGCTGTCTGCTGAGTAAGCGTATGTTGCAAAAGCTGCATGCCTAATTGTCATCTGATGGCTGATATTGGGATGCTGACTGCGGTTCTCCTGCCGTTTTCCAGGCTGAAAAACCAGATCCCACAAATAAAGCAGACCCTGGAGATCCTGAGGCACATGCAGAAGAAAAAGGTGAATTTTGGTGGAGCTGCTGCTCGGGCCTCGCCGACTCCTGCATCCACCCTCATTCTCAGTCAGCCTTACTATGACATTCTCCCCTGCAGGACAGCACAGACCCTATGGAAACTCGCTTCCTGCTGGCAGACAATGTGTACTGCAAAGCGTCCGTGCCTCCCACAGAGAAAGTGTGCCTGTGGTTGGGGGTAAGTAAGAGCAGGGGGGGTTTGGGCACCAGGCTTTGTCTTATGCTGCTAGAGAAAGGGATATTTTATACCACAGCAAGTCAGTTGGTGCTATTTGATAACTACTGATTTCTGTCTCTATGCTGGTTTCCAAAATGCATGTTGTTCAAATACCTTAAATTGAGGTTATTTGTCTGGTAATAATTGCACTAAATGCAAGTTACACCTAAAGTAGTTTCCTGTGTTGGTACTGTGGCCTCTGTTGGTTGAAATGTGTACGGTGACCTTATGCTGTTTCCCCAGGCGAACGTGATGCTAGAGTATGACATTGACGACGCACAGTCCCTATTGGAGAAGAACTTGGCCACCGCTTCCCGAAACCTGGACTCTCTAGAGGAAGACCTGGATTTCCTGAGGGACCAGTTTACCACTACAGAAGTCAGTATCCTTCACTGAGGGCTCCAGCTTGGGTAGGCCACTCTTGAGCAGTGGGGCTTTGATTTTGGTGAGTGTGGCTCAGGGGCATTGCAAAGGAGGGGAGGAGGTTGGGAAGATACCCTAAAAAATTTGGAATGTAGTTGTTATTGGTCTCCTTTCTTTCCTGTTTGTAATAAGACTTGCCCGGTCAGACATCAGAACTTCAGTGTAATTTTTCTGCTGTGTATCTGCATTTCAAAATATTTAGTCACTTTGCTGTCAACTGATCAAGATTAGTCCCCTCAGGTTAGGGGTGGTAAAAATTCTGCTAAAGGTACCAACATGTTCCTGTTCAGAAACAGCCCAGCGGGTCAGAGCTGGCTTGACATCTATATTTCAGAATTTTTCTTGACCTGTGAACCTTCCCAGATATGGCACGTGTCTACAACTGGGATGTCAAGAGGCGGAGTCAAGCCAATTCCTCGAAAACGGCCGAGACGTCTTAAATGAGACCCTGTTTGTCCCCAGCGGCCCCTTACACCTACATAAGAGATTTTCCTGGCAATTACCCAATAGTACTTTGTCACTTGATTTTCAACTTTATTTTTTAAAGTATTATTTTCAAGTAAAAAAAAAAATCTACATAAAGTGATTGTTTTTATTTTCTTCTGTTTTTGACTGCAGATTACACTGGGTGAGTTTTTCAAGTTTTTGGGTTATTTATTTTTTTTTTATTAAATATTTAAGTGTTTACGCTGCAGGTCTTTTGTACAGCCTGACACCGTAGAACAGGATGTAGTTTGCAGGCATTTGGATGGTGCACCTGCGGGGCTTCATACTGTTCTACAGTGGGCCAGACGGTGGCCGCAGAGGGTCAGACTTCAGAAGAACCAATCCCTCTGGCACCGCCCTCACCCCACTTTGTTCGCACGCTTTCTTACGCTTTCTCATCTACTCATCTCTCCGTCCTCTGTTAAGTTGAACCACATTAAACCGTAAGACAAACACTGAATAACCTGTGATCCGAAGGATGGTCTGTGTGTGTGAGAGCGCGTGTGAAATTGAAGCCGTGACTTGGAATGGAAGGGGTTGCCTTGCCGACGCGTTGGCCACGGTGCTCCTAGCTGTAGCATGCTCTTTGACCCTTCACATGAAGGTGGTGTTAGTTTACTGGGAGCTATAATGGGAGTTGGTCAGTATACGCTATATATGAAGAAGCAGGCTTGGGATATATTTAAACTGAGATGCAGCATTAAATGAGTGGTGTCGCTTTGAAAGTGTTCCTTGTTGTGACAAATCGCATTTTCTGGTTAATGCGTTTATCCAAAGCCACACAGGCAACAGTCAGGGTCAGACTTCATGGCATGACAGGTCTAGGTCTGAAGCTGTGGGATTTGAACTCACACCCTTCAACACATGGATGCTGTACTTTAGCCCATTGAGCCACATACTGTTCCCAGTTGGTCTACTTTCTCTAATACACTTTACCCCCAGAACAGAGTGGTAACTTTAGGGCAGCTTCTACTGTAGAAATAACTACATTCACTGCAGTTTTCTCACTTTCGATTAAAATAAGAGCTCACAGAACTGTATAAAAATGCATGGTTACACTTTACTTAAGGGTGCTCTATAACAGCTCTATGACAGCTACGTAAGCCCTTCATGGCAGCCGACATAACTGGTCATAAGCATTCATGAAGGCTTGTTCCAACTATTGTGGCGGTCATAAAAGCTGACATACGGAACTTGACATGTTGGCTGTCATGAAGGGCTTATGTTGGTGTCATGTAGCTGTCACCCTTAAGTAAAGTGTGTGTGTCCAAGTCCCTAAGATGCTATGTGATCAGGTTATTTTTAATGAGCATTTCTGTGGTGGGCTTCAGCTAGTTCAATTGAAAACTGATTGTCCCATTAGCATTAGATGCTGTGTTGGCACCCAGTGGATGTACATGGTATTGCAGGGACAGCCAAGGAAAACGCACATCACCCCTGAGCTGCCTGAGTCTGAACTGACATCTGACTCTTTCTGCAGTCTTACTTTTAAGTAAAGTAAAGCTGTAACAGATTTTAAAAAGTCATTGGTTATGCAGGTCCAGTCATGACTCTGAAAGGTCTCTACTAGAATTTCAAGTTAAACTTAAAAAAAAAACCACCCATTATTTTTTAGATTTAACAAAAGAAAGAAAATAGTCACAATTGTCACATTATTTAAATTTTTAGTACATTACAGTTCATTCACTAGTTAAGGAGGTACAGAGTTCCATACCCATTTTAAACGGCTACATGACAGACAGCTCAAGGGTTTGGAAATTCACGTTTCAGTACCTACAGCTTTAAGAAAACCGGCAAAAAGGACAAAATAAGCAGAAGTAAGAGAAGCAGACGTTTCGGTATGCATTTAAACATTTCTATACTGGTGTGAAGCGCTGTAGAAAGTAAAGATGTCTGACCAGTGCTGTACAAGGGAGCAGGTTCCTATTAGTCCAGAGTGATGGGGAGGGGGCACCTAAGCCAGAGGGAGCACCGGTCCTTTCAAGACCAGGAGGTGGCGTTGGGGGATTGGATCAGCTTTTATCTGGTCTTCTCTCACCAAGAGGTACGGAGTCCAGTTTGCCGGGTGCACAGCAGGCCGTGTGACGGAGCAATCTCTCCCCGAATCCACCCAGTCCGTACTTGGCTGGGCCACCTGAAACGCCAGCCCAGGGCTGTCAGGTCCAAATCTCAGTACTGTCCCAAGTCCAGGAATGTGTCACAGCTGGCAGACAAAAAAAATTCAGGGGTGTGACTATTTTTGTCATATCCCCCCCGCCATGCCCTGCCAAGTCTGAAGTCTCACCTGAAACCTCACAAAGTCATAAAAATGTCGCCCCCTTGACCCCAGTCCCCCCTTCCCCAATCCGCACGTCCTCTCAAAATACCCGGCATCTCTTTGGAATGTCAGTGGGCAGGTAGATGGGGTCTCCTGACTGGTTAATTTGAAATGTAGTGAGTAGTCATGGTTACGGTGGTACCGGTAAAGGCCACGTGGCATTGCCCTGGGCATGGAGGGTACGAAAAATGGACAGTGTTGGATCATGAGAGGAGTGTTGATGAAAAGCTGGTCAACCAATCAGTGATAAGCAACCTGTGGGGGGGCGGGGGCGAGAGTGAACAGAATGTAACTGAAACTAATGCGTGAAGGTGTTGGTGACTCTCTGTGTTGGGGGGGGGGGGGGCAGAATAGTAATTAATTCAGTAGATGTGGGCACAGTGTGTCTACACACTTAGCACGCCTGATAAGACCCTACATAATTACAAGCTGGAGGTTATGCACCCCAGGTAAAGCAGCCTCACAGTGGGTCCCTGTCACAGGCCAGACCTCTCAGCCAGCCGCTCATGTCCACAAGAAAAAGCACCATGTAGCGGACAGTTGCTCTGTGAATCATCATTTAAACCAGAAGAGGAACCGACAAGTACCAGCAGCCCCACCGACCAGAATCATCTACTGCATCTGAGGCTAAATAGTGTGTGGTGAATCCACCGTTTATTCAAAACAGCAAATTAGCTGATCTTCTGCACATGCTCAGTGCAAATTACAATAATTCAACTGTATGTTTTGGACTGTTTTTGGATGACTTTGGAAAACTACAGTAGGCTTTACCCTACTTAATTATATTTATATTTTAAAACACTTCTTCATCTTGTAGTTAGTAATGGGTGTAATATAATATTTATTGTGTTGATTGGCTCCCTGTAGGTAAATAGCTGAAGCATACTGAGAGTGTAATAGGGCCTGGATGCTGTGAATTATGGGTAACTGAGTCTTACTGTGCACTTTCACCCTACCTTTCTTGCACAGGCTCCAAACATCCTGTCAATAAAATGCACTCAACAGCAGGTAAGTGTCTTCCCTAGTCTGAGCTTTTAAGACCAACTCCCCCACTCCACAATGTGGTTCTGGCCTAGGGCACCAAAGTAGCATGGAAAAGTTATTTTTAAAAAAGCAGGCTGGGTGTTGATTGACGTGCACAACCCCGGTCAGCCCAACACTGGCCCTTGTGTAGGGATGCTTCCTTTGCACAGTTCTACTTTACATGTGCCATTCCCTCATTGGATGGGAGGAGGAGAATGGGAGAGAGAGAACCAATCACAGGGGAGAACTGAGAAGCAATACCTAATCAAGAGGGGGAACAGGGTCCAGGGAAACTTAAAGTAGGTGTTTTACGGTCCCTGTGCACAGAACTGAAGATGAACTTGAGTAGTACTTGGGCTGTCTGGGTGGGTGGGGGGTGCCAGGCAGCAGCCGACAGGAACATCAACAGGCAGGTGAGCGTAGCGGTGAGCAGGGCGTTGGACGGATCGGGGTGGGGAGCGGCGAGATCAGCAGAGGCACCGGCGGTCGCTCTTGGTCACCTCCTCGGAGGAGTGCACCACGTTGGGCACGAAGCCGCTCTTGACCCCCTCCCAGCCCTCCTGGATGGTGATGTCCCCCCGTTTGACCAGCTCGAAGATGTCGCGCGTCAGGTCCGTGAAGGCCTTCTCCACGTTGATGGCGTCGCGGGCCGAGGTCTCCACGTAGCGCATGCCGTAGGCGCCCGCCAGCTTCTCCGCCTCCTGCCGGCTCACCTGCCGCTGGGCCTCCAGGTCGCACTTGTGGCCCACCAGCAGGAAGACGATGCCGTGCGGCTGCACGTGGCTCCGCGCCTCCTCCAGCCACTCGTGCACGTTCTGGAAGGAGCGCCGGTTGGTGATGTCGAAGAGCAGGAGGCCGCCCACTGAGTTGCGGTAGTAGGCCCTGGTGATGGACCTGAGGAGTAGGAGGAGGTGTGGGCGGGAGGGACAAGGCATGGCAATGATGCCGTCGGGGGAGGGAAGTGGGCGAGGCAGATGGGGAGCCAGTAAGCAGAGGGAGGCGGGGACAATGAGATGTGAAGGGGGGGCATAGATGTAAAGAAAAGGTAAGCAGACAGTGAGAAATGGAAGGAAAAAAGAGAGGAGAGGAAGGGCAGGAAAGAATGTTTAGAGCCATCGCTGCCCCCTCCCCCTTTAAACGCATCACCAAACAATATCTGTCAAGCTGAACACGGCCTGGGGGGGGGGTCATACCAGCTGTAGGCCAGAGCTGACCTGCGGCCCATTCATGGTTAGTGGTCCAACTAACGAGTACAAGATCATCAGGGTTAAGTTTTGGAGAATTAGGGAAAAGAGCAAGTCAGCATGGAATGACTTTTAGGTTTGATCAGGCTGCAGTGGCTTCGAACAGACTTCTGTCAGGTAAGAGGGGTGGTTCTAGCTTAGTAACACACCACTGTTTGTGTGCTTTTCTTTTGGTATTATTGGGCTATATGGTGGCTTTTAAACAGGGGTTTGAATCCTGTCCTGGCTCCGCACACAGCATGGAGTTTACACTCTCTCCCTGCCTTGGTTACCCCCAGGTACTCCTGCAAAGTGATGTTTGTAAAGTCCCCATAGTGGACTGTGTCCCTTGCCCTGTGCACAGGTGAAGGAAGAGTGGATGCATACTTGTTTGATACAAAGCTGTCACTGGCTAAAGCATGGCCTAAGGCAGAGCTGCCCAATCCTGCTCCTGGAGTTCTACCCCCCTATAGAGCTTAGGTGCAGCTGTAATTAGCCCACCTGAAACAAGTAATCAGGCCCTTCGGTGGTGTCTCAGTTTTAGAGCAAACTTAGCTTCAACATAGCCTGCTCTAATACTAAGAGGCTACTGATGGGCCTGATTACCTGTATCAGGTGTCTTAAATGCCGGCCGCACCTAAGCTCAATAGGATCTCCATGATCCCGGTCAGGCAGCCTTGGGCTTATGCGTGGCTGGATTCCGTAGAATTTTGGGTAAGTAACCTCATACTGACTATGGCGTAGTTCCTCTATAGTGGGTGCGTGTGGGTATGTCACTTTAGTCTTAATGGTGTTTGTACACCACCCTCACCCCAAAGAAAAACACTATGGCATTTACTAGCACTGTATGTATGTGAGACTCCAGAAAAAAAAACGCAAAAGTTATTAATCATTACTTGGTCCAAAATTAATTTCACCATATGTCTGATCCTGACGCTCAGTATTTCTCCAAGGCTGGTTATCCTGAAGGTGTGATGTCATATAGAATACAGTCACTCAGGTCTGGATAATTTCCACTCAAAAACAAACAACTATGTTAATCTCAATAATTTCCTTATGCAATTATAACAAAACAGATGGCAATTAACTGTGTTTGTGGAAGTGGGAGACTCTTCCCTGTCTAACTCAGTAATATTTTGAATATTTTACACTATGAAATAACATGTATGAGATACACAGTGGACACAAAACCGATCATAGCCCCTGAAAATCTTTGTGCACAACTTTACAGTGAAATCACTGGGGAAAACATGAAGCACACACTAAGAACTTACACCCAGCCTGGGATTTCACAGTTCTGTTCAAATTACTGTCAAAGGACAGGACACCCAATCTCACAGCCACCTAGATGCCAGAAGGCCACTTCTTCTAAAAGGCGAGAAATGGGTGTATTCGATCTCTCTTTTAGAAGACGGCCACATTAGGTGTTTGTGCACCGTCTCTGAAGCTTTTTAAGCAAACGTCTGACAGTTATGAAGCTCTAATTGCACGCCTGCTGCTGGCAGGGCGCCTCACCGCTGCCATGATGTCCTCCTACGGTCTGTTCTGTCGCTCGCAGTTGACTCACATGTGCAAACTGGAGTACGACCGCACCTATTGGTTTCTCTTCATTTCCCTCAATCTATTTCTTCGATATTTTATTCAGCTGAATAAACAGTAAACATTATATGCGCGTGACGTAGAAACGAATCTACCTGGGTTGCGTAAGCAGAGGTACTTCCAGTTTGCAAGCGGTCACATTTGCACGGCGTGATTTCCCTAAGAGCGCACCTGTAGCGCTCCATACAACCAGCAAACCTGCGTCATGGGCACCGTACCTGAACCGCTCCTGTCCCGCAGTGTCCCAGATCTGAAGTTTAATGCGTTTCCCTGGCTCGATCTCCACCAGGCGTGAAAAAAAATCCACCCCGACAGTTGGGTCGGACACCTGGGCGAAACGTCCCTCGGTGAAGCGCCGGATCAAACACGACTTCCCCACCGTCGAGTCTCCAATCACGATCAGTCGGAACTGGTACAACCATATCGCCTCCATGTCTCCCCCAAGCCTGTGGAAAGATGCACGGTTAGAGGAACCGGGCCAGCACTTTCTGTAAAGCCCCGGGGCAGGCGGGGTGCCCCCCAGGGCAGGCGGAGTGCGCCCCTCGCTCCCCCTCACCGTGTCGCTTTAGGAGAGCGATGCCTGTGCATTTAAACGAGGGCCGATCGGCCAAGAACACCGCGGCTCTTTGTGCGTCTGAGACACCCCCATCCGCCTATACAGAAACCGTGTGTCCCAGGAGGCAGAAACACGTTGCAGTTGTATTTCCACGTTGCATCGCCCATTTCCCTTATTCATAGCCCCATCCCAAACTAGATGTCCCTATTCTTCCAAAGCCATCGCAGAATCCAAAGTACAACAATAGATGAATTAATCCCGCATCATGAATCAGATAAAAAAAAGCCCGACGCTGAGTTATTAAAAACGGAGCAGCACAACAGATACTTAAATCATTTTATTAATGGGGCACTTTCGCAAATATATATACGTGGTTGCTGACCGGCTGTTAATGAGATATTCTTCAGGGAGGTCCGGTGGAAAGCATTGCTTCCACAAACACTTGGTAAAAGCTGCATTATCAGTGTTTGAGTATAATTTCCCATCGTATTGAGGCCTTTGTTTATCTGGCCAGCAGAGCCGTGTTTGCTTTAAGCGGCGCTGCCGTCGTCTCCCATGGTACAGTGGCATCTAGCGCCCCTCTCTCCTGCCTTTATAATACAGGGGCTCGGCCGGGCAAACACTGCCGTATTCAGCTCCCCGATGAATACTCCGGCTATTGTCTCCATCCGGACATAACGGGGCGGCCGAGAGCGGACGGCGCTTTTGCTGCTCGCAAACGCCACGCGCTCAGAACCTGCAAACAGTGCCCACATTTTACTGTTATTTGCCAGATAACAAAACCGGCTGCATTTCGGAAACACCAAGGTCAATTGGCCTCCATTTTGCAATTATCCGAAGAACCCAGCTGCATTTGCTGGTAGAAATATATAATACTTTTAACAATAATTACAACAGTAATATTTTACTATCCTGCAAAGACCAATACGGTGCACTTCAAATGCAAGACGCAAACTAGAACGATTTAATATTAACATATCCCAAGACGTTCCGAGATATTATTAACCTAATAATCATTGTTATAGCGAATGCGTTTTTTGCATATTGAAAAACTACAGGTATTAATGCAACACAAAGAAAACAATATGGTAGAGAATGTTTGAACAGAACAGATTAATATATAATTATAGCATATGTCCTTACGGTGTACGGTGTGTCTCTCAGAGCTCGAGAACAGCAAACTCCATGTTGCCGAAGGGACAGTCTTTTCTTTCGAATATAAAATCTGAACTGATGGTCTTCGACAAAGCATAAGATTAATCAAACATCTTCTGCAATGAAAACAAAAACGAGCAGATCAATTGTACTGCGGTCCGTTCTCAAAATTCTATACAGGAAGAAGCGAATCACGCCGCTTCCTCGATAGATTCCGCTCTTCTTTTGCGAGGATGTCGTAGAGCTATATTGTTGTTATGGAATTTTGCGAATAGTTATCAATATGGAATAATCGGCGTCCGTTCGGCGCTATCGATGTAATTGTATTAATCTTAATCCTTTTATTTTCATGTGTTAAAGATGGAGAAATGTTTGGAAATTTCTCTGATGAAATGGCAGCAACACCAGCAGCATCACACAGCCTGACTCATCCCGCATCAGCAACACTACTGTGCAGTCCCTAATAGTGGAGCATCACATTTCTTACCTTCAGATCACTGGCACATGCTCAGAAATTGTTACCGTAATAACTAGTGTAACTTGAGGGAGTTTACGGGTCCTCTCCAAGAGCGTAGGTTCAAATAAGCATGCTGCTGGATACTTTAACGGCCACTAGGCTGTAAATAAATGCTTTAAGTGGATAAATGTGTTTGCTAAGATTATAAGATTAAATTTAAACTGGAGGAACAGAATTCATAATGTCCTGTGGTATGGGCAGAAAAAGCCCAGTACAGCTCTGCCTTGGCTGTTCGGCCATGACCCAAACAGGATTAGCCTGGAATCCCAGTATTTAAATGCACTGTATAATCCAAGCACTTGAGGAGATTCAGGTAGTCCTTCTTACAAACTCAATGAATCAATTTCCCAAATTTCTTCGGTAAAATAAAAAAAAGTCGGAGTTTAATCATGTTTTAATAAGACAAGAAAAGCGGACCATTGGCGCAAGTGGGCGCTTGAATATTACCTGAAAAGTATAATTAGGGTTCAACTAAAATAAAATGAACCAATAAAACAAAACACCATCTTTTTTTGAAATAATCAAACCATGTTTTAACTGAGCAGCAGGTCATTTACACCAGGCTTAAAACATGAGGAGCACTTGTTCAGGGTACTCCTAATTGGGGGCGTCGGCGTGGGAATGGCGTCAGTCATGAAGCGCTAAGTTCACCCCTTCTTTCCACGACGTTGTTGTGCCACCATCGGAATCGTAACATTTTGCAAGCTATGTTTACTGCAGGGACACTGAGGACATGGGGAACGTGTCTCTCCCAGTTACATAGAGACCCTAATCATGGCTGGATTAACCTAAATGTTGAGACCCTTAGCTTACTTTTTGGTGCCCCCCCACTTCAAAAATCTCTCCCGCAGCCCTGGTATATGGTAATATTTTAACATCAGTTTTAAATACAAAACTAATACAAGGTTGGTAACAGAAGATGGAGAATTGCTTGATCCGGTCAGTCCCATAGACGAAATAGGCGCCCCCCTTGGGGGCCAGCTTTTGAATGGGCGCCTATTTGCCAGGCACATCCGTTTTGCCTCGGACGGTGGGCGCTACATCAATTAGGACTTTCTCTCCAAAATGGTAGTTTCGGAAGACTGGCACCCCACTGCAACTGTGGCAGTTTCTGATTTGGTTGGTAAGGTTTGCTGGTGTTGTTGAAAATTTTGTTGAAATTAATGTCATAGGTTCAATAATTTCAGGCAAACGAATGATACTGAGTTTTACTGTATGTAAGATATTTAGAGCTAAATAATGGAACAAGTATGCTGATTTGACAAGTTCAAATGATATTAAATAAATGTGCATCTTATGTTTCGTTATTGCATAGAAAAGATCGGGTCAAAATATGAATTTTGCATTACTTACTCTCAGTCCCTACATTTTGTTATGATGCAAGGAGCAATTTGTATCTCATGTCCAGATAGACTTGACATCGTGACAGACTTCCTGAAATGTTGCAACATGAGAATCTACCAGCAAGGTGGGTGGCCTTCTCTGTCCGTTCCTGGTGGTACTGCTCGCTCTCCATCGCTCCATCGCTCCATCGCCACCAGGCCTATCTCCTGGATATACTGCAGAAATTCCACCTCTCCCAGACAAATGTCTGTCCTTCTTCGATCGCAACACCATTTCAGGGAGTCTCTTCTCATACATGCACACACATGCGAGCACGCATAGTGATAGACACACAAACACTCATGCACCAATGAAATTCACATACAAACACTGGCAGTGACACACATCTGCCTGCCTTTGCAGTTGGAATTCGTTTCTATATTCATGAACACAACCATGCCAACAGACATACATGTTAAAACATGCTTAAGAGGCTTTAAGATGAGATGATTATACTTTATTGATCCCTGTGGAGTAATTCTCTTTTTGCCTACCCCGTCTTGCTCTTTGTAGGTGAGAGCAATTTTAGGAAGTGAAGGCCACCTGTAGCAGCACCCAGGGAGCTGGGAGTTAAGGGCCTTGCTTAAGGGCCCGGACACACGCCAAGGATGGGTTTCATTATGAACATGAATTTTGCTTCATTGCCTGAGTCCGACATCCTGCGCAGGAGTGAAACAGCATCCTGACACACGTGTACTACCGTGGGGTTGTGGGGGTTCTGCTGGTGCACTGCGTCACCCACGTCTCCACCATTGGGGCTGTTCTCAAATGAAAGAATGACCTTGACTCCAAGGTCACAATGGCCATTGGGAAGCCTTTTCCTACAGTGCTGTTGGCCAGCAAGGCTGACCAGTCATGCCCTGACCTGAGGTCTCAGTTGCCCAGGCTGGACACCTCCTGCAAGGAGAACGTCTTTGCTGGCTTTTTTGAGACTCCTGCTAAGACAGTGACACCTTTGTGGAGGGTGAGAGGTTGGAGCAATGGGCAAACCGCAATCCAACTGCCCCCCTCAGAAATTACTGAGGGCTGCAAGGCACTGTGGGAAAACTGCACAGTGCTTACCTAGCTCGTGATGATGGTGAAACTCAACTTGCGGTATTAGTCACTCATACACCATATGCAGTATTTCTAAAGACAATCTACACATAGGTGCAGAAAATGTGTATCAGCCAATTTTAGTGGCTGCAGAAGTCATCATGAATGGGATGGGGTTGATGTGGGATGATGAGGGCGATGACAGGCAGGACTTTAGTGCTTTGCCTGTGTGTGTGTGCCTGTGTGTGATGTAATGGGATGCACTGACACACATACACACACGCACACACACAGAGTGATGTCTTTGAAGATATATATAGCCACCCCCTTCCCACAAGCACTTGAGTTAACACCAAACTGGTGTTAAAAAAAAAGTAATTCTGAGATACAAACCTCATTAGTCCTGGTTTCGTTTAGCAGACTTTTGGGTGGCCCAGTGGCATTTCACACCTGAGACCATCCGGCCAGCTGCTCCACACGTATGAATGAAAGAACACATCCCACACACAAGGTGAGATAAACTAATCATAGCTGTGGCTTCTAATATCCCCCTGGGGCCTAGTGGGGGTGTGCGGAGTGTGATGGGAATTGGCAGAATTTCATTCTGAGGATCGCCACCATCTCCACTTGGGTGTTTTGTAGTGTGTGTCTTATGACATGTGTCCCCACTATGTGATAAAAATGTGTTATTTTGAACTTGTGGGGACATTTCAAGGTTTTAAAAAAATCTCTGAATGCAATCAAAAAACTAACTGCCAAAACTCTTTTGTATTTTTTTTTTGGCTATTTATGGTTAAGGTTAGGGCTGGGTAAGGCTTAAGGGGTGTGTAGGTGCATATGAGTGCGTATGAGTGTCTATGAGTGTGCATGCGAGTGTGTAGGTGCATTTGAGTGCCTATGAGTGTGCATGTGAGTGTGTCAGAGCATGCGTGTATGTAGGTGCATTTGAGTGCGTATGAGTGTCTATGAGTGTGCATGCGAGTGTGTAGGTGCATTTGAGTGCCTATGAGTGTGCATGTGAGT
>JAODKM010000002.1:11812943-11826766 GCA_026780845.1 Petrocephalus sullivani
AGCCACACATGCCCGCTAATGTCAGCCGTCTTTATGTGCACTCCCCGCTGTCAGGTCCCGAACAAGAAGCTGCAATGCCACGAATGAAGTGGGGGCGAGGTGGGAATGTCACAAGCCAAAGTCAGACCAGACACTTCCTGCGTCCAAGGGAGCACGATCGGCAGATATTAGCAGCAATAATAAAAGGCGACAAAATGCAAGCGTGTCATTCGCGTCTTGGAGTAAAGTGGGAGCGGGCATGACGTAGGCTGGCACAATTTGGTCTGATAAAACCAGCAATGCATGGGGGGGGTCCCATTACGCCTGGACCGCCAAGCACAAAATATAGCTGTTAATGATTACACCCCTACCTTGCTGCCAGCAGCCCCCCGCCGCCGAGACCCGACCGACCCCTCCCACCGGTGGCCACCGATTCCTGCGGAGCCATTTTGTCTAGAGTAATACGCTATTACACACTGGGATAACGAGAATCAGAGAAACGGGGCAGCAGGGGCGAGGCAGGCGGACCGAAACAGCTAAACAATGAGCAGCTGACAGCCGAGAATTATTAGTTCCTTCTGTAAAAAAAAAAGAAGGAAAAAAAAACTTCCCTGCCCCCGGTATCGCATCGCAGAGGCGGCGGCGCGCTGTTATCGCGGCCGGCTCGCGCTTCCCTGGCACGCGTCGCCCAGCGCGCCGGCACGGCCGCGTGCGAGAAAGGGAAAGTCACGCGACAGAGTAGCGCCGCCGCAGCAGCAGCCGCGCGCGACACGCACAGCCGGCCGGCTAGCATGCTAAGGCTAACGCTAACGCTAACGTAGCCGGCGGGCCGCCTTCGCTCCTGCGGCGCATCCGTTCGCTACCCCTGGCACTCTCACCGGAGAGCGCCTCGTCAGCCAGTTCGGGTGGTAGTTACGTGCCATTGGTCTGGGGGGCGGGGATTAGGCTGCCGTTTCTCTTCGCCGCTCACCTCCGCGGCCGCGTATCCCCGGCGTCCCGCGAAGCTAACAGGCTAAGCTAGTTTAGCCGGCTTTTCGGCGACGGTTATTTTTATCTTATGGGAGGGGGGGCAGCGAGAGCCGCGGTAGCAGGCTAGCCGTCTAAGACGTGCGGGATAACTCGCCAAGCGCAGCCCGGGTAAGCCGGCGCGGATAAGTGGCTAGTGGCGCCGGGAGCTGGAGGCCGTCGCCGCGTAGCCCCCCTCCCCGCCCGCTCGCTCTCCCTCCTGTGCCGCCCTCCTCTCGCTTTTTTTTTTGTTCCCCGGCACTTATAAAGAAAGAAAGGGACCTCCACCCCCTAGCAGCGCCACCGCCCCCCTCCTTCCGGCTGCGCCTGTCAGGGAATCCAGCCGGACCGACACTTGACTGCGCTAGCTGGCCCGCCGGCGTGCCGAAGCAGGACGGACGATGTCGGGACAGTCCATCACGGACCGCATCGCGGCGGCTCAGCACAGCATGACCGGCTCCGCCATCAGCAAAGCCGTGTGCAAGGCCACGACGCACGAAGTCAGCGGGCCCAAGAGGAAGCACCTCGACTGTGAGTATCGCCCGGCCAGGGCGCCACCTTAAACTATTTTCCCATTTGTTCTAAATCATAATTATACCCCGGCTGGTGACGCCGCTAGTCCCGCGTACAGTGCATCGATACCCAGCGTTTTAGACGCGCGTAGTAACGCTGTCTGGGCGCTCTCATGAATAAATGATTATTTTTTCTTTATCGATAATCCCAGCCAAAATGAGCGATCACTTAAATCGCTCTGGCACCCCCGAGCTGGATGCGGTCTGGTCAGATTCAGACGGCCCGGACCTTGGCGAGGAGCTGCTGGCCGGGGAAGCTGCCTTTGCCGGAGCGGTCTAGCTTTCCACGTTTTTTTTTGCATTCCACCCCAATTCCTGTATGTTAGGTATGCGGCACTGGGCGTCCGGACCCGCGCTCTTGTCTAGCTCGTCGCCTGGTTAGTGCTGCTGACAGCTGTGCTGCTCATTCAGCCCATTAACACCGACCGGCCGTGACGGATCTCCGCTCTGCCTCGTCCCCGGCATCTCGGCTGCTATACACCGATGCCCTTTCAGAATGTGTCTTACAATAACGCACCTAAGAATGCATATATCGCATCCAAGTTAAATACAAACCCCGTTTTGTGTTGGAGTACTGATTATGATTTAACGTTTTTTTGTGTCCAGTTCGACCCTATTTTGAATGATTATTTCCTTATTTGAAATAACTCTCCTAAAATCAGCGTTTACATTAAGAGAAATCCAGGTACTTGCTGTCATTTAATACGGGAAAATCATTTGCATGTGCTACTCCGCTGTTTGCCTTTTATAAGGCACCAAGCCGCCTAAATACGACTCGGACGTTTTCTGCAAGGTCTCCCAAAACGCGTAATAGTCCCCAAAGGCCCAGTACACTATCGTTTTTCAGTCTAGTGTTTTTTGAACAGCTAAGAAATTGTGTGACTACCGTTAATGTGACGATAGATCAGATCATCTTAATGTTCGGTTTTAAAAGTACAGAACACTTTAGCTTCATAAGCCACCGCGGACGTTTGGTGGAGGACTGAGTTATTTAATACACAAGGGCAGTATGCTGCGTCCAGCTACACACTTACCCTTTAAGGTAACCAGATAAGTGTCACTCAGGTCAGGGTCTGTGTAGTTATGTGCATCTTTTTAGAATATTTGAGTTCCTGGCAGCCAGGATGAACCAGAGTTATTTCCACAGTGACTTTGCAGTGTGATACTGCTGGAATGATTAGGCTGTCCAGACCTTATCATAACTGCCTGGGGACACCCTGGCCTTATGTAATGAGAGTGATGCATAGTACTGATGCCTTTGTGTCTTAAGGATAAGGAATGCCATAGTGAGCTGTCAGATGTAGATAACAGTTCTGTGCCTTAAATTATGAAAACCTGATAGTGGTAAATTAAAAGGCAATTATTCGGCGTTAAATGTTTTAAAGTCAGAATTTTGTTTGTAATTTTGGATCTGTTTTATTTCTCACTTTCTGCAAAGGTTAGCCTGGAATACCAGCAGCACGTTCGGTTGGATTCGAGTAAGGAATGTGGGTGGAACGTGCCCATTTCCATCAGCATACCTCTGCATGACGATCTGATACAACCCTGGCCTGCTCTGCTGTCGCTGCACGGCAGTGACATTTAAAGGCTGGGCCCTGTAACGTTTCTGAAGTGTTGTCATGGAGCTTAGTAAGCACTAGGCAGCTGCTTAGAACAGTTGGCAGACAGCATTATTTTCCAGATTGTGCTGGAGCAGCCCTGGTTACTTGTTACGATAAACCTGTGAATTCAGCGCCAGCATTGGGGGTGGAATGAGCCTGTTTAAGATTGCCGGCAGGGTTATATTTGTCTGGCACCGTTCACGGGTTTCCTCTTTGGTTCCACACCCCAAGTATGACTGCTTATCACTTATTATACTGCAAAAATGTAATATTCTGTAAGCCAGAGAGAACAGTGAAACAACACAGAGACTCCCTGGTGTGGGTGTCCAGCCATCCGGGACCCAGGGAGCCAAACTGCTGAATGAATTTTCAGATAGATGTTAATGGTTTGAGAATAAAACATACTAAGCGGATACTTGACTGTACATGAGAAAGAGGGGAGCACATATATTAAACACCTTTTGCTGTATTATTTCATCCTTCCCTGTTATACATTCTTGATCTTCGGTAGCTTGAATTGGAACCTGTCCTTGTACTCTCTTAAGTTCAGGATTCCAGGATGGGCTTAGCTGTAATTTCCTTGGCCAACAATGTTACTGGGGCAGTTTGGGTTTTAAGAAACATCCAGCAGTGGAAAAGTGTAGCAATAGTGTCCCTGGATGCAAACATCAGCCAAGCGAATAAATGCAGAGAGCTGCTGTTTAGCCTTTTTCAGTAGGTATGTAAAGAGGGGTATATATGTGTGTTTGGGTTCACAGATATTGTAGAAAAGGTCAGTACGTTTGCTCATGCAGATGAAGCTAGCTCCAGCCCTCACATGCGGTCATTGTGCTGAACAGACATTTGCCTCTCTTATCCAATATGGTGGCACTGGGAGAGTCTCTGTTCCATCACGGCAACCAGATGTTCTCAGTTCCTCTGTGAAATTTTTTAAAAATAATGTTCCTGTGGTTTGATTGCAGTTTGGGTCTGCTGCCATGTTCCTGCAGGGACTTGTGTCTTGCGTCCTTATCTGTCTGCTCAATAAACCCAGCATGTCTGTGGATTTTACTCGTGGTAACGAGTTAGTCTTACTCTTCATTAGCGATGGACATCATTGCTGCTCATAATGTTTGTACATGTGCGTTTAATCTGCGTAATCGCACCAATCTGATGTCCTCACCTCTGCTTATTATGAGTATATATGTGTCTTAAATTGCCACCTTACCTTTTCTACATCCATATAATGCAGCTTTTAGCATCTCTCATAAGCAGTGCCACTATATGTGCATTGCAGCCTACTGATGTCGATTTTTGTCCGGCTCTCCTGGTCTGCCAACGTCATTCACTCTTATCTGAAGGTCAGCACGAATGACACCTGCCCACTAAATAAATAACTGTAAACATCACAGCTTTTTGTAACGCTGTAAGAACTTTTAGACCTTTGAGACGCATCCAGATTTACTCCCTGGCCAGCACTCGGGCTGCGGGTGGCCTCAGCTGAACCCGGTGTGTCAGCTGGGGAGTGCTCGTCACCGATGTTTCTCCGGGGGTGAGGGTGGAACTTAAATAAAATTTCAGTTATTTATTTATTTTTAAAACGGCCCTCTTGGTGGACCGCCGACTCATCGAGCACCTTTTTGGATGCCCCCCCCACTGCCAGAATTTGATCATGCAGCGAGCCTGTCAGCTGCCGGCCTCCGCGGTTCCCCCGCCCTCCTGGCTCCTCCTGGCTGTTTGACGTCAGGCATCCAAAGATGAGAACGACGTGCTTTTCCCCTACCGGTCCTGACAAAGAGGCGCAGGGATGTTCCTCGGCAAACCAGTGTTCCTATTTTTGTCTCGATCCACAGGTGACTGATCAAGGTGTCCCTTGATGTTCTGCATTTTTTTCCCCCAGCCACATTCAAAGTGGCTGAGATGACTGGTGATGGATGTTGGTCTTGTATTTTTTTTATTGGATGGATCAGGGGTCACTCTTGCTATGTTGGCTAGTTTGGACCCAGCTTCCCTTTTTATGTGTTGTTATTGTAGGTTGGGGTCTCCTGGGTTGCTCTGGCTTGCACATGGCCTGGGGGGCTGATTGGTGGAAAGTCTCATGTGACTGACTGACCACATATGTGTGAGGGTCATATGACGGACTGACTTCCGGTCATGCATCACCTGGGCCCAGTGCTTTCCGGGAGAGCCTCCTAATTTCAATGAGCTGCAGTTGTAAATGGATGGATTGAGATTTGCTGCATTTTTGCTGACTGCTCTAGTTGTTCTCTTCCCCTACAAATGATGGGTGTCTATTTCAAGATTTTCTATTTTGCATATTTTGTTTAGTTGCTCTTGTGACTTGTTGACAGGTTCCTACTCATGCAGTTGGCTGTTTTACTAAGCATCTTGGCTTAATTTACCAGCGAGCTTGTTACATAATGGTACCGATGATCCTCTCACCTGTGGTTTTTTCAGACCCATGGATATTACTGGCATTCTGGCAGAGGGCTAACTGGAGACAAACTCCCTGTTGACTCTGGAGGCAGGTGTTTCGCTGGTGAAGGCTGACCAGCCTGCCTGTGAAGGGGTCATGGTAGTGGGGGTCGGTCTGGATGCTGTGGTTTGCGTTATGTTTCATCCACCTTGCAAGCATCTGTGTCATTTCATGGCAGTTTAACATGTGGCATACCTGTGTGTATGTGAATTTCTGCTGGTGTGAAGTTGTTCTGGCTTTGAGTCTCAAAGGTGTAATAAGTTGATCTTTTAACACCAAATAAAGTTAGCAGGGACTAAAGAGTGAAATGAGAATAATTAAGTCTGCATATGCATTAGTGAGGTTTGTATTTTATGTTAGAAGTTGTAAAATATGTAATTTCTCCCCCTGCTAAACTCTTTATCTCCCTTTGGTTGTAATTGCAGCCTTGGTGATTTGATAGCGGGTTGGGGGTCTGTTCCACACTGGCTCACGTATGTTACATCTACAGCTAGGTGTTTCACTGAAATTACATGTTTTGGGGGAGATTCCACTTTAAAATGATATCATGTGCCCCTTGAATTGAGAACTGGTTGTAATGGTCAGCTCATGAGAACTTTCCATAATGGGGAGGTCCTTGGTGTGAGGGCTGATAATCAGTGACTCGCAATGCATAATTTGTAAGATTACGGTAAAAATTTGTCATAATTGAGTTGCATAACATTCGACTATTTTGCCAAAACTGCTGTCTGTGGCACACGCACATAGCACTATTAGTGGCACAGCTGTGTGTCCATTTCCATTGTAACTGGACAGAGCTGCATTTTTAAGTTTGATATCATGTACGTTCTCTGTCCTGGAGGGTGAATCCTCCGTGTAGATCCAAAGCTCATGCTAATTATTAACTATTGGCTCCTCAGTGTACAAGCTTGTAACAATCTATCTTCATTTTCAGCAAACATCGAAGTTATGAACAGGATTAGCTTGCCTGTGCTTTAATGTAATGTAAAAGTGATGTAAGGAAGATTGGTGCAGTTGCATAGGGTTGCATCGACATGCTGAGTTAAGGAATCTCTGCATTTGTGTATTCATATGCTCTGCATGCAGTAGTATTATCAAAATCAGTGTTGCATAGCTGAACTAGGAGTTATAATGGACTTTCTGTGAATTAATGTTAATCAAAGCTGAATTCCTGTATTGTGATAATTTACATTCAGGGGGAAGCCACCCTCTTTTCCTGTGCTGTGGTCCTCAGTTGCCTATGAGTCTGTAGGGCTTGGAAGAACAGATTCATACAGCAGCTCATCCTGGTACTTAGCTTGCTGCTAAGTTCTGTGGGTGGGTTCTCAGGCCTGACGTCCGTATGACTGGATGGTGACACCATGTGTGCTGAATGAATTGGCTGTATTCGTTTAATTGTTCTTTATGATGGCAGCAGCTCAGTGAAGTATGGCTGCCATCTCCACCTTGTCTAGGGAGGGTAAACGAGCAGGCTGATTCATTCCTCCCACATTTTTTCTCTCCCACACCTCAGGCTTAATAGAGGAATCCATAACAATCAAGCACCTAATAAGAAAATCTTTAACAGGTAGATTTCCACGTTAACCATAAGCAGGGGGACTGTTAGACTGTGTGTCATCCAGCCTCATTCAGCCTGTCCCAGCAGGGCATCTCCGTGTTTAAGGCTTTATCTCGGAATGGAGACGGCTGATTCAGGCTTGATGATGCCCCAGTGACGTCTGGCTCCGCTCATAACAGTGTGTCGCTGCTCACAGCCGTCATTTCCATCTCTTCAGTCTTGCCACATATGTAGGCTGCAGAAAAACAGCCTGGTAGGGAGTTGGACAACTGGGCGATTATTAGTAACTCGCTTCACGGGCAATTTAAGCTTGGATCCCCGGCATCGAGTCTTCAAGTGGCAGTGGTGGCCTGATTGTCCTTTCGGTGACCTGGCTTGTAGGACATGTACTTTCATATGTGTGGATGGGAATGCTGGGTTCTTTCCAGGAGCAAAATGGCATAGAACTGTACAAATGTTTGCTCAGGGAAACCAGGAACAGCATGCTTGTACTGCACATTGACTTTATTATCAGTCATGTGTTGACCCATGTGCTCATGGGAAGGATCTGTAATAGAAAAGCTTCATAAAAAGTAAGTAGCTTTGAGGAGGCTGTAGGTTAATGTGTGTGTGTGTGTGTTTGACAGACCTGATCCACTGCACCAGTGAGATGAATGTGAACATCCCCCAGATGGCCGATACGCTCTTTGAGAGAACGGCCAACAGCAGCTGGGTGGTGGTCTTCAAGGCTCTCATCACCACCCACCACCTCATGATGTACGGCAATGAGGTGAGGCCTGGGAACCGCCCCCCCCTCCCCCAACACACACACACACACACACACACTAAGTGTAATCAGCTCAGCACGTGTCGACGGGTGAAGGAGCATGGACTTATGGGAGTGGCGGTAAGATAGAGACTTCGAGGACGGGTGGGCAGCCAATGATACATCAGTGCTGCCTCATGCAAAGACCCTCCCAGACCTGAGCACTGAAGATAAAGCTGGAGCCCTCTGAGGAGGTGGTCGGTGGCCCCTCCCTCTTCACCATCAGGCAAGCATGTGAGCGCCCTCATTCATGTGCACGCACACACCTACCACCAGGTCTCCAAACTGGGTCTGTCATCTAGTCAGTCATAAGAATGACTGGCTTCAGGTTGGAGGGTGTCCCATTACGCCCAGCTCGATACTGTTCTGCTTGTTCCAGCTTCCTAACTCCCCTTATTTCTGTAGCCCTCTCCAAAGTGTACCGTAATAGCTTCCATTTCTGGCCCTGTATTTTTAAACCGTTCCTTCTGTTGGCTGATAGTGTTCTATAGACTATGTGTTGCAGCCCAGCTCCCAAAATCGCAATCACTTTACTCTGGATGTCCAGTTAGGAGTCTTTTCTGGATTCATGGACCAAGAACACTATGAACTGGTTTTATTTTTTTTGACGGGTTCTAGACTGGAGTTAGATGTGAAGATTGTACACGGGGCTCCATGATGCAGTTTACGGGTCTGGTGAGGACACCGTGGAAATCTAATGCTCTGCTTCCCTATTATCCGGCTGCTAGCTCCTCCCCCTCAGAGACATGCCTGGTGCTGTTTGCATTCTGAAAGGTGAACGTGGTGTTTCCCAGCATGCAGCGGGGCAGCCTCAGAGCTTCTTGAGGCACGCCGCCCTGGCATCCACAGCTAGGCCGCTTGCCACTTGGCTGCCTGGCTCCGCGCCGTCTTCTGGCCTGAAGGAAGGCTCTGCTGCTCCCAGCTGTTTGTCAGAGATCTGCTTCTGAAAGATTAATGATGTTGCTGGAGCCTCCGGTTTTTCTCTCTTTTTTTTTTTTTCCTCTTCTTCCCAGCATTTTACCAGATGGAAGGTTGTGGTCTTGGGCTCCCTCCCAAGCACCGACCCCATGCTCTCTGCTGAATTCTTCACTTTTTCTGAACTTTCTATATCATTCCTCTTGACCCCTGACCTACCAGTTATGGCATTAGTTAGTGATCCCACATAACGTCTGCCGTTCATGGCTTAAGTAGAAATTGCTCTAATGACCACCCTTTACATCAAGAAGACATGAATGTTCCTTAGATTTTCATACTTTCTTTTCCCGAATGAGGACTGGTGGGAGGTGAACATGGCACCTTTAATGGAGTGTTTGCTTTTTCAGTAGAGTTTGTTACTCTATTGATTTTTCTTCACCTGGCTGATACTCTTCTCCAGCTTGTTTCCTGTCACTGATAGACAGCTAGTCTAAGCAGCTATAATTCAGTAAGTCACCTGATGGCTCCAAATGGGGCAGAGGTCAGTGCAAGCTAGCATGGCCTCATGCCCACAGTGTAGAACTGATCTGTGGTGTCCATAACGGGACCAGGAACCCTAACCCTCTTGATCTGGCTGCCCTGTGTTCGTTGCTGGTTTTTCTATATCTTCACCTGTGACTCTGATTCTCCTGTGTGAAGATCCTGTAACATCCCTGGGGTTCTCTCTCTCTCTCTCTCTCTCTCTCTCTCTGTCTGTCTCTTTCTTTTCCTCCTTCTCAATCTGTCATGTGACTGTCCTTTGCAGCAGTACACCCTGTCCTCTACGAGGGCACGTGACACACACACTACACATGAACCCGCCTACCCTTGTGCAGAAATGCCCGCGGTTACTTGACCGCTCAGCTGACGATGCCGTTCTCGGGTCTCGGGCCATGTTGCCATTTGTCACGTGCTGTCCTTGCTTTCCAGAGGTTCATCCAGTATCTGGCCTCAAGAAACACGCTCTTCAACCTGAACAACTTCCTGGATAAAGGGGCCTTGCAAGGTAGGCTGGTTTCTTCGCTCTTCAAGTCTGAGAGTGCCATGCGAGACCCCGCTGACCCGACCCCCCCCCCCCGTCTCAGGCTATGACATGTCCACCTTCATCCGACGCTACAGCCGGTACTTGAATGAGAAGGCGCTCTCCTACAGGCTGGTGGCAGTGGACTTCACCAAGATGAAGAGGGGGTAAGGGCTCTGCTGCTCTGCCCAGTTTAAAAAATGTAATTATGGTGAGGGTCACAAATGTTTCACATAGTTTCAGCACTATGATGGTTAATAGTGGTGAAAACTTCTGGGCTTGAATGTGACTTAAAGGGCATTCACGTGCTCGCACACTCATTGTCATGCACTGTCAACAAACACACACGTTTGTATTCCTGTATTCCAATCTTAGTGAGGACCATCCCCATTTCTATGGGGAAAACAAACCCTAATCCCAATCGCCCTTCACCCCTACCCAGCCCTAACCCTTACCATAAGTAACCAAACAACACAAGACTTTTGGCATTTTCACTTTTTCGATCGCATTCACAGATTTTTATAAAATGAACTCTGAAATAGTGAGGTCACACACACACAGCTTTCCCTCCACCTGCATGAGTGGCCAACAGCAATGAAGGTTCTTTCTTCGCTGCATCCCTCATGCCTTATCGCTTTGGAGGATGGGGTCTGGATGGTCACATTGAGCGATGCAGTGGCCCTGACTCTGCTCTGCCTGCCCTCCGACAGTGTGGATGGAGTGATGCGTACCATGAACACAGAGAAGCTGATGAAGACCCTCCCCATTATCCAGAACCAGCTGGATGCCCTGCTGGACTTTCAGGTAGTGGCAGTGGCCCAGCGTGGGCCTGGTGTGCGCCTGTCTGCCCTCGCACAGCTCTGCCGTGGCTTGGTGTCTGTGCTTGCGTCTGCCTGCCTGCGTGAGGTTGGACACATTTTGCTGTCTTGTGGGGTTACGTCCCCACTTCTCATGCAGTTTCAGGATTACGGTGAATAAGGTTTAGATGGGAATTACCTGTAAATGTAGCTGTTTGTGAATTTCTGTGTCTGACAAGGTGTGTGTGTAAGATACTTGCTGAAGCTCTCGTCCTTCTCCCTTAGGCCAATTCCAACGAGCTGACCAACGGTGTGATCAACGCCGCCTTCATGCTTCTGTTCAAGGACTCGATCCGCCTGTTCGCTGCCTACAATGAGGGCGTCATTAACCTGTTGGGTAGGATGGCGCCCTCCACAGGCATACAGGTGTGTGTGTGTGTCGGGTGTGTGCATGGAATGGCTTTCCTAATTCTGGCTTGTCTGGTTGTCTCCCCCCAGAGAAATACTTCGATATGAAGAAGAACCAATGCAAAGATGCCCTGGACATTTATAAGAGGTTCTTACTCAGGATGACCAAGCTGTCCGAGTTCCTCAAAGTGGCAGAGGTACAGTCTGACCCATTTCCTTCCCGGAGTGGAGTTCCCGTTCAGGACTGGTGCAGGACTGCCCCCTCCCTCATGGCCAGAACCCATGTGCACGATAGGATCCAAACTCAGTCTGCTTCTCCTCAAACCAGGGCCCCCATATCTCTGTGTGTGTGTCAGACTTAGCTGAGTGTTTTTGTCTCTATTGGGGGTCTTGCTGAGGTGCAGCAGAGTAATCTTTTTACAAAAATCAGAGAAGGTCGCTGTTTGATACATAGTGGGGTTCTTACAACTGTTTCTGGAGCACCTTTTGTTGAGTCTCTTGCCACCTCCTGGTCCCCATGGGGGGCTGCAGGTGCTGCAGATGATCGCTCGCATCCTGCTGGGTGATTCACTGCTTGCCTGAACAAAAGACAGGCTTGTTCTTTCATTACTTTTTTTTGTAAGTTTAAAATTACCTCTATTCTGGGAATTTCCCTGACGGAGATGCAGCTGATATGTAACCCTGCCCCATAGCCCAATAAGGCAGACGGCTGTCTGAGCCTTCACCTTCGCCTCAGGAGTCCCAGTCTCCCGTGGAGGCCCCTGTTAACTCTCTGTGCCAGTGGGCTGCAGCTATTTGCTGAACCAGCACTCTGATACATTTATGTGGCATGAGTTCTTATAACTGGACTGAAGTAGGTCAGTCACCTCACTTAAGGGAACAGCAGGTCATTAGCCGTATGAGCCCGACCCTCCCCCCCATACTAGTGTTTGTGTGAATTAGTGTGGCAGACTGCCCCCATGAGTCCAGAGCTCCAGGTCACATGACCGTGAGCCCAGTGCTACACCAGTCCCGGCCATGTGCTGCGTGGCCTTGTGTGTTGTGTGCGTGAGCATGTCAGTACGCCGCCCCCGTTTCTGTTGTTGTTTTTTTATTCGTTTGTTTGTTTACAGTCACTGCATGGAGTAACGAATCCTTTTTTGTTGTATTTTTTTCTTTATTTCTCCCCCTTTTCTTTACTTGTGGTTCTGTGCTGTTTCTTTCCCGTTTTGGTTTCCGTTCGTCCTTCTTGTGACACAGCAAGTTGGAATTGATCAGGGTGACATCCCCGATCTGACGCAGGTCAGTGCGCCTCCCCATCGTCGTCCCCTTCATGCGGCCCGGCTGATGCCGCTCGCACTCTCTGCTCACCTATTCTTCTGACACTATCTCTGGATTTCCGTGGGGTGCATACGTCGCCCCCCCCAATGCCTGGTCCATCTCTTACGGTGTGGCCGGTGTAAACGTGATGCACGTTACCGTATGGAGTCGCCGTGCAGTCCTTTGGGCTCACGTAGCTTAGCGTGCGATTGGCACGGCCACGTCTGCCGCGCTTCTCTGCAGTGCAGTGACCCTACACTGTTAGCTGCTTATTGTGAGTTCAGGTTCCATCTCCATCTCTTATCTCCTCTCAGTTCCTTCTGCTTCTTTTTTGGCTTATTTTATATCATATTTTTGCATTTGCTGGTATGTTTGGTTTTATTTTTTCCCCTCTACCTTAGAAGGTAAGTGCGTCATAAGTTATGTGCTCTTGTTGGTGAGGAGTACCAGCCCTGGCCTCCTGACTTGTAGTGGGTTAGGGGCCCGACACTAGGGGAGAAACACAGCCCTCCCCACCCAATTGACGTCTGTTAGACGATGTTTGTCTGGCACAGGAAAGGGGTTAGAGAATCTGGCATCAGCTGGTCAGAGCTCATAATGCAGGAGAAATGAATCTGTGCCGTATGGCTTTCGGCTGCGAGGTCGCACAGGGCAGTGTGTGTTCAGCGTGGAGTTATGTCCTGGGCTTCCGGATCCATATATGGGATCGATCTTTTAGAACCATGTTATCAACAAGATTCATAAAGGAGCTGCTTTCATAGTCCTAGCCACATCACATGAGAGAATGCACGGAAGGCTTTGCTTTATTGGCCAGCCGCACAGCCACCTTTTTGGATCAGTATCTCCAGTGTCGGGGCAGCTGGAGGGCGCAGTTTCTGCCCTGGTGTTGGGTCCCCTCGCATGGCGTGCACGCCTTCAGGGACACCCTGTTTTCCAAAGTGTCTGCTCGCACCTGGCGCTAGCGATCTCGGCCAGCCCCGGGCACTGCCTCTTTGACCGTGGGGGCTGGCTTCTGCCTCCTTTGATGGTCGTCCCAGGGAATAGACGATTACGCTGTGTGAGTCGGAGCACTCTGAGGGTATAGCTGCTGATTAATTGTATTTGACAGTCCTGGACTCTTCACTGCATAATTTTAGTCAAGGAGACTTTGGTAGAAGTGGACCGCACTGTCCAATCACGCGTGCCCTCCCCTCACTCTGACCTTATTCGGCCCCATCTCCTCACTTCTTGATACGGTTTCTCTAGGAGGCTGTTAAGGTGACGCTATTCTGCTTCTGTTATGCAGGGACTTTGGAAAGCAGTGCCTGAAGGGTGCAGACGGAGCACATGGGCCTGTGTGTGTGTGTGTGTGTGTGTGTGTGTGTGTGTG
>JAODKM010000002.1:11829141-11850436 GCA_026780845.1 Petrocephalus sullivani
CTGCCACTGCACACTGCAGGCTCTGGGGGGGGATGTCGTCCTACCCCCACTGCCACTGCACACTGCAGGCTCTGGGGAGGGATGTCGTCCTACCCCCACTGCCACTGCACACTGCAGGCTCCGGCGGGGGTTGTCGTCCTACCCCCACTGCCACTGCACACTGCAGGCTCTGGGGGGGGATGTCGTCCTACCCCCACTGCCACTGCACACTGCAGGCTCTGGGGGGGGATGTCGTCCTATCCCCACTGTCACTTCACACTGCCGCTTGCTTTTGCCGAAACCCACAGATGGAGAATCTGAGCCTCTGCCTTCCCGCATATGTCTGGGAGCTCTGGCCAAGTGGGCTCCGCCCCCCAAAAGCCCCGCCCGCTCGGGATGTGGGGCTCTTCGGGTGCTGTTGGGGGTTGACCTCGCTGTGCACTCTGCCTCCTATCTCTCCTGCTGCTGTTGGGCAGGAAGTGACACAACACTCTGCCTTTGCCTTCTGACTGGGGATTTCTAATGGGCTTTTGGCTACCCTGCTTTCCGCTCTAATGGTCCTTGAGGTGCTGGCCCGTCTCTCTTGTGGTTGTACTTGTCTCCCAGTGTGTGGAAATAAGCCCCCCCCTCTCTGGTGGTGTTCTGTAGGTGATTTGCTGAAGCCCACGCTGCCCTCGCAGAACCAAGCTCCCATGATGCCGCTGTATATGGGAGGCAAGCTGCTACCGAGCGACCTGGACTCCTCCCTGGCCAGCCTCGTGGGCAGTGAGTGCCTCCCTCCTCAGTCTGTGTGTTAGCCGCAGCTAACGCTAAACCGCGTGCGTGGTGGCTTTAGCCATGGCCCTCAGCTCCGCTCTTCCCACTGTCTCCCGCAGATCTGCACTTTGGAGGATCCTCAGCCAAAAAGTGAGAAACCGGTCACTGGGGGGGCTGGATGGGCGTGGGGCTGTAACTGGTCACACACACTGCTGACTATGGCTGCACTACTACAGTCGGCAGGGCTTTAGATGACCCACTAAACATTTGTCTGGACGCCAGCTACCCAGTACTATACAAGCATTTATTTACGCCCACAATTCGGTAAGCAGATTCGTATTGCGCCTAAGATATTAATGAGATGCGTATTGTGATGCCCAAAATTTAATAATCTGTGTAAATTCACCGTATCCTTATGATTATTAAATTTGGTTAGCAGAGCACACCACACATGCTAGTGTTTTGGTAAATCGTGGAAGTGATAAGCACTTAAATAGCAGCGAAGAAAGGAACAGCTCAGCAGCCACATCATCTTTTAAAAGAGGTGATTGTGGATAAAGGTAAAAAGGTTTCGGTGGTATGGTGGTACTTTTTGCAGTTTTAAAGTCTCACACGTTTATTAAATATAAGGGTATGCTGAATTCTTACAGGTTGCCAATATATTAGGCACATTACTAACTATTACTGTGATGGTTATTGCACATGCTTAAGTACATCATAGGACGCACTTATCGTAAGTACATCATGTGATATCGTGCTGACTGCCTGTGTGCCCCCCCCCCCCCAGACCAGACATGCAGTGGACACATCCAGGCGAGAAGAAGCTCACGGGTGGCACTGGGTGGCAATCGAAGGCCTTGGGTGGCCCCACCGCCACGGCCTGGACCCCCACGCCCATGGCACCGGCACCCATGCCCCTGGCACACATGGTGATTGCCCTAATCCATTTACGACAGTTCTGTAACCTCCATAATCTGCTGACATTCAAATGATTTGCTCACCTGGCGTCTGCTGTCAGTTTTGAAAAAGGCAGTCTCACTCTAGCCTGCTATAGACAGCTGGGAATGATGTCTAAGCAGTTCAGGTTAATCAGTGTGTACAGCTACGCGTGACAGTCAAGCGTGTCTCTGCCCATGGGAACGTGACGCTCCAGCCACCAATCAGGCGCTCTGTCACACTGTGGCCTGGTGCTGTGGGTTGATAGAAGGATAAAGATGGCCGTTCATGTTTGAACACGCCGTAAGGCATCTCTGTCACTAAGTCACTAACCCCGTGCTTCTCCCTCCCCTGCTGCTTTGCTCTGCTTCTCCCTCTTCCTTTCACCTGCTCCCCTTCCAATCTGTTCATCTCTCTCTCTTTCTCTCTCCCTCCTTGCTCGCTCCTAACCCTGCAGAATGGAATGTTCTATGCTGGTTACGTAAGTACACCGTCAAACAGTCGTGTAGCAATGCTAGCGATGTCACTTCCTGTGTGGCCCGTTCGGGAGGGCGGCCCGACTTGCTCCTGCTGCATTCCAGACGAGTCGCGCAGGCTCTCGATGTAGATCTTCGTGTTTTGCCCCCTGACTTGACCCCGCCCTGGCTCACACTGTCTGCTCGCGTCTCGCTGCTGCCCGTCTCTGTGTACCTTTCCACTCTGCATGTGTCTCCGCATGTTTGGGGAAGAAGGCTTTTCTCTTGTCTGCTCCCTGCATGTCTGTGAGCCTTTGCATTGCAGTTAGAGCCTTCACACTAAAGGTGGTCATGTACTTCAGACGAAACTGATGGAATTACTATCATTTTGACAGTAAGACGTCCTGGGAGTAGCTCCTTTTCGGTGTACCGCTGAGAGTCATTTTTTCTGACCACGCCCACTGTCCACGATTGGCTGACGTGATTGGAATGCTGCAGGGTTGGTCAGCAGGACTAACTATGCAGTTAGCAGTGCGCTTTGCGCCGCACTGCACTTTGAATATTGTATATTTATGTGCGTTCATGTATTTCTATTAATGGTAAATGTTATAACTAGGTAATAGTCGTCATGTTTGCAGGACGTATCACCTCATGTGAGTGGGACACATTAGCATTAGCATGGCCACCTCAGGAAGCCCTGCTGTCCTTCACGTGGGCATGAGTATCCTGCTATAGAACCTGAGTCTGTACCGTTTGCCTTATCGTGTTGTATCTCTCACACGGCTACACACAGGCTCCCGCCCCCATGCCGTTTCCCATGACGACGCCTCAAGTGCCTGTGTATGGAATGGTGAGCATCCCCCCCCCAACCCGTGACCTCTGTCATAGGCGTAGCTCTAATTCCATGTTAAGTGTTGAGCCAGTTGCCGAGGTTTTTAGTCAGCTGTTATTCCCCCCCTCCCCCAGCGAGGAGGCTTATTGGCACCTTTCCTGTCTTGTGAGAGAGGTGGGCCACTTCTTTAGCACACTGTCAAGGTGAGCCCTGCTGTCAGAGGGCCGCTGATGACTGTGCTTCCTCTCTGCCTGAAGGTGCCACCCCAGATGGGCCAGGTGGCTGGGGTCCCCGTGCTGGCAACGCAGCCCCTTGTATACAACCAGCCTGTACTCAGACCCACTAACCCCTTTGCTCCCATCCCCGGACCTCAGGTAACCCATCCCCCCCCCCCCCCAAGTGCCTCACAGTACCATCTGTGCCCAGAGAACAATCAGCCTTGTTATCCTGGCAGCCTCTCTGCCTCTTCCCCGGCCCTGATGCTCTCTCTCCTCTCTGCAGATCCAGTTCATGTAGTGCTGCCCCAGCCCCCCTCCCCCCTCCGCTCCCCTCCTCTGCGGGCGTGGGGCCGGACGGGAGACACCACCGGACGAGTGGATGGCGGACGAACAGCAGAACGACACCAAAACCAGGGCAGGGAGAGGGAGGGGCCGCAGCGGAGCAGCCCCATAGCGTGAGGTGGCCCCCCTGGCCCCACTCACCTCGCTGACCTCGCTGAGCCCAGTCCATACCTGCTCGTCCACAGTCCGGCAGACTTGTCCTTTACAGACTTCATTTTTACATGAGTGGGGTGGGGGAGGGAAGGAGGGAGGGGTTACTCTTGTGCGAACGCGGTTGCTGGGTTAGGGGGGTACAGGTCAGTGCTACTTGGGGTTTGTTTTTCGTTATGTATTTGTGTCTGCATCTCTCCTCGTCCTCCTGTGAGGGCCCCGGGGCACCCAGTGTCTGGGCGCTCGTGATGCGTGCCGCCGGTGGTCTCGGATCCAGCTGGAGGTGCAGAGGTGTGAAAGGCCCACTGCGTAGCTGCGGCTTGCTCCTGTTGCTCAGGATTGCCGTGTGCCCGTTTTCACTCTTCCATCCCGCCAGCTTGGAGTTTCCGGCTTTGTTGATAAATACGTTTGTCGGTAGTGAATCTGGACTACCGGAACTGGTTTTTCCGACCTCTGAGTGTTTTCTGCTTGTGACTCTGTGTTTGCGTGCAAGAGACTGAGAGGACACGCCTATGTTGCGATGTCTTGCTGCTGGTCGTCAAGGACCGTGTCGGAATTTAGACCCCGTTCGGAGTTGAGGACTTCTGTGACCCCTAAACTGCCTTTGCTCTTCAAAGCCCTGTCTGTCCTGTCTGATGGGGCTGTTTCTTACTTTTTTTTTTATTAAAGTAACTTTCAAAGGGCCTCTGTATGTGAATTTACACTCTCATCCTTATCCAATTAGGGGGAGGGGCTTCTGTAAAGAGGTGTGGCTTTCAGAAGTAGGCGGAGCTCTAGGGAATGAAGTTGTCAGGTGCTGCTATTAAACAGGAAGAACATGTTCTTGGTGGTGATAGTCATATGAAAATGGAATTTTTATTATTTTTTCTTCTGCTTTTGTCTTGTTCTGGCTGATGTGAGCATGGCTGCGGAAAGGGGAGACGTTTGTGTAACTCATAGCAGTGCAGTGAGCTGGCTGAGAGGATTGTCTGTGAGTGTGAATATACCCACTTATTTTGTGGTTTGCCAAAGAGGAAAGAGAAACCAGTTCCTTCATTGTCCAGCCCGTGGTGTCGTTTCCATTAGGTTAAACCTTAATGGATCCCGGTTCGGTTTGTGCAGCCTGGGAGATGGTGGGGTGGGGGGTTAGGGAGGGTTGGGGTGGGTTTTAGGGAAGCTCCTGCCTTTTGAGTTGCATGGTCTGTGTTGTGTTGCTGTTTGGATGCCTTTTTAAAACGAAGCATGATGTGTATGTAGTCACGTTACCTCGTCTAAGTGTGGACTCCTTGTGGTTTACCGACGATATGCTGAACGGATGATCGAACTGGGCAAACTGGGCAGCCGAACGCGACGCTCAAGCACTTTTTGCCTGCTCCCTATAGCTACCTTTCTGATCCATTTGTAGCAAACCTCGTCCGACAGGGTAGCCAGTTACCGCTCACCGGGTCACACACGACGATGTCATTCGCACCACCAGAACAATATGTATGTTGCTCAGATATGTGAGGTGAAGTAGCATCACACTTTGTCTGCACAGATGGTCAGTTTCTGTGTCCAAATGGATTCTTTTGATGTCTAATTCTGTAGCTCCACCTGTTGGCTACATGGTGTAAGGAATCAAATTGTATGGTTATCTTCTGTTATTCATAGAGATGCTGAACTTTCCTCCATTATTCCACTGAGAAGCTTATGGGCTCCCCGAATCTCAGCCTGGAATCTCAGAATGCTCTTCTCCTGGATGCTTTTCTGCCAGATTCGTCGTTAGGATTATTTTCCCCTCCTTGGACTTTTTCGCACGTCTTGGCACTTTCCCCTCCCTCTTCTAAACTAGGTTGAATCGAACTGTTGCCTCACATTGTCTGTGTGCCTGTCTCCTGCAATACAGTGTTCGAAAACCTGTTTTCTGTGTGTGAGATATATTTTGGTCTTTGTGTGTTTAAGAAAGGTACAGGGCCAATGTTTTGTCTCATGCAGTGGGGGAGGGACGGCCCCCCTCAGCCCTGTCCATCTCTGATGCCAAACGAGTCCTTGGCCAGCAGGGAGGCCCGGCCCGTGCCTCAGTCCCCTTTTCTACGTCCTTATTTATAAGAGAAGGAATATCAAGGTTTGAATTAGCATTGACAAGCATATTGCAAAAAAGAACAAAAAAAATCATGGGCTTTTATTTTTATGCATATAGATTTCATATTGGGTCACACACAGTTTTGTTTTTTGAACAAAAGTAAAATAAAGTCATTTGCCATTCCTAGATCGTTTCCTGTTTCTTTTGTTGCTGTTTCCCTATGTGACAGTTTCTGTCAGTGACACAGGAGTTGGGTGGGAAGCCTCATGGGGAATTTCATCCTCTTGGGTACCATACCGTTCTGGACTGCGACAGAAATCGTACGCCTTCTGTGCTTTCCCTCATTAGTTCAATGTAAGCTTATTTCTCAGTCTCACTTCAATGTAACGCCATCCCCTCATGCTTTTGTACACCCGGGCCTGTGTATGTGTGTCCTACTCGCCCCCAGTTCCTCACGACTTGCTGCGAAGGTGTGTGAGGTTTTTTCAGAGCTAAATGAGGAACCAGAGGAAAGTGCCACCTCATTCTGTCACCTGGGAAACCGTACCACGCGGGCATCTATTTCTGTGACCCCCGCCCCTACAAATTCTCTCTTGGTTTTCCGGACTTGGCTTTCCTTAGCTACGTGGGATGACTGTCCCAGTCCATCTCCTCTCCCAGTGAGCAGCCCTGTAGGCCAGAAGGATGTCTGTGCTGATGATGATTTTAATTTTTTTTTTCTTTCTTTTGTCACCCCACCCCTCCACATTTTAACCCTCAATCCTTGTGCCTTATCGCCCCCTGGTGGATTTTTCTAAAAGTGCAGCACAAAATGTAGGAACCGGGAAGAGTGCTGATGAGTTTGCTTCATGTTATTAATACCCAAACTGTGTATTGCCATTTTTGGTGTTTTATATTCTGAAATGTTAATCCTCTTGAAAAATCAAGGTGAGTCTTAGATTTCATTTTTTGATGGGATAGTTGCGCTGTTATTTTTTTTTTTTAGTTGGGCCTTGTAGTATTATTATTATTTATTATTATTATTATTATATATTTTTTTTTAATGCTTTTTCTGCCCGAACATCAGTGTATAACCTGTGTATATGATGGACTACAATCGCTGACTAGACAACACTATATTCCACTTATCCTACTGTATAGGAGTCTGAAGCGTGTCCCTGGAAACATCATCCAGGGCCAATGGGTGGTGTTGTGTTAGCAGTCCGGGGTGTGTGTGTCCATGTGGCACTGGGTTCCCCTTAGCCTCCCTCCTGTCACAGGAATGCATGATCATGCCCCCCTGGCTGGCTGGCCATAGGAATGTCAAGCCCCTGAGATGAGCGCTGACAGCTGCTCGGCGTGGCAGGGGAGGGGTCTGAGCCTATTTATATCCACTCCTAAAAGCATCTGCGTGGCTGCCCCTCTCTTCCTCTTCCAGTGTCTCCAGCCGCAGTTTGCCCCTTCTGGATTTCTCCGCTGCCTTCCTTGGTATTCCTCCACGGGTGGAAAGTTCTAGAAAATTGGTGAAGGCGGTGCCTGAACGCAGATAAAGAACGCCGTCCCCCCCGGGTGTGTGAGTGTGACAGGAGTTCCGGATAAGGGGTGAATAGTAGGAAGGAGACCTGAAGCTGTGTTAGCTAGTGCCATGGCTCTGCTCTGCTACAACAAAGGGTGTGGGGACCGCTTCGATGAGCACGAGAACGCAGACGGTGAGCTCTCTCCGTGGGCGGCCATGCCCACTGACACTAACTAAAAGGGAGTGGTTTCAAAAGCTGCAAACCATTCATTGGATTTGATGGCGTGATTTGGTGGTGATCCACCGCTACTATTCAGCCATACCCGAAACTGCATGTTTATGGAGGATCGGTGTGAAGTCCTTGTAACCGGAGTAGTAGGAGCTTTTAAAGTTGCCAAAAAACTGCTTAAGATGCCTGTGCGGAGGTGTGATTTTCGGAAGATTCCTGGTCTTTAATATAGCCCAGCATGCGAGATGTGTTATAGGTAAGCTGTTAGACTATTGCTCGGGACACTTTATTTGAGGCTTCCGTTGTGTAAACCAAAGTTTTCCAACCCAGTCCTTGAGAGGGAGCAAAAATGTGGAAGCCTGGGGGTTCAAGCGGACTGGTTTGGGGAAGGGAAGAGGGTACTGACCATGTGCTGTGGGGTGACACCATAGATTAGCCTTTGGGGGTTGGGTGTTGGAGGAGGTGGGGGAGTGGTTCGTGTGACCGGAGCTGGGGGAGCGGTTCGTGTGACTGGGCACTGCATTGGTAAGCTCTGTTTACTCCCCCACGCTTTGTGCTCATGGTGGTCACCCTTGTCTATCACACCTTCCTCCCAGATGCCTGCCTGTACCACCCAGGGGTGCCCATCTTTCACGATGCCCTTAAGGTGGGTTTGCGGTCTGCTGGCCCTAAACACAGTCCGAGACTCTTTAAGCAACTCATTCCGTTAAGTGACTGTCTGTTCTTAGGGTTGGTCTTGCTGCAGGAAGAGGACCACAGACTTTTCGGAGTTCCTGTCTATCAAGGTGAAGGACGCATATTCATGAGGGGCCGACTAACTCATCTGTCAAGTGATATCCAGCAATACATAACACTCACCCTAGTGCGATTTGTGCCGCACTCCAGGGCTGTACCCGAGGGCGCCATAGTAACCAGAGACCCCAGGAACCACTGTGTCCAGAAGTGACATCAGATAAGGGCGACTTGCAGAACCACCACCATAACAAAGAAATAATCTTTAAGGGGCCCAAATCTGCAGAGGCTCTGCAGAAGGAGAGACCCAGGTACCCTGTCTTGCTACATATGTGCTTTGCCTTTTGCCCTTTGTCAGCAATCCTTTATGTGCATTTTATATTGTGGCAATGCTGCAGTTCTACCTAATGGTGTGTTGGTGCCAGATATATTTTAGATCCAGAAAGTAAAAATCCAGACCTGGATTTGTTTCAACCAACACTTTGAGCACTCTGTGACTGTGACTCTTTATACTCCACTACCTGGTCGAAACAATATCTTGGTCTGGATTTTTAACATTTTGTCACTTACTAATCATGTACATATGAATTGCTGTGAAATGGTTCTTCACGACACTCCGTGCTATAGACAGCAGTGGGTGACACCAGATGTCGTCTTAATGTCATCTTAATGATGCCATTTTTTTACTTTTTGGACCTGAAATTTTATACCTCTGTTTGGTGCCTTACTAGCCATGATGAGCTGAAGACCAAGTTGCCCGTGAAGGTGTCGACCTCATTGGCCCAGGTGCTGGAGAAGCTGCAGATAACCCAGAAGGCAGAGACACAGAAACAAGGTGAGGATGCCCCAGCCCTGAGCCACTTTTGTCTGTCTCCATCTAGTGGTCAAATGCCGGTACTGCCTCACTCTCTCATTCTCTTCACCGGGCCCTTCTTCTCACCATCCTCCGCCCTGCCCCTCTTCATTCCTCCCCCACAGAGAGCCAGGCTGTCATGCTCAGGACACGGTGCAAGAATGCAGGATGCAAAACAGTGGGTGATCTTTATGCGTGCCGGATTGTGTCTTTATGGCGGTCAAGTGTAATGCCAGCTAAATGTAGCCTGAGCCAGATTTGGTTGAGAGCCTGTTGGGGAAACTAGATCCTCTCCAGACACACAAATAAGTCACAAAAGATTTCACAGGAGATGGACATGACTGTCGCGACAGCAGCAGAATGTCATCATGATGGATTTAAGGTGGAATGATGGGTTTAAGACAGAATGCACGCCACCATTTGTTCGGATGGTCTGCTGTGTTTCACAGGCATACCAAGGAGAGGCTACTGATGCAGAGACCTGCATCTACCACCCAGGGGTGCCAGTGTTCCATGAAGGGTAAGCCCCTCCCTGCCGGCCCTCTCGCTGGGCCAGCCCTCCCTCCCAAGCATGAGTCATCAATTTGCCCTCTTTGCTTTCATGTGTGTCCCTCATTAACTGACCTGCTATTTACACAGAGGAATGAACTGTAAGTGAATTGTCACTCAAAGATGAGTTGCACATAAAAAGTGGATGATATAAGTGGATTATAAATTATGTAGCCATTCATTTTAAATGAATTAGGCAACCACTTGATGGATCATTCAGCAGAAAACCTACTTTAAGCCAGTACAGTGTAGTAAAGTCCTGTACAGTTGCGCTGGCAAAAGTCAGCTGGACTGTTGCAGCCAGTTGCTGCCCCCTCAGAAGATGGCACCCTGGGATATTTCCCATCTTGCCATTGCCAGGATCCGCCCCTGTGCATGATGGGGGCGGGGTTCTGTCTGCCCTGCCCTGTATGTACTGACTTCCCGTCATTCCATCTCCAGGTATAAATACTGGAGCTGCTGTTGCATCAAAACCCTCGACTTCAACATCTTCCTGGACCAGAAGGGATGCACCAATGGCAAGCATCGCTGGATCCCCAAACAGGTACGAACTCGTGCGCAAACCCATACCATCATTTATGTTGGTGTTTCTCAACCCAGTCCTTGGGGACCCCCAGACAGTACATGTTTTTGCTTCCTTAGAGTTTCCAGCACATCTGTAAGCAGGTATTCCGTGTTCTTGATTGGCTGGGAGCTGGAAAGGAGCAAAAATGTGGACTGTCTGGGGGTCCTCGCAAACTGGGTTGAGAGACATTGTTTGGACATTTGTTGTAAATATTCTGCTGAGACACCCTCTTGAGCTTGACGTCTAGTTTAGCTTGTTTTTAGGGAATATTTGGTCAGATGGCCGCACCCCCTTAGCATGGTCTAACGGGGTTGGGTTTTCACAGGACAAGAAGAAGGTGGCATGTCGGTATGACTGGCACCAGACAGGGAACCAGGTGGTAATCACGCTGTACGCCAAGAACGCCAACCCAGAGCACTCCTACGTGGAGGCCAACCGCACCATGGTGAGTCCCCTGAGGGCCCAAATCTTACCTTGGGAAGGATCAAAGGGTTCGTCTCTACATGGCATCCTGCAAGCTCTGTGTAATACTCACATAATCCCAAATCCATCCCTGCAGTTGACGGTTCACATTCAGTTTGAAAACGACAAAGTCTACCACTCAGACTTCTACCTCTGGGGGGTGAGTCTACTGGCCTGTGGCTATGCCTCCTATCTTCTAGGCACCTTGTAGAGGTCCAGCTGGGCCACATGACTTTGCCCTACTGTCATAGCCAATTTTCTGCATTCTGTGAACCCAGATCTCGCTGCCTGCAGGTGATTAACGTCTCCCAGAGCTCGGTC
Source organism: Petrocephalus sullivani (assembly GCA_026780845.1). Classification (NCBI taxonomy): domain Eukaryota; kingdom Metazoa; phylum Chordata; class Actinopteri; order Osteoglossiformes; family Mormyridae; genus Petrocephalus; species Petrocephalus sullivani. Next base: position 11,840,057 of record JAODKM010000002.1, read on the forward strand.
AGCATGGTGCCGGCCAAGGTGGAGCTGATGCTGAGCAAGGCAGATGCGGTGGCTTGGGGCAAGCTGGAGGACCCGAAGGCCAAGGTGGAAGCCCCCGCGGAGCCGCAGGAGGACCGCTACATCGATCCCGACGAGATGCCCGACTGGGACATTGACGACGACGACATCAGCGAGTCCGACGAGGAGGAGCCGCCTCCCCCCAAGTCAGCCGGGACCTCGCCTTCACCCTGTGCTGCCGCTGAGGGGGCCATTTCGACAGAGGCATGAGACACTGGTGCTATACAGGGCCCTCGGCTACCTCAAGGAGACTGCTAACAGGATGCGGAGTAACGCCAACCCTTACATCCATCCTGCAGTGTCAATATGATGCCTAGCATGCTGTGGAACACCTTGCCCTGGGCATTGTTCTGATGTAGGTGTTGGGGGAGGGGGGTCTTACATGTGACTAGATGACTAGAAGACCATTAAGCTGAGTAAGGATTAAAATGTGAATGTGTATGTTTGACAGTTAGTCTTCACTTTTTTTTTTTCCAGCCCAGGGTTCTGGGGTATGACCGTTTAGGACTGTGAGTTTATTTATTTAGCAGGTCTTAATGACAGCGAACTGTAAACGGTGTGTCCCGCTGTTTGTAGTCCAGCTGTGGTTTTTGCGACAACATCTGTGTGAATCTGCTGCCTTCAGCATGTGAAGCGCAGCAAACTGTGCTGGAGTGTAATATGCGTGTGAAAGTCCAGCTGAATGTTTTTGTAATTATGTGGCTTGGGAATAAAGGATTGTGAGGATTCAGGTTTTTTTTTATGGACTTTTAGACAGAATACAGCGACTTCTGCACCATTGGTTCCAACAACAAAGCCGAACTTTATTAAGTTAAAGGTGTGTTTTTTTTTTGTTTTTTTTTGTTGCTTCATGTCAACATTAACAGTCCAATGGTAAACATGTTATGAGCAAAGGTCTGGATGCGAGTTTGACCGGAATCAGATCTGATTGGAGAGTCTTGCAGGTCCCACGGCGCGTTGTCCAGTAGTGGATCAACCTTACGGTACCCGCGCAATCGTAGCGGTGGGTTCCGTAACTTAACCCAGCCCACGTAGCGCTGATCAGTCATTCACCTTTTTCATGGTAGACATCGAGATTTACTCTACAACACCTCAAATGTAAACGTACAAACACGCGTCATGGCATTACCCAGAAGTCTGACACCTCGTTTACAGGTACAGGTCAACCCAGAAGATTCAGGGAAATGTGGGACCATCAAGGGGCGCCGTTCTGCCTAGACGGCGATGCCCATTTTCGGGAGTCGTTCACAATACCATCGATTCTTAAAGGCCTCTCCAAGGTCAATCACTCACTCACTAATAAATACTGCTCGTCAACGACATAAATAAAGCAGGTTCGTCTGTGCGGCCAGCAGGACGCGACACCTTGATAACGACATAGGGAATCTTAAACAGCCACTATTCCTTATATATAATATGTATAATTACAGTAATACAGACCTGAAGTGGTTAATCCTCTGTCTCCACATTCTCATGTCTCATTGAACATAGTAAGAATTCACTTTACGGTTTCTTAAGAGTTTTCTTTGAACACAGGGAGGGGATGCAGCACAATATAAACACCTTTGGGGGGGGGGGTTGCACAGCACACAACTCGACATTGAGCATAAAGTGCAAGGCAGGGCGAGCCCATGGAAACGGCATAGGGGGGATGCCCCTGATCCCCAGCATCTGGCATGAATGCAACCCTGGATAAAAGAGCCCTTGCTGGGATCTACCAAATCAGCACCCCCCTTGTCGAGAGACTGGGACCCTGTGGGTAACGCAGGGGGGTTGTGGCATGGATGCAGGGACTTGGCTGGGGTGACATTCTTTTGGCGGGCTTGGGGACAGACGCTTAAGCCCTCCTGTGCCATGGAGACGCCGATATCAAGATGGTTTTTGTTCACGGTTGTTCCAGTTGTTCGTCATTGTTTTACGAAAAAAAAAAAAACACAGATGAAGGAGCAAAAAAGTCATTCAAGTTGCCAAGGGCTTCGTACCACAGATGAAGGCTCCGCACCCTGCCGCGGATGAAGTGGCGGTCACCGCTGTCCCCAAGCAGACATAGTTTGACGGACGCCGGTGCCCCTTTGCAGCAAGATGAGAGCAACACCTCTTTGTCGCGCGACGGAGGACCCCTTTCCATCCTATAGGGGGTGCACCTCGCTATTGAATTTAGTTCCCCGCGGGGTCCATGTCACACGATCCACTTTTGAATTCCCATGCTGCTGCGGAGAGATGATGTCGGTGTCAGCATTTGAGGCAGTGACACCTTCGCTCTCTTTCAAGCGGTCACTCGGGCTGACCCGGCTCTGCTCAGTGAGGGATATCGCCAGGGGCCATGGGACGGGGAGGGGGTCACCTCACCTGTCAGGGAGCTGTTGGATTTCTGCTTGTGCAGTTTATCACGGTCCCGCCGTACCTTGGGCATGATCTTCATCTTCATGCCGCTCTTGGTGCCACCCCTCACCGTGCTCTAAGAAAGCAAAAAAAAAAAAACGACTGACCCTTCTGGGCACCCTTACGCCTTCAGTATTTAAGGGCACTTCTTGAGTTGTGCTAATCCAAAGTGTATCCTGAGGGTAAAGCGGGACCCTAAGCCAGTAATTAACATGAGCAGGATGAGTCCTTGGGGGAGACAGCTCCCCCCCCAGCCTCGTGACACCTCGCAAGCAGCTGGGACCAGGGTTACTACAGGCAACGAAAACTAAAAGCAAAACAAGATAAGAAACAAAAATAAAGCACACTATAGCTAAATGAAAACTATGCTTCAGAAACTAACTGAAATAAAAACAAATGTGAATTATTTTCTAGTATCAGTTGTTTTTATTATTTAGCTAATGCAAATCATTTGTTTATCGTTCCCCCTTGATGGAAATCATTTTAGGAAATGTAATGCAGCATATTGCCTTTAGATGACAATTAATAATACCTGGTAAATGTTCTGCCTATTTTGAAGGCATTAGTACATAATGGGCACTGTGTATTCATGTTGGATTCTCTAAAGCTCTCACTCATAAAACAGTTCTCCAACTTTCAATCTATCCCTAGAAATAAAATTACTAAAACTAAAATGTATTAAAACTAAATAGGTTTTATTTTGAAGATATATTCCTAATACCACGTTGAAAAGTATTGAAAACTATACTGAATTTCAATAAAATATTGAAAATATAAAAATAAAAACAAAATTAAAAATTCCAAACTATAATAGCACTGGCAGGAACGCAAAGTGCTACTCCAAAAAGACACGCGTGCACACACACAGACACACAGACACACACACACAAACCTCCTCGATGCCGTGCATGATGGGACAGATCCAGTGGATGTCGGTTAGCTTCTGCAGTTCGGTGCTCATGCTCTCGAGTGTCGAGGAGAGCGCCTCCTCCTGGCTGGGCTCCATCTGCTGTAAGACAGTGCAGAGCCTGAGAGGCAAATTCCTCACGCTGAATGAATATTTAGCATCCAGTCTGCTAACAAGAACATAATCCTGTTTAAGAAATTCTTAATGTTTCAAACATACTCTGTTTATAGAACATATGAAATGTAATAAGCAAATTAAAGATGAAAAAGTATAATACTGTGGTACCTGTACATGGAAATGAAAGAAGGATGGAGAAGAAGAAATGGGAGGTGTGTGGGGGGGGATCCTCTTACCAGCAGGTTCCCGTCCAGCAGGGCCTTGGTCTCCTGATGCAAGACTCTGGTGCTGTTCACCACCTCCACGGCCGTGGAGCGACTCAGCACCTGGAGCACAGGAAGTGTGAGGCCCAATGTTTGGCAGGCGTGTGTGTGTCTGTGTGAAAAACCATGCATTTGTCCTTTTCTGTACCACAGTGTTTCCCAGCCCGGTCCTCGGGGACTCCCAGACAGTCCACATTTTTGCTCCCACCTAGCTCCCACATACCTATACCAGGTTTACAGTCTTCTGGATTGGCTGGTCGGCTGGGAGGGAGCAAAAATTTGACATCTTCCCAAGTGTGATTTTAAAAAATAGTCTATTTAATGTCTGATATCCAAGATGCACCTGTGCGTATGTGTGTAAGTGTGTGTATATCTGGGTAGGGGGTTGGACGGTGTCGGCTGACCTCAGGGCTGCAGGGCCGACTCGGGAATGCCTCGCTGAGCACCGATGCACTGGCGTTCACCGGGTGGGCCAGCTCCTGCTCTACCACCTTGTGTGTCTTGGCTGACTCCCGGATCCTGTATGCATACCCAGCACCGTACGGTCATGTGACCTGCATGATCACATGACCTGCATGGACACATGACCCATGCGATCCCCCCCACCCCCAATGTCCAATCATTCTTGTAGCCCGAACACAAGTATCAAAAGGCACCAGACCGGGTAAGGGATATTAAAATGGACTACTGTTTGAGCGACATTATAGTTCTGAAAATGGCCCGAGTGACATCATTCGCCTGTGGGTTTGTGGGTCGGCGTGTTGCTAAGCAACAGGCACCTGCTGATGAGGGCGTCGGCCACCTGGGCCAGCTGCAGCACCTGGGCGCACTCCTCCTCCGTCAGGTACTCCATGGACTGCTGGGAGCTCAGGCGAGGTCGCGCACACTTCCGCTTATCCTCCCAGGACTTCAGCGTGCTTTCAAAAGCCTGCAGTGTACAGGCATGCAACAGGGAGGGCGCCATGGTGTCAGCTATTACCCATATACCCCAGAGGTGGGGTGGGAAGGGGGGCCTGCAGAGAGGGCTCTGAACTCACCCGATCTCGAGTCAGCATCTGGGCCCGGTTCTTGTGGATGATCCTGACGACGCCGGGCGGCTGTATCCACGCTTCCCCATCCACCTGCACGGGGACGCCCTCGTCACCTAGGATGGTGATCTTCACCTGCCGACACTGTCGTGGCGCAACAGATGAGATTAACGGGCAAAGGGTCACATCCCATGAATTGTTTCCATGGTGACTGAGCAGCAGGCCTTTTCATTAATAGCTCAGCTGGGCCTGATTGGGTTCATTAAGAAGGCCAGCTGAGCTGATCCTACTAGACTGTGTTAAACCTCCCTGCTACTCCCTAACTAAAGGAGGGCTGGCAGATTTTATTTATGGCTTTTTATTTACAGCACAGCTTTATATTTAATGCCTTGTTACCAATTTCAGGTCCAGAAAGTACAAATCCAGACCAGGATTTTGTTTCAACCAACTACTTGAGCACTCTGTGACTATGACTCCTTATGTTCAACTGACTGGTTGAAACAAAATCCTGGTCTGGATTTTTACTTTCTGGACCTGAAATTGACACCTCTGCTTGTTTTTGTGCTCAACATGTTACTGATTAAACAAAATATATGAACCATACACAGGCCAGGCGTGGGTAAGTCAGATCCAGAGAGTTAAAGTCCAGAGCAAGATTTGGTTTCAACCAAGAAGTTGCATATAAAGAGTCACAGTCACAGGCTGCATCCAAAATTGCCCAATACCACACTAAACAGGGCGCCAATACAAAACACGAGATATAATATTGTGCCTGAAACCACAGTGAGCACCACTGGAGGGCACCCTACATGCTGGTAAAATCAAAAATTCACTATTCAATCCCACAATCCTAGACGCAACTTCTGACTTTGCCCTGTACTTGTTGTTTTGCAGGACATCTGTCATTGAAAATCAAAGTCCAGCAGCGTCAGGAAAGTGTACAAAGTTTCATATCAGTACACTAGGGAATCACACTAAGTGACCGTTGCCATAATGTGTATTGTTTCCTCACTGAAGTACAAAGTGCGTAGTGAGTAGTAGTCAGGTGGTTGGCTGTAGAGTAGTCAGGTGGTTGGCTGAAACAAAACCTGGGTCACTTTTACTCTCTGGACCTGAACTACCCACTACTGAAAAGAACAGAGATATATGTCACATCACATGAAAGAAACCAGTACTGTCTATCAATGCCCTTACTATAGCTGGTTTACCTTTGTTGATTGTTGCAGTAGTTTGTTTGAGTGAAGCTACATCATTTCAGTACCTTTTGGGATCGTATTTAAGCCCCCCCTCCCCCGCAGCCTGCGGGCCGCTCTGACCTGCGCGATGCGGTGGTGCTGCAGGTTAATGACGCGGGAGACGGCCATCTGCATGCTGCCAAACACAGCCACCACCTCCAGCTTCTTGTCGTCAAAGGACGGCGCTCCAAAGTTCTGCCGGTTAGACAGGGAGGTGTCATCCCCGGCTGGCTGCCGCAGCGGCTCCCCACAGGGGGGAACAGTGCCTCTTACCAGGCGGCCGTCTGCACCGAACCCTCCAACATCTTAACGACTCAATTAGGACACAAAAAAAATAATACCTCGGCGACGGCCAGGCTGGGGGCGGATTTCTCAGTAACAAACCCATACGGCGATGGTCCTTGCGAATAGTCTAAAAGCTACTGCATATTATGGGCTGCCATGTGGGACGCCCGCACAGGCTGGTCAGGGCACAGCGACGGTCACATTCTGTTCTGACGGTTATTCTTCCCACAAATGTTAAGTTATAAATATAGTTCTTGCACCGAAAGTAAACATGATAATATGTTAATATGGAGATCATTACGAAACCGTCACGCTGCACAGGAGCGCTGCAGGACTGCGTATGTGTGTGGGTCTGTGTGTGCGTGTGCCACGTCGCACTAACATTGTCCTCCTTTGTTCCTCCCCAGAAGTTGATGCCCCCGGCGTAGCTGGGGATGTTGAGCACGGCCAGGCCCTGAAGACTGGGCAGGTTCATGGAGACGCCGTCACACTGCGGAGGGACACACACATGTGCGCGCACATGCACACGCACGTGGGTTATTAAAGGGACAGGGTGACACGGTGTCTGGGGTTTGCTTTAGGCGATCAAGGACAAATCAGGCCGCCAGCCTCACCATAGCAGGGCTGCGAGGATAATGAATTAGAGCTTAATATAACTGCAGCGTGACAATACGTTTAAGTACAGCGATGCATCATTTTCACAGAAGTAAACAGTTAAAAATATAGCAGAATCATATGATATGACATCTGCCTACGTCCTATCCCATACCGAACAAACGAGACCTGCAGCTTCTTGTGTCAGTAAGTCACCAGTTAAGTACAGTACTAGTATTGGTATTTATTTACCGGCAGCATTCATGACATTTTTACTGATGCATTCAGAGTACAACTATGAGACTAATCCCAAAGCCAAGCTCGAGTGAGTCCAGGTCCTTAACCACGATGCCCCCTGCTGGCCAACCGTACCTCCAACAGGACACGCTGCTCCAGGTTCTTGTAGGTCTTCTGCAACAGCTCCTTGGTCCCCAGCACCCCGTACCACATCATGTTCTTGGTGCGACTGCTGTTTACAGAGAAAGCGGCAGACAGTGTGAGAGACAGACATAGCTTAATGAGGTACCCTTCATTTGATAGATCGCTTTAATAAGCCTTAATTGACGATGAAAATGATACACAAATTATGTGTCAGACATTTAGATGAGGAATATGCTTGCCGCTCCAGTGTGGTGGGTCAATTAATGTGTTTTTTAAATAGTAATTCAGGTCTTTTTCATTCATTTTAAATGTAACGCTGAACATTGTTAAAGCTGAAGCTGCAGTGATCTACTTCCTCATGACAGCTTCGTCAGCACCGCGTGGTCAGTGCAGCCTTTAGCTCCCCTGGGACAGCCAGTAAGGACTGCGCCCCCCAGAGGCCGACTCCATACCTGCACTTCTTAGGGTGCTCGTCCCGCTTGTTGTTGAACTCCAGAGAGATCTTGGCATCCAGGCCGATGCCAAAGTAATTGTTCATCACACACTTTTCAGAGTACGGCCTGGAGGGGGCAGGAGAGCGGTGGGGGTCCAAGGTCAGGGTGAGAGTGAAGTCGGGACGAGCCGCATCTCCGACCCAAGCGGAGCTCAGATGTTACCGTCATTTAATATATTAGATTATATCAGTTATGAAGTCTCTGTATTTCATATTTAAAGTAATGTGCAATTTAAGCATACATGCATAATTTATCATTCCCAGCAGACAAAGCGATACAGCTCATACAAGCCAAGAACCTGTAATGTGTGGGCAGGCAATCAATCAGCAGGCTACCTGTGGCCACACGCGCGCAAACACACACACACACACACACACACACACACAGAGGCTTTCTCGGGGCCAGTGGGCATGCTGTATGTACTGTTGAGTTCTGTCTCTTACAAAGGATCCTCGAAGGTTGGTGTACAGCTGAAGCTCTCGGATTTGTCCAGCACTGCAGGAGCTGATGTGGGGCTCACAGTGCCTCTGCCTGTACTCGGGGAGACGGGGGGTGTATGTGAGTAGGCCAGCAGGCGTGTCTCTCTCTCTATGTACATGTGTGATACTCACGGGGCTCCGTTTCCTTCAGGTCATCACTGCTCTCCTTCTTCCCTAGGACGGCGTTCGCCTCCTGTGACGGGTTCTGTTCATTCACCACTGGGGAGGGAGGTGGCGAGATGGGGGTCAGCACGGGGGTAACGTGGGGCTGAAGGGGAGGAGGGCGCTGAGGAGGTGGCGGGGGGAGCAGTGAGGACTCGTGCCCACCTTTCTCGGCCTGCTCAATGATCTGCCGCAGGGCTTTCTTCAGGCTGTTGGCCCTCAGCATCAGCCGCTCTCTTGAGTGGAAGCCTCGCGACATGGCGGCAGTGTTGGAGAGCTCCCTGTCGCCGCCCTGCTGGGGAGGTGGAGCACCCACAGGCTGGGCATTGCCCTCCTCATTTAGGGCCTTCACAAGCGCGTCCAGCTTGTCATTGAGTAGGGTACACTGCGGGCACCAGGTAAAACAGTGTTACACCTGCGCACAGATGCACACCTCCCTACTGGCAAAAGATACCAGGGGGTGCAATTTATAAAGCAAAGGAAGGAAAATGAAAGACACACAACTATATATATATGTGAAGTCAAAAGAAACCTTAGGGCTGAATGGATATTGTGTGAAAAACTTTGCAGATTTTTGCCGCCCACTGAACCCGAGTGTGTTATGCAACGTGCACACACACGCACGCGCACACACGCACCTTCCTGGCCATGGCGTCCGCCTCTTCCCTGTTCTCGGCTGCTCTCTCATACGCTTTGCCCACCTCCGACACAAAGTCGTTCACCGTCCCACACAGAAACCTGCCAGGGAGAGGGAGTGCGGAGAGGACCGGGGTCAGCAATGCCCCCCGCGTGGGAAGACGGCAGTCCTTGCTTCCTTGACCTCGGCTGCTCGTTCATCTGCTGCGTGATCAGCTGTGGGACGCCCACGGGCTGTGGGAAGTGGGCGACTGAGCGGACGTGTGATAGAACAGCTATAATAAGGGCCGCGCTCACAGCACACGTGTGTCGGGGAATCTGTGGGAAATCTGCCCCCTACTGACCGATAGGGCTATCACAACCATTTCTGATTCAGTTTTTAAGTTGTGTTTTAACAGACTTGATTTGTATTGTAAGTTTTATGGCCCTCTGCTACTTTTTTTGTTCTATTTCCTCTTTTGCAGCTTCTCTGCTCGCCTGGCCACTGATGGCATTTACAAGTGTAGTTGCCGAGATGTGTTACTGATCCACGTTTTATTCCCACAATGTGTCGTGCTGACTGAGAGCTGAAAAGGTCAGTACAGGTCAAGGGTCGTAGGTCAAAGGCACTCACTTGGTTGAGGAAATGACATCGCTGTGCTGGTCTGAGTCCAGGATCTTAGACAGGTGGGAGGCGACAGAATCAGCATACTGGGTGATCTGGACCTGGTGGAAACCATGGCAAGATGTTTCCCCTCTCCACCGGACCATGACAATGTGAAAATGGAGGCCCTCGGACTTGGCACTGATCTTCAGCTGTCAGGGTACTGCTGATACATCCTTGGACGTACCTGCAGGGGGGCGTCCTGAGCCTCGCTCTCCTTCACCACTGGGGGGCAGTGTTTGGCTGGCCCCTCGTATGTCATCACGCTCCATCTGTGGAAAACGCATGGAAGACCCAAGGTGTGGGAAAGCTGCAGATCTTGACACATTCACGGTGAATGTGAGACAAAAGCTCCAATTTAAGAATCTGGGGCTGTGTGAAGGGGAAAACCACAGCATTACACTCCCACAGAGTAGGCAGAAGAGAGCTCTGCAATACCCTGAGTTTTATAGTTGGCACGCAATAAAAATCTACATCAGAGCTGAGAGCACCTGTAAATGGAGGGATAAAAGTCCAACCATAAAAGTCTATAAATACATCCAACCATCTTAGAGGAGGATCACAGCCCCCCCCCCCCCCCCCTCCCCCTCCCCCCCTTCCCCCCCCTCTCCCTCTTCCCCTGCCCCCCCCTCTGCCTCTTGCCCTCCCCCCTCCTCCGCCTCTTGCCCTGCCACCTCCTCTGTCTCTTGCCGTGCCACCTCCTCTGTCTCTTGCCGT
>JAODKM010000002.1:11874711-11890938 GCA_026780845.1 Petrocephalus sullivani
GTTACACTATCACAATGCACAGAATCATCTCAAGAGGAAACTGTAGCCTCAACGGTCTGCTAAAAAAAAAAAGATACGCGGATGCCTGTATGTTTTGTGCAAGTTCTTACGTCAGTGTGTAAATTAAAATAGATACATTATTGCCGAACATATTTGTATTTCTGTAGACGCGTGTGCTTATTCTGAGATTAAAGGGTAAGCGTTACATTGTTCGAACATAATATAGCAGGAGGACACCGAATCGGACTTCTTGTTATTTATAACGAGATATAAGTTTACGTCTCGATTATTCAGTGGTTTATAGCTTTCAATAGCGACCGCACGTCGTGACTGTAAAATGAGAGAACATTCATTGTACAGTAACAAGGGGAAAAAAGCCGTTTGGATCCGTTTCGTAGAAATCTAGATCGATATGTATATGGTTTCAGTCAACTTCTCGGAAATCGAAGAACAGATGTAGAAATGGAACAAGAACCTGTTATTCATACACATTTTCATTTTCTATAGAGAGAGACGTATAGTTACACGCAGTAAATTCGTCTATCCACGGAAATGATTGTGTTACGTCTTAATCACGCAAATCTAAATGAAGATTAAAGGTTTAACAAGATGCGCGAACATAACGAGTTGCTGTGGTTTACGAATAATACTAGAAACGAGCAGTGGTATAAATTGGGTGCTTTATTTTTCGTAAAATGAAGCCGTTTATAATGCACCTAGAGCCATAAATGAGGTGGGAAACTGCGAAATGTATTTTGGGTCATCGAAATGACTAAATGACTACAGGATACACTTTCTGTTCTGCAAAATTGGTTAAAATGTGCTGAAAAAGTGTTCCTGCCCCTGCCAACTGAAACTGCAAGCAGATAATTAAATCATGTTATTTCCATGTCACTGCGCCGTGAGGAACTGGCCAGGCCCTTCAGGTTACATACATTACGGTGGGACTCATGGGCACATGGAGCTGCCCCCTTACGCGGGGGGGGGCGGCTGGCCACCCCCGCGTACCACGCCATGCTACTGACCGTGACCATTTGGAAACAGCGGAACTGTGTCCTGCTCTCTAGAACTGTGGTTCTTCCCAGTTTTAGCAGCGAAAGAAAAATAAGCCAGAAGTAAAACTCGAACCGCAAGCCCAGTAGTCATGAAATACAGCTACTCTCCAGGATCTTCTTTTATTTGAAATTTAGTACCAATGTGTGGCAAATGTGTTGGTATTAAAACATGCAAATGGAAGAAAATGACACAGAAATTAGGTTAGCAGTATGCAATTCTGACAGCAACGTCCTTCATCCTCCGCTTCGCACAACCAGAGCACGTTTATCACCATAAAGATATTTACTTGCGATTATGGTTGCTAAATTATTATGAGGTCTTATTTTAATCCAGTTTAAGGTAGCTTTTTACTGCCACCTAGCGAATGTTTTTAGAAACTGCTTGACTAATCAGTTTCTTCGTCTCCGTTCCGGAATAAATCATTATATTACAATGAAAAGTAATTATCATATTGTATTGTCCTTCATTTTAGGTGATGCATTTTTAATGTAATGCAAAATATTTTGAATCATTTAACTCTGGCAGTTCACTCTGGTGGGTAGATGTGTTTCTAAAACATCGTGACAATAAATTATATATAAATAAATTTCAAAATAAAGTACGAAATACTTGCATTCAGTTATTAAAAATAATGTGTAATATCGTTAAGAATATGTATTTTGTTGTATAGTCATTAGAGACAGTAAACGGCATTGAATGACCAGTCGAGGCGGTCATGACCTCCGTCATCTATGACGAATCATAATTACCAAAAAATAGATGATTAAAATTGTTACGAATTTCCATTAGGAAACCTATAGTTACCCCTCCTTGCGATGTACATATACAAAGTTCTCTCAATCACTCTCCGTTTTTGTTAAACAACTTAACCCATTGATTTGCAATTAACGAACATCGTTTCGCAGACGGACTTACTGGTGATTTGTCTTATACAAGAGAAATGATTCTGTGGTATAGCATTGTAACCAGATAGACTCCACATCATAGTCATAATCTTCAGTTCTGACCCTTTTCAGCCAGCAATATTCTATCAGTTACTTCAATTTAGTGCAAAAATGAGCGTGACTTTATATAAACCTTCTAGAGCCTCATCATAAGACCTCCACAGAATCCTGTCGGCCCCCAAACCTCTCATTTGGTCTGTGCCGGGCCTCTCTGGTATGCGCACATCCTGTCAAATTGTCAGAACTTCAACGGGAGCTATTTATAAATGTGCCCCGGCTATTTCTGCCTCCTCCCCCCCCCCCAGTGAAAGGTGATGTGAAGTGGCATGCTTTTGTCACCCTGAGTGCCAGCTTCATGTTGAACCCGGCCCCCACAAGTCCCCACCAAAGACACACCCATGGGCCACATGAAAGTCATCTCAACCCCCAACCCAAAGAACATAAGGACATAAGAAGTTTATAAACAAGAAGAGGCCTTTGGTCCATCAAGCTCAGTTAGGGAAACACAAATAGGCTCAACTACTGCACCACATCCGTGTGTTCTGTGCTGTTTTTAAGCCTGTGTCCCTGGGGAAGCCAAGTGGCTTTTATTTTTACCAGAATGGTCCGGGCTACAATTCCTCTGTTACAGCACCATGTAACAGCTTGATCTAGGGTTCAAGTTTGAAACATGTCAGTAGTTCAGGTGATGAGGGATGGACACTCTAGCTATTTTTGGCTTAGTGATTACAAAAAAGCTGCAGGATCAGACCTGGGGATGGGAACAGCTGTTGTACCCTTGGATGAACACATATAACCTTAATGGCTTTGGCAATCCCAAGGCGAAATTATACGCTAAACTTCACGTACATTGAATTTTGGGTTCAAGTCAGATAACCAGGTGTATGGTATCGACTCATCTCTTCCTTCCTCTATTCCTTGTATTGTAAATTACTAAAAAAGTTCCTTCTCTCATCCCTAGCAAACTGAGTCCAACATTCACCTTGAAAACATCATGTTCTTCCATCTCCCTCATGTCCAAGGCTGGACGGGGATTAGATTTCAGCCAAAGAGTTTGGGGTCCCTGATGACCCCATGGTAAATTTTGCCTAGTAGGTGCATGGGGTTGGGGGGTCCCATAATAACTTTTACCACGTGGGAGGGGGGTGTAGGGGCAAGCTGCTAGTGGTTGGTTTGCCATAATATATTTTGCTGGCCCAGGTAACTTTCAGCCCACTGGGAAATGCCCAGTCTTCCAGAAGCCAGATGGCCAGCGTAGCCCTGCTGGTGTCCCCGTTGACTTCATGTTTCCCACTCTCATCCATGCAGTGTTTATTTTTTATTTTCAGTTGCATCCACAGGTTCCTTTGTGTCACACTCATCACTTTCTGGAGACCCATACCTTGAATATAGCAGGCTCCCTGTGCATGTTCCAGTTTGCCATGTACCTTCATACCTTACACAGTCTTATTTATAAACATGACAGTGCAATGAGATTTGGACAGCAACTCCCCCGGGTGGTGCAAACGAAACATATGACAGGACAGCACATGCGATACTCAACAACAAAGTATTACAAATGATTCTATTTAATAACACATTTAATACATCAAATTGTATTATTTATCATTTTCAGTCATCCTAATAAAGCCTGGTAACAACGGGTTTGTTTTGAGAGTGAAAGTCAAGTCAGTAGAGTAAGGATGCTTCCACTTGGCGGTCTGCTCAGCCCGTTCCCCCGTCAGTCTGTGTGTCATTTGAAAAATCACAGCTAGAACAAGCAATTGCTAAAGTGAAACCTCGAGCAAAGGCCCAGCCTGGTGCGTCAAGCCCAGCCCAAATGTCACGAAGATCACTACTGCCAAGCCCAAACCCACACAGTCAAGACCAAGCCACCAGCAGACAGAACACCACGAAGGTGATGGCAATCTGGCCTCAATGTAACATCAGTATGGAAGGCACCACATATTCTAGGCATCTCAAAACTCCCCACTGCAACACTGCATATCCCAGGCTCAATACCACCTGCTCTATCAGAGGTCTAAGCACCCTGCTCACTTGTAATAGGTATCTATTCATAAACATTCATACATAGGCCTACATAAGTCTCAGCTTATACTAACACGCATATTATCTTTTGGAGAGGCAAGGGTGGGTAAAACTAGTCTTCAAATTCATTAATCACTGCCTTATTTTCGGTAGCTATAATTAAGACAGTATCCGATGGGTAGTTAACAGTACTAGCTAATAACTGATACAGGCGATTACTCATGTTTAGTGAATTAGCTGCGATTTCACATTCCACCAGTATTCCATGACCCGGTAAAGACCATCGACACAGCTGGTGAGGGGACGAGGATGGATTTATAAGTTATGAAGGAGGTGTATGAAAACAGACGCCACATACTTCGGAATCCGTTATACACAGAGCTGGAGGGATGGGCAGTGATAACAAAGGTACCAATGTTACGAAATAAAAATCACGGCTTACATGTCGCCTATGTTTACAATTAGCGGCGCTTTTACGGAGACAGCGAATACCGTAGCGCGCTTACCCATAAGGTCTCCCTAAGCAAATGAAAAGGTGCCGTATATAAAGAGCAGGGCATGAAAAATACCCAATGGTGTTGCGTCGCCTCTGGGCTCATTGCAATTCTGATCAGGGCCGGCGATTCATAAGAACCTCCACCGCGGAAATTCAATGGGGAAAAAATACAGAATTTCCGGAGACATTCTTCTCCCACCCGGATTCATTTAACGGGGAGGGAGGGAGGCACGTACACATTCCCTTCACGTAGCAAACCTACCCAATGCCGTGGGAGTAATGTCAAACAATGCTGAGTGTTTCCACCAAGAGTCCTCATTCAGGAGGTAATAACAAGCGCCCGGTGCCGGATGACCCTCCTGGACGACGTCACCCGCCCCCCGCCACCAACATTTCACCTCTCCGAAAAACACGCGAATACCTGCCGACATCTTCTGGTTAAGATGAGAATGTAGAAATGTCATTGGATTAAACTGAAAAATCTTCTTAGAAAATAAATCGACGCTGATAAAAACGAAGCCGTTAAGATACTTCCGAATAAGTCTGACAGTAGCAGCTGCTGCATAGATAGCTCATAGATACATATTATGCCTGTCCTGACAGGCAATTATCTCTGCTTGAATTATAACTAAGTCAGTTTCAGGCGTTCGGTCACGGTGGGAAATGTTGTTTCTCAGGGGAGCACATTACCTATCATTAACACCTACTATAGGCCTATAACTATAGTCTATATGTATATCGACTGGCTGTATGCACCACTGGTCTTCATTGAATCCAGCGAGTGCGATCGATTCCCACCCTCGCCCCTGGTCGGAGAATTTCATCGCTGGGGGGATACCGCACACATGCAGGTGACCTTGGCTTTGTCGTGCTTATGGAGTTTTGCCCTAGTGGTAAACTGGTTGGGGACCCATGATATACCCGTTACACTCGATTTTGATCAAGTAGGCTTGACTCTACTGTTATTTTATGTCATAATGATCTTCTTACTGAAATGGCATCTACACCGATATATTTTTGAATCACTTTGCCCTGGGAATCTCAGGATTTTTCTGTTACACAACATAGCAATATTAATATTGTGTTACTAGCGTAATTTAAGCACTTTAAAATGAACAAACATGTTTGTTCATACGCAAACACAAGATGGTGTGTTTGTTTGTGTCCAAGAAGGAAACGTTTATGACTGCCTTTGAATATGACGCGGTGGTGTGACATTGTGCAACGAAATATTAATATTATGCAAATATTGCTCCAGATGCTTATCACACCTTCTTGTCTGTTGAATCTGCTACAGTTAGAACACCCTTTTTGGTAGCCTAACAGATGTTGCCGAGTGCCCTTCACTCTGATAACAGCTTCTGTGATGTAAGGAATAAAAAATTATGAATGAATCCGGAGAAGGGCGTAGTACGGTGCCTTAGTATTCAGTTCACACGTATAGGCCTGCTAATTGTCCATCTGCAGTACATCACGTGATTAATCTATTCGCAACCATAGAAGGAGACGCGATGCCTGCTGTGCAGGACTAACTATTACAATTTATATAAAAAAATAATCAACAAATTACCAAAACGAGACTTGTAATCGTGTCGCATATAGCATTTGTCATGTTTCTATCCATCATGTTGTGATTCATAAAGACTGTAACCTATTACTTGCCTATTAAACATAATAGCATTGATATCAATACGTGAGATTTTATGAATTTATGCTTTTCTAGAATAGTTAAAATGTTTCAAGGGCGCTGAAACGCAAATTTAACGTAATACAGTACTACATTTTGATGTAATACTTATATAACATATTAACATACATATTAACAAAAAAATATATATAGTAATTATGACTTTGACTTTATATGAAACGATTTGTTGCATGCCTATAAATACCAACATCTAATTAAAAGATTACGTCATAAATCGATTAAATGTGGATCCGGGCGCTAAAAAACGTACGTCAGGCTGAAAGGACGTTCAACCAATATATAAACTGAAAGTGGTAATAGTCTAGAGTTAAATACTGTACAGGAATATCTGCTCCAGCACGAGGGGAAATCTGACACAAAGACCTGCTTTGTTTTAAGTAAAAGACTTTGGCTTGGCGGCAGAGGGTCGTGACAGTACTTAACCGTGGGCTGCAGGACACGTCCACCTGCCACAACGCAAGCCAACCTATAGCTTTAAGAGCGAGGCAGAACAAAAAAAACAAGACTTTGAATGAAATTCTGTCGTCATATTACTTCGCTGATAAAAATCGGGGTGATTTTATTATCGTTTTGATTGATATTCTGACCACAGCGCCTCTGATTCACACAGCCCATCATGACTATAGTGAAGACTTTTGACGTCAGAAGTGGGATTCGTCGGCACGTCCAATGGGGGTAGATATTAACCGAGTAGCGGTCCCTGCCAACTGCCAACAATATTAGCAATGTTAGCCAAGGAGTAATGCGCATTTCCCAAGGACTGTACGAATGAAAATTAAAAATATTACCTGACGGCGTGAAGAAAATAAGAAGACGAGCAACTGGTAATTTTAATCTCTCACCCCTTTATATGTCTCCTTCTATCTGCATCTATCGCTGCTTAAGTGCCTGTCACGGTTTGTGCTTATCTTTTTTTTCTTCAGAGCATCGCAGCTCGATGCAGGCGAGGTATTGTTTGGATGTGATACGCACGAATGCTGACTCTTGTTCAGATTCTTTTTTTTTAATTCCCGTTAAATGTTACATTTTCCAGCGCATGCAAAGCAAGAACGTAATACAGTCTAAAGGAATTGCACCGTTTTGCTTCAGACGGTGACCTCCCAGAGTCCTTTATGAGTCGCGTTTTTCAGCGTGTATGTGAACGGGCAGGGAAATTTGTGAATGAAACGCTGGCACGCTGAGTTTAAAATTAGCTCTCGCGTTTTCCGTCTGTGTTCAGCGTCAAGCATGGTTACAAATTCAACGTCATTAATAGCTCTCGCAGAAAATATGTAACCCCTCAAGATTGTTATTCTTAAACCTATCGTCTAAAAATAGACACTTGATTAAACAGTGTCATTTAGGACAATTCCAAGGATTACAAAACTGCCAATAATCCAAGTCATGGGAAATGCATGATTCCTGTTGCAAGGCAAGTGCGCTAAATCTTATTGCATTTTATTCTTTTTTATTTGTGCCGCCCTGTTTTAATGTGTTGTCTAAGAATGGAGTGTTAAAGATATGGCACTGGATTCAAGAGAGGATTTAAGGCACAATTCTAACGTCCTTTATAGATTATGTTATCTGTGTTGCATGTGTCTTAAGTATTTTAGTGGTGTTAGTGAGACGAATAAAATTCACAGTTGTTAATTGTTACTCGCGGCGTGACTGGATAATCTATAGGCTATTATATACAGTACATGTAAAGGCTCTGGGAAAATATTTCTTTATGTTCGTCTCGTATTTCGGCATTTTCTGTATTTTTCCATTCAAAAATACTCTCTGACTGACTCTTCTCGATGTCTTGTCTGACACGCGCTCTTTCTCACCCTCCCTCTACGCATCCCGATGTCACAGCTATGATTCACTCCTTCGCTGCGGCAATGAGCGACCCAATCCAAAACACATCTTCCCCCAACTCCGGAATCTGGAATCTCCTAGACCCGCGAAACTCATCGCCTGTCCGGATACCTGAGCAGCAACCGATCGCTGTTAGCCCCTGGGACATTGCGTTCTGCGTGACAGGGACGCTCATCTCCTGCGAAAATGCCATCGTAATTGCAATCCTGTTTTACACGCCCACCCTACGTGCGCCTATGTACATACTCATAGGGAGCCTCGCCTTCGCCGATACGTTAGCTGGGCTTGGGCTTATACTTAATTTCATCTTCACATACATGCTGAATACGGAATTCGTTACTCTGGTCTCCGTTGGACTGCTCATCTCCGCCTTCTCCGCCTCCGTGCTTAACATCCTGGCCATCACCGTGGACCGGTACCTCTCTCTGTACAACGCACTGACCTACCACACGGAGCGAGCTGTGACTTTCACCTACGTAATCGAGGCGCTCATCTGGTGCGTCTGCATAGCGCTGGGCTTGCTGCCCCTGTTGGGCTGGAACTGCCTTCGAGACGAGTCCTCCTGCAGCATCTGTTGGCCGGTCACCAAAAACAACGCCGTCGCCCTGGCGGTAACGTTCCTGCTCATCTTCGCACTCATGATGCAGCTGTACTTACAGATCTGCAAGATAGCTTTCCGGCATGCCCAGCAGATCGCCGTGCAGCACCACTTCATGGCCATATCCACCACTAAAGGCGTATCGACCCTCTCTGCCATTCTCTGTACGTTTGCCATCTGCTGGATCCCCTTCGCCATGTACTCTATCGTGGCGGACCCTAGCTATCCAATTATATACACGTACGCCACAGTCCTCCCTGCCACCTGCAACTCGGTCATCAATCCCATTATTTACGCCTACAGAAATCCCGACATTCAGAAGTCCTTGTGGCTGGCTTGCTGTGGCTGCATCCCCACAAACTTCTCTCTAAGGCCAAGGACGTCAAGTGACGTATAGTCTCATTATAAGTGGTAGTTATTGCCAGCCATATTCTCGGTGTTTTATTTGGTCGTAATGCACACTTGTATTACGTATACCTGTCGGTGTAAATTTGACTAATATTTGCGTAACCACGAGAAGCGTGCATCACTGATTAATACTCTCCTTGCCCGCAAATCGATTCTGGTCACAGGCAATCGGGATCTAAATACACAGACACGTTTATATGACCAATCGGTTTTTTTTCCTAGACATATGTGAATATTTGCGAATTCGAGGTATGAACTGTGAAATTTGGCCGGGATGCAAGCCCTTTGAGTCGCGCAAAGAGACACGTGAAGCAATTGACAGTCACTAAGAAGGCCAGTCTTTAATGACCTCGTTTGTGTAAATCTGTACCATTGCATAAAAGTAACCATAAATGTCATAATTAGAAAAAAATGACACAGAACTCTCAATACCAAAAACATGTATGCAGGGTAATGTATTAAATACCCTGAAAAAGGTTTTCATAGAAAACAACAAGTTAAGTTTAAGATACTCCTGCCTTAGCCGCGAAACTGTAATTAATCTGATCGACAATGACGTCAGTGTCGTTACCAAGTAAAACGTTACGTGTTTAAAGTGACGCTCAATGAGCTGCATGGGTCACGTCATTAGGTAATCCCGTTCATGCTCTAATAAGTCTATTATCGTGCCAAGGAATTTTCTCGTTGGTCATTTGGCATTTCGAGTTATTATTAATTTGCCCATTAATTCCACATATAAATGCATCCATTGAAATTATGTTTAAGACACACAAATGAAAAGGAAATTAATGGTGGATTTGAGATGTATTAATGATGTATTAATGACTTTGGCTTTCACGTTAAACGGCGCCTAACATTAGAATGAAAAATAGCACGCACACATCCCCTTTTTCTTCGTACTGTATAGCCATGCGAAGATAAACGTGGGGGGAGGAGAGCTACGGGATCGTTAAGGATCGCAAAAGCACAGCCGAGCCCCGGCACGGCATCAGCACCATGGACAGCAGAACGCGGGTTGCGGCGCGCAGGCTTCCGGCGATCCGGCGTGGGCCTAGAAACACTATGCCGAAATGATGCAGCCGAGATCGCACAAACTGACAGACTTCCAGAGTGGAACTTGTTGTCGGGTCAATTTTATCAATTGTACGCCTTCAAGCCGTGTCACTCCTACGACATGATGCTGAATTTTGTTTTTTTCTAAACCAGAACGACACTTACTTTATTCACGTTTAACGGAAAAAGTAGAAAATGTGTCTGAATATCCTGTAGACCTATATGGCGTAACATTGAATACTGCTTTTGTGGCAGTAGGTAACTTGATCAAATATGAAATGAAAAATTTCATACAGTACCTTAAACTAATATAAACACAAAGGCAGCAAAAATATTTTCCTACAAAATGTGACTTAAAATCCTGTAGGCCTAAGACATTTTTGGCACAAGCGCAAATTAAGCCATTTAACAAAATAGCAGAATATAGTGATTAAGATATCTGAATGTGATATCTTTGCATCTAAAAACCGTTTCGTTTAGCCTGTTAATTCTTCTGCCTCTGGCCATATCCCCCCATCCACCCATAATTTGAAAATCAGCCTCAGTAAATCACAGCGGCCACAACATAGAAGCTAATGAGTTTTCTCCCCACAGAGTCGGTGTCAGCGAAAAGATGCCGGCTCAGAGGTCCTGGCTAGGCCCGCGGGCAAATCACCACAAAGCTGCCATCCTAAGGCAGGCCCATGTCTGGCAGGAATGGCGATGCACACTTCCGGAGGATCTAAAGCGTAGGAAAACGACACTACTCACATTTAACCGTTTCTCCGTGCTGTATCCACTGTACTGTAAGAATCCAATTCATTGTAAAACACACAGGCATAGGTCACAGTAAAAAGACCTCAGATGACAAGTGTTTAAACTGCTGATCATGTAGACAGCAATTTAAACGCAGCATTGTTCTAGGAAAAAATCACGACTTTTCATAGGGCAATTATTTGAACATTACATTCTTTCTACGAAAAGGTCACTATGATGGAAGATGTTAAGAATTATGTTACTCAACGCTGTTACCAAAAGATAAAAAAAAAACTTGACTTAACTCTAAAAATGGCGCACACATGCTGATGTACTATACGGGATGTAACCGTTTTGATACTTTACAAAAAAGCTTTTTTAACATTTCTTTTGATGACCAGCAGAAGATCATCGCAACATCCTGCGTTGGTCGCGACACGCAGAGTTTGTAAATATTCGTCTGGCCTTATTTCTGCGTTCCTGCAATAACGTGTTACCGTGTATATAGGCATTCATTAAAATGTACAAAAATGAGGAGACCTTTGACAGACGTCAAATTCCATTCTGAATAGAGCTAATGAACTTTTCACAAGATGGAAAGAAATATTTAAGCACCAGAATTACAAAATTGTGACAGCTGTGAGCGTGACTTGAGTGAGTGGCCTTTTCTGTTGTGTGTAAAAAATACGTTCAGGTTCTTTTCACCCTCGCACCCTTTATGTGCGCCTCTGGCTGCATCACTTGTGACACCTAATTCTCCGCGGATCAAAGACTGTGTGGGACAGTTCCTGTCAGCCTGGGTGTGCGTGTGCATGCACATGCATTTTCCACACCCGGGAAACAGTTTGTGAGCTATTTTTTAACTGCTGATCTATTTTTGCATTTCCCTATTTTGGGGAAATGCTCAACCTCAATGGTTGTATCTTTGCTCCTTTGGCTGGCTGGTTCTCACCTCGCTAACAGCTAGCCTACCTGCAGTCATAACGTCTTCCCAGCAGCTGACCCAGACCACAGGCGGCCTCTATTGGATGGAATATTCCATTACAGCTCCAGCTCTTTGACATCTGGAGGTATCTTTGTCCAAGCTTACATGTTTCAAGGCCAGAATATGCCTGCTGAGGCTCTCCTGCTATGGTGCAGTGGGTGGGGTTGGGAGCAGGAGGACAGGGAGAGGACAATGTTGTTCAGACTGTTCTTAGCTGGCTTTTAAACAGTGGAAAAACTTCCAAAGGCCGCCAACTGCTGCTGGAGACACGCGTGTGATGAGGTTATGACACAAAGGTCACATGTATGACAACTGCACAGCTATGTCTGTTTTCTCTGAGTATACATGTGTGTTTGAGGCGGTAAGGTGCACAATTTAACCTCTCCCCAACCACCAGGCCAGTAATACTCAAACCAGGGTTAGTCCATTGAGGGACTCTGTGTGAATTCTCTGCACCTCTCCTAGAGTCATTATCGTTTTGGATTAATGGCCTTTACCTGGCATTCCGGGTAAAAGATAGCTTCAGGATTCTAGCCACTGAATCCTACACGGCTGACCCTGGCTTAAGCACTGCAGGCAACTCAAATCCTCGTGGTTTTACTCCGGTCCCCGCAGTTGTTAATGTTTTTCTGCCAATATATGTTGTGTTGTATGAAAAATACGTCCTAGGTGCCATATTTATGTTTTAGGGTGATGGTGGCTCTCATTCTTATGCAATGCTGTGCTGGAATCTATATTTTTATATTCATCTCAAGGGGATATGTCCAAAAAGTAGTCTCGTTTTATGGGTGTGCATGAGTGATTGTTACCTGTATTTTTTTTTTTTTACATTGTATAAACTTTAATTGTATTTTGGAGATGCTAAAAGTGCCACCTTTTCTCAAGTGTCGTCATCCGTCTTTTGAGATTTAAATGTAAGTATTATTTTATAAGATGTCTGAATTAAAAAAAAAAAAAAAAGCTCACTGAAGATGAAATGGGGGAAAAAGCAGCCCAAGTGCACGTTGCATCAGCACTTACATAAAATGGGGTGGGCTTTAATCCAGCTCTCGGAAAGCATTGGTCTGCAGGAAACAAGCGAAACAGCAGGATAACCAATCAGGACCCAGTCAAAAGAAGCGTGATTTACTCCGCCTCCGTCTTTGTGTTTTCACAGGGGGGCAGTAGGATTAAGTATCAGATCGGTGCAGGGCATATCATCGCTGACAGCTGTCCGGGGACAAGAGAACTTATTCCGGTTCTCAGTTTCCAGCGTTCCTGAGAATGAGGACGAAGCACAGTTGAACTCAGATGGATTATATTGCTCATGATTTTTTATTTCCCTCTGGGAAAACAAAGAGTCTGAAATATATACCTGGCAGGATGAAAAGGGCGAGCTAGAAATTTTAGCCTGTCTCAGTTAATGCCTTTGCTTTGTTGTAATCGAAAGATGCAGACGATAAAAAAGACTAGGTCGTACTTTGGAATTCTTTCACGGATATTTCCAGCCGTTCTAAAAATAAGTGCAGAAATTTAGGGCAAAATTCCCTTTCTGCCTTGTTAAATAGCACCATTCTTCCGCCTAGTGGCCCGAAGCAGGGTTGCATCTACGGCATAGCGGACTGCCCCACATTCAGTGCTATAAAAGGAGAAAAACTTCGACCCTGTTTATGACGGATGCGTGTAAACACTGACAGTGACTTTCTGTCCTCACCTATTTAACCTTCATCCCCGTCTCCAGCTATTCCACCCCACGTAAATCTCACCGTAATCTCAATGTGATTTTGCTCAAAACGTAACCACCGCGAAAAAAATGTGTAAAAATAATATCCTGAAATGTATTTTGTGAGAGACAGAATTTGACTTAATGGGGGAGGGAAGCTAGTAGGATTATAACTGTGACCTTAATATAGATATTGTCTTTCGATGTGAAATACAAGATGCACTTTACAAAGTACCGGGGAGGGGAGGCGGGGGTAAACATTGCACTCTGTCGAATGTATGATGTGTATGACTTGCTGAAAAATATAAATATTTTATTACGGCAAATAAGAGAAAAGACAAAAAAATCAGTTTAAAGTTTTGTCAATTAAAAATAACATTCAGAGAAACTGGAGTGTGTCTCATTTTGTATTTTATGCCCGTTTTTGGATTTTGACCAACCCCAGACGCAGACGGGCGAAAATGACTCTGCATTGCAAACTTTCCCTCCGGTCAGGCGCCCGTGCTCCCGATTTGGTTATTAGCGCCACCTGCTGTCCAGAGGAGGCAGTACGTCAATGTTTTATTCATTCTGCCCAGCTGCTCAGGGAGACCGACAAAGACAGCCAGGGAAGGGTACGCTCTTCTAAGCAATACAGAGTGTGGAGATCATAATCAATTCATTAGGACCGCATCATGGTTCTTATATATCACAGTAAAGTCATATTGTATAACAGTATTAGTAAAAACTGGTGTAAAAGTGTTCCTCTTTAATTTGGCTGGTGAATATGGGAAAGACGCATTCGCATCCTTCCCTCTTCGATTCTCATCATCGCTGGTGAAAAACTGGTGATATTAACGTTAAAAACCGGGCCAAGTACCCAGCGTTAGATCGCTTACTCATTTCACACGAAAAAATATTAGGTTCTTAAACAGCTCAACCCACTATTGCAACAGAACCAAACACATAGAAAGAAAGAGAACGAACGTTGAGGTTATTTTGTTTCCATGTTTTATTAGTATTCCGGACATGCATAATCACCTATATTCTGCTCCATGGATACATACACGTTTGTTCTTCAGTTAAAGGTACTTTACAAGCAGTCTTACCAAAAAAATCTATACAACGGCTCATTTAAAACACAAAATATACTCACTAAATGCAGGCCAAATAGACATCTCAGCTGCTGATGAGTAAATTCAGTAGTAAAGTTGGAAGTTGCACTGTCCCAGTTCTCATACATCCCGGCGGCACTACGAAAACGACGACGACGAAAACGGAGATCGAGCCCCCCCACCCCCCCGGCGTATGCCTCACCGTCACTGCCCAAGACGCACAGAGAAATACACCTTAGCCGGTACTGGAGTAAAGAAAGGAGAAGATAGCGGGGCACCCAAAGTCACCGAAGGAGTGTGAACTGACAGCCCTGTGTAGATATTTACATATAGGTACGTGACCGGTGTACTTACATGACATGTGAGCTGCGTGACTGCAGGAATCCCACCTTTGCGGAACCAGCGCAGGTTTACCCACCCCTTATAATAAACCTGAAATCGATGGTCCAACATGCCGGGCATCGACGCTCTGCTAGCACACGTTTAAAAAGCTATTTTTGGTGGGAAATGGATATACTGCATGCCCGATTACACAACACCGGAGTAGCGGGGCCGCCCTGTTTTCTGTATGTTATGTAGGCAAAAGGCTTTCGAGACAGTTTGTGCTTTATATTGAAATTATTATATCGACTAATTGTTTTCCCGATGGACACACACATACACGCACACACAGAGATTTATCTTATCTTAAATGTACTTAGTCCTGCTTCTGGCAGGTTTCCCCGCTGCTCTCAAATGAGCTTAATGTGTGAAGATTGTTCGAGCTGGACACTTTATATATGCGCATTATGGCGATTTCAAAAAGGCTTTGGACCATTTCGGTACAGTCGACGTCTGGCTGGTTTACAACTGTGCAGGCGTGAAGGCGTCGACGCCTTCTCTAGACATTTCCCGGATTCGCTGTAACTGATATGTACAAAAAGCTGCAAATTAAACCACGACTGGGAAACTATTTAAAAAGCTCGACACTGGGATGCAGTTATGTGTTTCCAAGAATGAGGTCACTTTAATAGGACAAACTTATTTGAGGAGGTGGGTGGGCGCCCGAGGGGAGGGTGGACATTGCCTAAATTTTGGACCGGTCCAGCAGAGCCCGGATGTTTGAACCATAAATATTGCATATAATACACACTTCAACAGCACAGTCTGGTGTTAAATAGATCTTGCTTGCCCTCATATGCCCACTAGAGGGCTCCCTAACATCTCAGGCACTGCCTATTAGTCTGGTCTTGCTTGCCCTCATATGCCCACTAGAGGGCTCCCTATAATCTCAGGCACTACCTATTCCACCTCGAGCCTGAGAGTGTTTGTGTCAGTGTGTGTTTCAGTGTTGTTAGTGTGAGTGTATATGTGTTTGCCTCCCAGCGTGTGGTGCGTGAGTCTGTATGGACCTCCCCCCCCTTCCCGCCCTCTGAATTATAGGGGTGATAACAGAGTAAGTGGTAATGAGGCTATCTGAGAGCAGCCCGGGACCAGCCGCAGCAGGCCTCGCCACGCACAGGCCCGGCCTCTTCCTGCCCCCCCCCCCCCCCCCCCCCCCCTCCCCCCCCCTCCCCCCCCCCCCTCCCCCCCCCCCCCCCC
>JAODKM010000002.1:11898962-11912773 GCA_026780845.1 Petrocephalus sullivani
CATCAGTACATCTACTAAGGGGAGTAGGGAGCAGGGCCACATCAGTACATCTGCTATGGGAGTAGGGAGCAGGACCTCATCAGTACATCTACTAAGGGAATAGGGCTTCATCAGTACATCTACTAAAGGAGTAGGGAGCAGGGCCTCATCAGTACTTCTACTAAGGGAGTAGGGAGCAGGGCCTCATCAGTACATCTACTAAGGGATTAAGGAGCAGGGCCTCATCAGTACCTCTGCTAGGGGAGTAGGAAGCAAGGTCTCATCAGTACATCTACTAAGGGAATAGGGAGCAGGGCCTCACCAATACATCTAAGGAAGTAGGGAGCAGGGCCTCACCAATACATCTACTAAAGAAGTAGGGAGCAGGGCCTCACCAGTACATCTACTACGGGAGTAGGGAGCAGGGTCTCATCAGTACCTCTGCTAGGGGAGTAGGGAGCAGGGCCTCATCAGTACATATACTAAGGGAGTAAGGAGCAGGGACTCATCAGTACCTCTGCTAGGGGAGTAGGAAACAGGGCCTCAAAAGTACATCTACTAAGGGAGCAGAGCCTCATCAGTATATCTGCTAAAGGAGTAGGGGCTCATCAGTACCTGTGCTAGGGGAGTAGGGAGTAGGGCCTCATCAGTACCTGTGCTAGGGGAGTAGGGCCTCAACAGTACACTTACTAAGAGAGTAGGAGAAGGGCCTCATCAGTACCTCTGCTAGGGGAGTAGGGAGCAGGACCTCATCAGTACCTTTGCTAGGGGAGTAGGGAGCAGGGACTCATCAGTACCTCTGCTAGGGGAGTAGGGAGCAGGGCCACATCAGTACATCTACTAAGGGAATAGGGCCTCATCAGTTCATCTACTAAGGGAGTAGGGAGCAGGGCCTCATCAGTACATCTACTAAAGAAGTAGGGAACAGGACCTCATCAGTACATATCAGTACATCTACTAAGGGAGCAGGGAGAAGAACTTATCAGTACATCTACTAAGGGAATAGGGCCTCATCAGTACATCTACTAAAGAAATAGGGCCTTATCAGTACATCTACTAATGGAGTAGAAAAAAGGCCTTCACTCGCATGAAAATTTGCTGTCTCCCTCACTAAAGGAGAGTAACCTCTTTATCCTGACATTTGTAGAAGGGAGGGGGTATGTAATGATTCGGAACAAATCCTTGGCCCAAAAACAGTATGCAGTCCGACACCCAGACCCCGATTAAGCCCCCTCCCAGCCCCCCCCCTCCCAGTGGAGTTGTAATCCACCCATAGCTGCCCACTGCTCGTGCCCGAAACAGGCCGTCTCTCACCAGTTGTTTGGCGGCTTTGGCTGCATGGGGGAGGGTAGCACAATGAGGTCGCCAGCTAGAAAACGAGGGTGGGGGCAGCTGTGAGCTAACAGCAGGCCATCACATGTTTGGCTACCCAGGAAGGCCATCCTGTGAGGGGCTGGCATCCCATCTCTGGCCACCCTTATGGACTGGCAGTCATGGACAAACATAGTGTGACCTCACAGACCTCTCTTCTGCTTGATCCTGGATCAGCCAGTAGCTTTGCCCCTCCAGAGAGGTGTTTATTTTTTAATCCACAGTGTCCCCTCATTCCTGCTACACAACCCGGATGCCTCCACCCCGAAGGGCTCCAAAAACGGCTTATCGTGGGGAAGATAATTAATCAGCAGTGGAGTATGATTGCTCATTCATTTGCAAATCTTAAATCCATCTTATGCAAAAAGGCCCGGAATGGAGAGCACTGAATGAGTGTCACTACCCCGGCACAGAGAAAGCGTTGCCATGGTTCCCCTTCAGACGTGTCCCTGGGAGGCAGACAGCAGAGGAGCCGCATGCCTGAGCAGAAACACAAAGAGCGGAACGGCCCGACTGACACCACGAGCAGCCCGAGCGATCCCCTTTCGGGGAGCTTTCTGACACGGAGCACAAGGAAAACGACAAACATACAAATGGGCTGTGGCAGCAGAGACGCGCGAGCATTCGGCGTTTGCGAAACACAACATGCTACGTGCAGCGTCACAGTCCAGGAGGAGCAAGAAATCCACCTCCCCACGCCACTAGAAGTGCTGACCTCGCTATACGCTAACACGTACGTGCTAACGACGCTCTATGCTAGTGCGCATATGCTAACCATGCTAGCATGCGCGTGCTAACTCTGCTCTGCGCCAGCGTTAGCATGCTAATGGTTTCGTCACCCGGCGCGTGCACCAACAATGCTATCCGTTAGCATCTGCTTGCTAACTGTGCTAAGTTTTAATAAGGCATGAAGAAATTAAGCCTGATCCAAAGGCTCTTCTTCTTTTTTTTATTACTCATGGTTTTCACACTTCAGGGCTAACCAAACAGCACCAGAAATTGGACACAAATCCTTTCCAGGCCCTTCCAAGCACAGCACAAAATACCACAAATATAGGTTTACAATGTTTTTAACCTCTGCCCTTCTGATTCTGCCCCTGGCTGCTAGGACGTAAGACGCTAGGATGCCTAAGACGTAAGGATGCACCCACCCACCTCCCAACAAAACAATTCAATGTGTTGACCATCTGCAATCAGCCAGCCCACAGCTCCATGATGGCTGACTCCCACACATGCATGGGGGAGGGGCTAGGTTCCATCAGGTCAAGTGGCCATGAGGCTGATCACCGTGGTAACACTCTGATCCAGTTCAAGCAAGCAAGCAACAAATAAATAAACTAACGGGAGACCCCTACTCCCAGTTACACATCTAAAAGCTAAACAACTCTGTTAAAACCAATGATAATCATTTTATTCACTTTATTACAATTTTAGAGTATTATCTAAAGCAGTGGTCACCAGCCAGTTCATCACCTCGACATTCGTAGCTGATCGTCACACCCTCATGCACCCCCCCCCCAGCAAAATCTACCCACACACCCAATCAGTGAAATATACAGATGGGGACTGCACCCCCAATTGACAAAATTTATGAAGGGGGCCCCCCATAGACTGGCAAAATATACCATCACTACTTAGGGCAGCTCACTGTAAAAAAAGGTTAGAGACTACTGATCAGAAGCAAAGTGGAGAAAACAGGCCTGCCACAAATCCACGCAGGCCTGCCACAAATCAACGCTCTCCTCCTTAGCAGATCTCTGCGTAACCATTGCGAGCCATCAAATCCCCCAGGACTCAAATATGCAACCTGCTGGTCCCAAATAATCCTTCATAATCACTAGTTCACCAGCAGCTCCTGTCCAACCAAAACTCCAGGAAAGATCTGTGTCGAATGAGACAGCCCAGCTAATACAGGCCACCGCGTTGCTTTTTAAAGGCACACGTTTGCTATAATTAGGCCGCTAACAGCAGACCAAAGACAGGACGTGTCCGTAGAAGGTGACAGGGCAGCGACAAGCCACTCTGCTACTAAAGCGACGTACTGGCATGGCAGGGAGTCGTACCCAGGTACCCAGACACGGGATTCGGCAGGCGGAACACCGTTGTGTAAAGACACTTGGACCAGCTCAATCCGTGCGGTGGCTGTATAGGAAAGTGGCCTGGCCTTTCAGACGGAGTTAGGCAAAATATGCAAGACATCCTTTAAGAAATGGACAGATGGGAAATGAGAGCAGGCAGGTAGCTCACTGTAATCCCTCTCCAGGTCCTGAATTACAGTGTAGGGTGACTGTCCGCATTTTACTCGTGAGCGTCGATGCCACAACGATAATGGTTACGTAACTTTCTCTCCAAGGCTTTCCAGAGGAAGGCCTACTGCGGGCTCCCGCAGGCCACAGCTGCCCGGCCAGAAACCTTATTTCAGCCTAATAAACAAGGAGAGGGAATATCATCCATTTTACTATGCTTTTTAAGAGATTTTTTTTAACCCAGACAAGGTTATTCATATAAATGGCCACCCCCCCCCAAGGATTACCATTTCCAGAGTTCTCATGGAAGGGCACTCACACTGTCGCTAAAACACAGGGGGAGTCTCCAAAAAAAAAACAAAACAACAACACTAACAACACTGAGGTCGTATGACATTCCTACCGCGGTCTGAGATCAGAGAAAGAACTGTCGAAATGTTAACATTTTCAGATTTACAACTTAAAAAATCATATCCAGAGCAGAAACATATGGCAAAACGCAATTAAATTACATTATAACACAGTAATTTACAGATGAAATCCACACATTATGATTTGTGATGTTTGCTTTTCCATATTATTTGGTTGATTCTGCATACTGTATGTAAAAATGGACTCTATGACATCTCTGATGCTTTATGTGCCATGATGTCATTCTTTTAAATCACGTCACATCAGACTTGTGTCCACTTTTCTCTGATGAAGAAAACAAAATCTGTAGGATGTGATGTGATGCCAGAGACCAAGTGTTCGTCCACATCCCAGCCACACTGGAGAAATTTGTTTGGCTAAGATTCCAGAAAATGTACCCATCACAGTGTAAGAAATTTTATTCTAAGTATTGATTCTTAGTGACTCCAAGTCACATTTTTATGCACTCATAAATATCCTATCAAAATGTGTCTCTGTCGACATAATCGCTATTATTGTTAAAATTACAACTGCCTCAATTACATAACTACCAATGTTACAATTACATAACTACCAATGTTACAATCGCTACAATGTCACAAAGACCATCATTGTTCAAAATGGTGCCAATTCAGGTTAAGAGCCACACTTAAGGTCCAAGAGCGAGGACCCATCCCAGGAACTATACACAACGTTGAAGCGATGGCCGCGACTGTTTGCCCCCCACACCATCTGCTGCTTCCCCCGTGTGTCCTGCCTTGGCCCTGCCACATTAAATTGTGTGGTCAACTGTAATGAAAGCCATAGTCAATAGGGCATGTTCCACTCATTTCACAAAGGGTTTATTATACATCATAACTTTCTTATATTACCTTATAGGACCTTTGCCTATGATACCTGTGTGGATTTGACCATAGCAGTACCATTAAAGAGGAAGGCTCCTGAGAGAAGCTCCCCTCTCCCACGGTTATCTAAGACCTCTCAGCTGCATCCCAGCTTCAGTATTTCAATCAAGTTTTGGTTAAGTAATGTCTTTATTTATTAATATTTAAAGTAGCGACAGTCCTCATGCATATTTATGTGTGAATTATTTTCAATTACTAAACACTATCCAAAGACTATTATTGATTATACTATTAAATAACACTGAGGTTTATGAATGTGAATAATGAAAGAATGCTTTCATCAGCACAATCAAAGCAACGTTATTTTCCCGTATTTCTATAGGAAAATGAAACAGTGTCGCTCTCGAACAATCCCGGCGACTAACATATTGCAAATATCGCCGTACTTGTTGAAAGCTCGGTTATTATCCATTGATGCTCATCGGCCAATATAGCCGTTCAGTCTGGATCTCCTCCCTCGTTTCGGCGCGCTTCCACTTAATAAAGGACATATTACACATGATTTTAAGCGAGCAGGTTATCAAAACTACCAAAATATCCATAGGCCTCCGAAATTTCCCTGGCGGAGGAAGGGCGATGGGGGGAAATATCTTATACACCCAATACAGGAATAACGGGATTGGTGCGAGCAGCCCTGCGTGATGCGTTTCTCTATAATCCCTATGAAAGGAAGCTCGAAATTAACAAGGAGCTGGTTTCATTTCGTGTAAAAACGACGAAAGCAGAGATTACTGCGTTTTACGCTGTTATTTAGAGCACCCCAACCACCAATACTACTATCGCACAGCAAAATACAAAACAAAGGCACCCAAATGTCTACAGTAAGGGGCTATTTAAACAGCGCCGATTGCATGTGATGAAACAGATCCCTGGCTACTATCTACATTAATGTAACATTTCCATAGCCTGGCATCGCGGTGTGGCTCCCCTGCGCAGCACGCCGTCCATTGCAGCCCGCTCATCACATCCTGCTTTAAGGAATCAGGCTGGACTCGCCCGGAATACGTGTTTTTAACAGCATTGTGCGAGCATCACACGGATCCGCTCAGGGCTCCATCCCAAAAGCCGCCTCGCACACAATGGCAATAAGCCTTCCGGCGTGATGCTCCGCAGACAGCCAGCGGACAATGAGATCGGATGGAAACGGGGCGACTGTCGCCGCAAGCAGGAGCGCGCATCCTCCGCTGCATGCATCAAGCACCCCGCCGCAAAGATGCGAAAGGGATCAAAAATACCCCCCGCTTTACCTGTTGGTGCTCAGCGTTTTTCTTTCTCCTCGTCCTATATTGATTCTGAAAATGCTCCCCTCTCTCGCGCTTCAGATTTCGGCTTCAGCAACGACGCATGAGCAATCCGGCGCTGGAGATGGGCAGAGGAGTGATTTTTGCATCACCAGCTAGCAGGAATGGAGGGCACTCCAGAAATGTGGGAGCCCTTCCTTCTGCATGTGTGTTTCCCTGACAGCGTCGCCTCTTCAGCGAGCGATCTGCAGCACGGAGCCCATCGCGCATGCGCGCCCGGCGCCCACCTACCCACCCGGCCGGCGGGGCACGGAGGTCCGCACACGCATGTACGCTCCGTTCGCACATGGGTCCGAGGCGGACTCGTCACACGTTCGACCCCGTCTCCAAAGCGACTAATCACAGCCATCCAAGTTCTGGGGCGACTTCGTTATCGGGGGATCTCCTAAGTAACGCTTGAATTATCGCCGTGATTATTCCGGTGTTTATTGTATAGCCTACGCGACACAAAAGACCTGGGCAAGGCAATCGATATCATATATTCTGAACTCGGATTTTAATTAAACGAAGCAAAAACAATTACTTCTTTGTTTAAAGCGCTCATTTACTAACAGATTAACGTTGATTCCAGTGCGATTTTAATTATACAGCGATAAACAAATAATACAATGACAGCGTATCTCACATCCGCAGCGAAACCAAGATCTGTGTGGTTCTCAGTTGTTTAAAACAACGAGTATGTTAATTAAACTCATTGTATAATTTCCCTTAAATTCTCGATTATTCTCGATTTTATAGCAGAATCCATCCATCTTCCACCGACACTGTATGGTGGGGGGGTGGCGGGGGGGAGGCTGGAGCTTATTCCAGGTAGAATACGGCATGAGGTAAGGGTACAGTTTGGAAGGGATGCCAGCACATGTGCAGGTCCACCCACAGTCAAAAGGCAATTACTAAGTTACTGAATATCTCGTTGGTGTGTCATCGGACCATAGTAGGAGACCGGAGTAAGAGGAAATCTGTGTAATACAGGGAGGACAGGCAAGCTCCTCACACAGAGGTGTGGGACAACAGCGCTGCCCCATTTTGTGGGAAAAATCTTCACACAAAATTCAAAATTATCCTGCAAATGGGCCTAAGCCTAATTTTCTTCCCTCTTCATCTGTGGTGGCCTAAAGTTGGAGGCTTAGTTATAGTAAATCGGAGGCCACCTTGCATTTACTTTGGAACCGGGCGGTCGGCTGTCTCATACCATGACTGTCAGCTATTTTCGCATAACGAAACGGACGACGTAACTTGAGAATCACGATGTGAGGTTGGAGCGGAAGCCGGGGTCGCAGAAATAGAGTGTGGCAGTGCCAAGTTCCCAGCAATCGCTAGAGATGACTAATAAATATCA
Organism: Petrocephalus sullivani; assembly: GCA_026780845.1. Taxonomy (NCBI): domain Eukaryota; kingdom Metazoa; phylum Chordata; class Actinopteri; order Osteoglossiformes; family Mormyridae; genus Petrocephalus; species Petrocephalus sullivani. The sequence continues at coordinate 11,906,515 of JAODKM010000002.1, forward strand.
GTTGCATCTCTTCATTATGTCATTATTTCATATTTCATCCTCTGTACTTTACCTGTCTCCTTCGCACATTATCACATGCGGCTTCAGTATTCTCAGGAGGAAACCTTAACTTTGTAATATTATGCACCTGTCCCATAATCTCTCACAGCCATGGTCTGATTCTTTAACTAATCTCACACCTGACCTTTGCTGGAATTGGCCTCTCTCTACTGTCTGTATTGCTTGTTGTTGACTGATTGAGTATTATGCTGTTCGTGTCTTTACTGGTTCCCAGTGCAGTTCCTTCCAGTTGGCTGGAGGGTCTGTGAAATGCGCTGAGCACCTGTGCACCCTTACTATACGGCTGCTCCTCTGCCTAGGGCTCTGTGGCCGCCTACCCGCAGTTCATCTCTGCATCTGGTTACAGTTAGTTTATCTTTCTGGTGTCAGGGGTTCTATGATAATTCTTCTATCAAGCTGGCCATCCATTTGACCAGAAGAGAACCTATGGGGGACAAGCATCCTGTTATGTTTGAAATGCTCTACCACCACTAGGTGGCAGTGCAGTCCTGCAGCTGGCAGGGATGGGCTGTTATGGGTTGGCGGGGATGGGCTGTCAATTTGATTAATTTCGAAACCTATCCGCTTCGTTCTAACCAACATTTTTAACAGGCAATAGTTAAGGGATGGCATATATAAGGCAGGGATGCCAACAGGGTCGTTGAATTACCAACAAGACTGTAACATATTCTGGCTTCTCTTTTGCTCAGATATAATAGATTTTCCACTTATAATAGTTGGGATGAGTTGGATTTGATATGATTCTCGTTGATTCAAGGAAGTTCAACGAGACAATTGTTTGGACAAGGAAATTTCTATTCTAAATAAATGCTACAATGTAAAAAGCCAGAGTAACTATTTTTGCTAGCTGATTTATTATTAATGGTCCTGTCCGATTCCGCTTCCTGGATGTACTCAGGTTATGCCAACAAGGCAGGGAGACTCGAAAATCACAAATGCGAGACGTCCTACACATCCACGCATTCGCATACACATTTTCATACAGACAGTCGTATGTCAGTCGCAGGTGTACCGATTGTCTGGTGCTGTCTGTGGTTCTGAAATCATTATTTTAAAAATCTTAGCAGGACCTCACAGCTCCGTGTCGTGGGTTCAGCTCTAACCCCAGAACTGTGCACGTATTCTGCATTTCGTGCCATTTGTGTGTGTGTGTATGTCAGCATCTCCATGGTGTGTCCTACTTTTTGTCCTGGTTCACAGTAAACCTCTGTTATGTAAAGCAGTGTTTCCCAACTCCGTTCACAGGGACCCACACATGGTCCACACTTTTGCTCCCTTCCCAGCTACCTGCCAGACAGTACACATTTTTGCTCCCCTCCCAGCTACCTACCAGACAGACCACATTTTTGCTCCCTCTCAGCTCTCTCTCGGGAGCTGGGATGGAGCAAAAATATGGACTGTCTGTAGGTCCCAGAAGACTGGATTGGGAAACATAGATGAGAACAGTCATCAATGGTAGCTGGGTTGCAGAAATGTCCATTGGTCTTCTTGCACCAAATTTAATGAACCAAATCATTATCACAGCAGACATGCAGAGAGCAGCTGGTAGGGAGGCCATGCTAACCAGGAAAAAATTCTCACCACACATTGTAACAAACTTTTAATAAACAGACAGCAGCATCACAATAAAAAAATGAGAACGCGGTCCTGGTGACCCCCCGTGACCCGAGCAGAGCTGTGATGAGCAGCGACGGTGTGGCAGGAGATGGAAGCAGGAGAATAAACACTCAGCACACCCATGCATTACTGTACAGGCTGGCGGCAGATGGCTGCGCTAACAGGGGAACATGAGACCCCGCCTTTATCATCCAGCTGGAAGAAATATGAATAAATATATAGAAGTATACACCCCCCTGCGTGTGGCTTGCAGGCTCTCCCCGTGCCCTTTCCTCATGTTCCTCATTTGCTCATCGTGTGTGACTGTGTGAATTTTGTGTGTGTGTGTGTTCGTTCCCTGTGATTGACTGGTTTCCCATCCAGGGTGCACTCCTGCCTTGTGCCTAATACTGCTTGGAATAAAGCCCAGGCACCCTCCCCCATCCCTGACCAGGACAAGGGGCTGATAGATAGATGGATGGAAGGAATTTAAGTGTTTATATATAGTACACTAATACACCTTTTGCTTTGTGCGGTCACGGCTTTGGAAATGTTCTCATTGTGTTTGAGGGATTGTCCTAATGACAGACTAGGTCTTCCCTGCCTAAGCCTGTTGCTCTTGCATGCATGATCTGTGACATACTGCCTGTTCTTCTCTGCTCACTGAAGCCTTTGGCCGGGTGAGGACCTGACTAGACTGGACCTGGATCCTCTTGGCTGGCTCTCTTCTCTCCTCTCCTCTCCTCTTTCCTCAGTTCAGCTACAGTATTTTACACCTGCCCTTCTGCAGCGTCATCCAGTGGGCTAGAGGGCACACATCCCTCGAAGTGCTGGCTATCTGTTACACTACAGCTTATGCCAGGGAGAGTCAGACCTGATTTGAGGAAAGTGCAAACAACTAGCCAATCACAGCCCTGACTAGTTTCCTGCAAGCATTAGTCATGCATTTCATAGTGAGCCAAGACACTCCCCTCTCCCCTGGAGGGCTTACACTGTCAGCTAGCTGCCCTTACACTGACCTTAATGGCCTGGTTCACCACGATAAGGGCATCCCTGTACTGGTCTGGGTTTTTGTGACATCACTGCTGTAACTAGCTGATTTTAATGAGTTTTAATACTGGGTACAAATCAGTAACCTTTAGTTCACAGAGTGCCCTCTTCCCTGAACTGCAGTCCAGTGTGCTATTTGCCACCTATCTGATATTCCAGCAGCTCCACCTTCACAGAGGGTCATGGTGTCCCTGCCCCCACAACCCCATTCTGTCCCCATTTTGTCCCCTTCACCCTGCTTTGGTCAGCAGTGTGCTGGATGGACACTGCTTGTATTAAAGCACTTAATCTGTTTCAGAGTGTAATTCAACCTTGCTGCCACAGAAGGGCACTGTGACACCGTGAACGCAGAGTGGCACGACACAACACTGGCACTGTGTGCTTCAAACCCAATACACTAAAATTGAAAAAAAAAGCCTCTATAATGTCCCAGAGGTTTAAAAACAAATTTAGCTTTAGTAAAAAAAAAAAAAACAGTACAGTAAGCTAACATCACAATCAATAACGGTCAATTCCTGGACAAAAAAACAATTAAAAATGGTAACAGTCAGTAATATTGTGCCCCCCAGTAGAGGAGGGGGTTGATTGTTGATGGGTATATACATGCCATCAATCCTGTAGGAGAATCCAAAGCCAACAGCACCCGAGGCTTTCCTCATCCATCCTCAATGAACACATATCAAGGAGCAATGGGAGTGGCCATATTGCCTCAACCAATCAAAATCAGGCTCTCAGGTGTCCAATCAAACACAGCTTGTGTGTTCGGTAGGGGTATGGCAGCTGTTAATGGAAGCTTCAGACAAGTATGGCCCCATCTCCACTGCCTTGGCATCGTGGTCCAACCCCAGGGTTTCCGTTGGGTCCCCATTGCGGCAGTTGCTGTTGCGGTCGACACCCCCCTTCCCACAGAGGCTGGCAGGTGTGAGACTGTGTGGTGGGCAAGGGAGGGGCTTGAACTCCACCTCGCTGTAACGGCAGCGCATGTAGTTGGAGAACGCGCGGCGGTAGGTCTTGTTGAAGAGCGTGTAGACCAGCGGATTGACCCCCGAGGAGATGTATCCCACCCAGACGAAGACATTGAGCAGCTCGGCCAGCAGGGGGGCATCGCATGAGGCACGGCAGAGCACGTAGGTCACGTTGGTGATGAAGAATGGGCACCACATGACCAGGAAGAGGAAGAAGACCACGCCCAGCACCTTAGAGGCCCGCCTCTCATTCTTGATGGCGTTCATCATGCCCCGCCTCCCGTAGGAGCTGGAGTCCCGCCCAGCAGGGGAGCTCATCTGTGAGGCCGCCCCGGAGCTAGGGAGGATGGAGATACTGTCTGGAGGCGTGGTGCCGGGGGCGGGCTCCACCTTGAGGCAGATGAGGCTGGGCCGGCGTGTGGGCAGAGCCTGGGCAGGTGGGACCGGGTCTTCGTGCAGGAAGACGGAGGCCTGCCGCTGCAGCACCTGCACGGTCAGGCAGTAGGTGACCACCATGATGACGAGCGGGATGAAAAAGGCCACGAAGGAGCCCACCAGCATGAAGCGCTCCTCGTTCAGCGCGCAGCTGCCGTTCACAAACACCTGGTCCTCGTTGTGCAGGCCGATCACAGGGATTGGCATGGAGATACCTGGCGGAGGGCGGCGGGGGGGGGGGGTAGAGAGAAGCAGGCAACAGCAGACAGGAGTAAGTGCCTAAATCTGATCCCATAATGCCACATTTCCATTAGTCTTTCGGCTAATAACTACCAGTCTCTTCCTGCTTGTCAGTCAATCACAAATCAGTCAGATAATGAGCTTTTCAGCTACATGAAAAGCTAACAAAATGAAGAAGGTAAAGGGAACAACCATGGAATTAGACAGAGCTGCGGTAACAACCCTGCCATGAGCATGTGCGTCAGGGCCCCCTCCCGCTCTGAGGCTCTCGCTCTAGGCAGTGCTGTCAGGACTTATCCACCCGCTATGCTGGGCCTTTCCCTTGCATGCTCCTGCGCGGGGGGAAACCAGGCGCTAGGGAAGGCCGGTATGGGGTGGGATGGGTAGTGAGGCCCCTTGCTGAGAGTTTCCCACTGCTGCCTAATGGCTACATACCTGATATCAGTACTCCCACATCCAGCCTTATGGCTTTTAATCCTCTTTTCTTTGTACAAAAAAAGACCGTAAACTTTTGTGTCTGTCACTGTAGCTGGGCATTGAAATGATGACTATGGAGATGTGCAATCATGTGAGTCTCCTCAGAGACAGCACTGACAGCAAACAGGGCCAGCAGGGGGGACGCTGAGGGGTACCCTCACCCACGGAGATGGTCCACACCGCCGCGATCTTCAGCTTGGCCGTGGTGCGGGAGTTGAAGCGGCTGTGTTGGATGGGGTGCCGGATGGCCACGTAGCGGTCCAGCGAGATGGCACACAGATGCATGATGGAGGCCGTAGAGAACAGCACGTCCAGGTAGATCCAGATGGGGCATAGGGCGCTCGGCAGGGGCCAAACGTAGTCTGGGAGGGGGAGAGAGTCACAGGAGAGTCAAAGCAGTGATCCAGCGCAGTTTTAAAAAGTAACTCTCACTGACAAAAAAGGGGCCCACACAGCTTCATGGGATTGGAAATGCTGGTCTTGCCAGCTCGGTGGAGGAGCTCCTGGCAAATGCAGGGATTTGTTTGCCCAGTGTTCTCTGCAATTCATGCGATTTTAGTGGCTCATCAAATGACATCCAAAGAATCCAGCAGAATAGGTACGGGCCACGACGGGATTACGGAAGGATTATACTGGGACTCTTGTGGCTGAGAAATCCCTCACCGTGCAGATTACTCCTTGACAATTTCTGTAGACGAATTATGGCCTTAGAAACAGACTGTACATCATTTCAAGAATTTATCCTATAAATGTTGGGGCTGGGATTAAGAGATGTTAAGATGGACGTAAATCAGTTAGCAAGAGCAAGAAATGACTAACAGATAGCAACAGGGCAAACTCAGTCAGCTGTCTTTGAGGACGCAGCCAGGGTGGAGATAACCTGCTTTATATTCTGAAGTAGCTTTGACTATATGAACAAATTCAAACCCACAGTGCCCAAAGCCCTTACAAATACCAAGCCAAGGGCTACCTGCAAATCTCACACATACAAGCCTGCAGAGACTATGATTCCCACACAAACCAAGCTTACAGAGACTGTGACTCCCACACAAACAAACCCAGCAGAGATTGTGACTCCCACACACACAAACCCAGCAGAGATTGTGACTCCCACACACACAAACCCAGCAGAGATTGTGACTCCCACACAAACAAACCCAGCAGAGATTGTGACTCCCACACAAACAAACCCAGCAGAGATTGTGACTCCCACACACACAAACCCAGCAGAGATTGTGACTCCCACACACACAAACCCAGCAGAGATTGTGACTCCCACACAAACAAACCCAGCAGAGATTGTGACTCCCACACAAACAAAGCCTGCAGAGACTGTGACTCCCACACAAACAAAGCCTGCAGAGACTGTGACTCCCACACAAACAAACCCAGCAGAGATTGTGACTCCCACACACACAAACCCAGCAGAGATTGTG
>JAODKM010000002.1:11937237-11958230 GCA_026780845.1 Petrocephalus sullivani
TACACCACGCTCTCCCGAGCTCACCCATACACCCCGCCTTCAGCGACTGTACACCCCACCCCCACCACCCGTAAACCCCGCCTCCAGCGCCTGTACACCCCTCCCCCCGCACCTGTACACCCCGCCTACAGCGCCTGTACACCCCGCCCCCAGCACCCATACACCCCGCCTTCAGCGACTGTACACCCCACCCCCAGCACCTGTAAACCCAGCCTACAGTGCCTGTACACCCCGCCCCCAGCACCTGTACACCCCGCCTTCAGCGACTGTACATTCCGCTCTCATTCCAGCAATGGTGCAGAAGGTCCATGGCACCAAAATGAGGGATTGGGGACGAATTTCTTTTTCACGTGATCTTTGACTCGTGCTTCGCTCCCACGCCCGTGAGCAGCGTGTCCCCAAAGCCTCCCTAATTAGCATGAGTACAGAAAGATGCTTCAGAAGCGCCCAGCTGCTCTGCCGTAGTGTCTCTCCTCAGGTGCAGATAAGGTTTGCAATTAGCAGCGAATGTAACCATGCAATAACAGGGTCCCCCCCACCCCAAGCCACACCCCTGTTCGGGCATGCTGGGTAGTCGTGAGGCGATCGTGATTAGGCGAGGGCCATCACAGCTGATGGTTTGCGGGGTGCCGGTTTGCAGGAGATCCAGCCGAGCCCAGGAAGCTCCACAGAGATTGCATCTGACATTTTTACACTGACAGGATGAAGAGGTGCTTCTGACAGGTATGTAAGAAGCTACTGGGCGCTTTAAAGAGAGTGTCAATTTTAGCAGTTTATAGAGAATGGAAGAAATGAGCTTCACAAATGCACTGAGAGCCACAGTTTAAGCAGGACTGAAGGTTTTCCTTAAGTTTGGCCAGGTAATGGACCACAGCTGTCTGGGAAAAAATGACTAGCGGAAAGTGAATAAGTATCAGTCTGACCAGGCAATTAAATCCACTCAGTGATCCTAATCTCAAGAACAACATATACAATGCATTAGGTGTGGGTAAGCTGAGTGAAAATAGACGTTTGTTTGGCCAGAAAAGTTCTAAGAAATACATCAATCAACCCCCTACCGCTCTGTCCTCCCACACAAGTTACTGTCATTATTAATCCAATCTGAATTGTGTAAATGCACCAAATTAATTATAACTCAAAATTGTGGTACAGGGGGATGGCTCCAGGCTCTTGTGCAGGGAGACAAACAGGCAACAGCATTAGGGCAGGTGATAGCAAAAAGCTCTGGTAAGCTGATGCAGAAAGTCGGCTCAGTTCTTTGAGACTGCAGTGGAACAGGGCGCACTCAGGAAAGCGCTGGCTGTATGGGGCCATCTTGGCTAAACAGAGGAGCACTTCTTTGAGCAAGACAATGAGGCAGCCATGTTGCTGCGGGGAGCGTTACAGAAGGCTGTTCCTACCTTCAGGCACAGCACTCTAAACTGAGTCACCCAGGGGCGAGGGGGAAGACCAACTGTCAGAATGTCATTCATTTGCTGTATAACCCACAGTGCAATACTAATCATTTCTGAGCCATTACTATGGAATTCCGTGCAATACTTTAAATGACGTTACGGGCAATGTTATTGTTGTCTCATTTATTGTTACTCCATTAATGCCTAAATGTCTTTTTACTGTTTAAACATTTGTATTTTGCTACTGTAAACATTCAGTTTCTTTTGGGATCAGTAAAGTATGTCTGTCTGTCTGTCTGTCTATTATGCAGAAACCCAACAAAAGTCTGTGGCCTCATGGACCACTGCATTACAGCAACAGCTAAACTATGTACTACCAAGGGGTGCGTTTCCCAAAAGCTCCAATTAGCAACTAATATAGTTTGACTTCAGTTGCATGGTTCTAACTATGTAAGCTGCTATCGTAGTTAGCAACTATGCTTTTGAGAAATGCACCCAAGATCTGTTAAACAGCCAAAGGCAGGAAACAAGGAAATATGGCAAATAAATACCACCACAGGTGGGTAAAATTACCTAATTACTTAATTGACTGACATTACTTAATTGATTGATGATACCACACTCTGGTCTCCGCAGCAGAAGGCTGGCACCCCCAACACCTGGGGGCCTGAATCATGAAGCAGGACTTTTTACTTAGCCGGATAATTTGTCGGATTTAAGGTAGCATGGGATAAATGCAAGTGAATGAAGATAAAGACCATATAAACTGGGGTACCTTGAACCTGAAAGCAAGAAATCTACATTGCAGGCCCCTGGTTTTAAATGGTTAATTTTTTAAATGTGCTATAACTGACCTGGGCAACATGCAGTGGTGCATAACTCACGGTCACCTTGGTGTGTAACCTGGGAGCTTTCTAAAGGAAGTCACCCGTAAAACAGTCCGAGCAGGTCAAAGAGATCTTGAGCCTAATGGTAGCACAAGAATAATGCGAGGGTTACAGGAAATCAGACGGGCCAGTTCACCTAAACGGCATATGGGGAGGAAAACGGAGCACCAGGTGGTGTCACGCTTACACACAAGGGTCAGCGCCCCCCCCGCCAGCATACGGCCACACTCCTGGCCACGTTTCTCACCTGTTTGGATATTTAAACCCCTCTGCCTTTACTTTAACTGTCCAGTCTCATCTCTTGTTGAAGCTGCAGTTTTGGTTTATAATTGCCTATTCTGGGTTTTTGAGCTATGATTCAGGACTTCCCTTCAGTATTTTGTTTGTGTCTCGTCGACCTTGACTAAAGACTGTGAGATTTGAATGTGTTCCAGCTTTTTGAAGTAAACTCGCCAGTTGGATTCTCACTATTTGGAGCCTGCCTGGTGTTACAGGGGGGAGCCCACACGCAGGTGAATGAGGGGAGAGCATGCAGACTCAGCAGGAATGGCTGGACTGGCATGTAAAAAAGCGACTTCTTACCAAGCTTTAGTCTTGAGGTTGTCAAGTTCCGCACCTGAGGGCAAACGATCGTTCTGGAGAGTAACAGACGAGAATGAGTGAGCTGGCTGAGGTGGACGGGTAGTCCAGGCACTGGCTGACTGAACCCTTCCACAGGGGTCATGTACTTTCCTAAAAAGGCCGTCTGATTGGACAGCAGGCCTCCATCACATCTGGTAAAGGCCCTTGCGGTAGCCGAGATCGACGGCATCCCGGCCTGGAACAGACACGACCGGCTGGGCGTGTTCGAAATACCAAGAGGGCTCCCGCATGCATGATTCAGCCCCTAGGCGCAAAGGCTGAGGGGGCGCCTTCCACTGCTTGTACGCAATGCTGCATTCTCGCGCGAATGTGTCCTGTTAATGGGCTCTGAAGCCCTGCTAGATGAAATGTGGAAAGGACAGAGTGTGAGGGGGGGGGGCAGGCATATTTGTCACCAAACATGGGGTCAAATTCACATCCCTGGCAGGGAAAGTGATCTGAGAAGCTCTCCTTATCCCTGGCTGCTGGCGGATCAGGTTTGGTTTAAGACAAGCTGAAAGGGCCCCTTAAGCACATGGATGATGCATCATCTACGTAAGGTGCTTTCCCAGAAGAACACTTTTTCATGTTCATGCACGTCATCAGTCTATTATTACACCCAACTCACAGGCATTACACATTTCTTACCCTTTTATAGAGCTAGACATTCTTTTTAGTCAGTTCAAGTTATTTATTCATCCAGTCATGCATCAATCTTACAGCTCCTTCTCCAATACAAGGGAGCGTTGAACCTGGAGCCTGGAGCCGAGAGCCTGGAACCCATACCGGGAACAAGGCAGGGGACAGACAAGAAGGGAGAACAGGCTGTGGAAGGGAGTGTGCACACACACACACACACACATAGACTCCATCTATTCCTATTTTTATGGGGACTCTCTGTTCTGTTACAGTATAGCAAAACCTGTACACACACACACACACACACTCCATCTATTCCTATCTTTATGGGGACTCTCCCTTCTGTTACAGTATAGCAAAACCTGCACACATGCACAGACACACACATACACACAATCACCCACACAATGACACAGACACACATACACACACACAACACAGACACACACATACTTATATAATCTCACACTCGTTATATATTCAAGTTATATTATTTGCTTAGAGCTAAACATAAGGAATCCTTTTCTTAGCAAATCCAGCTAAACTTTTAGACCAGACAAGTTTTCTCTGTCCAGGAGTGATGACAGGATCTTCGGTCGATAACATTGTGAAGGAGGTATAGCCTGTCCCCCACTGGCTCTCTGGGCCTGCCTTGTGTTCCACCGCAAACAATCTCCATGCCCTTGGCTCAGAATATAGGTGAGCCCGTCCAGGGGCTTGCTGCTGACCCTCGCGCTGTGCCGCGTGAAGTTTCTCCAGGAAGTTAAGCTCATTCATCTTCCTGTCCTCCACACATATCATACACACATATCATCACCACCCTCCCGGCTGAGCCCGACAGAGCAGAGCTGAAAGACCAAGTGAAATACTTTCTGCAAACCATCAGGGGGCAGAAAGCCTATTATATGTGCCAGTCTATTTGCTATGATAGCCTATGGCAGGGGTGCTTTATAAGGCGATCGCGCGACATTTAAAAAATTGTTAATGTTAGCCTATCATCTATCCTTCCTTTGGCACTCGCCACTTACAGTAATTGATGTAAGGGGCGGCCAGTCTGCTGTTGCTTAGAACTTTGTTATATTAGGTTACCGAAACAAAACGCAAATGTGTTGTGAGCTAATGCAAAACTGCAGCGAGCAAAGTGACCCAGCCAGCCTTCCGATTTATATCTACTGAAAAAGGGATATAAAAAAATGAGTGGGGGAGTCGGACGGAGTAAGGAACCATAAATGTATTGAATAGTGTTGTGCTGTAAGGGCTCATGCAGTGATGCATGCAGTGATGCATGCAGTGAAGGTTCACCAACATATACTGTATATATAACATATACTCAGTGTATATATATTTGCCATTTTTTAATGTAGGTCGATCATTTTGACCCAGTCAAAGTAGCTCGCAAGCCGAGAAAGTGTGGGCACCCCTGCTCTATGAGTAACATACAGTGGTGTCTTCATTGGCCTTTGAGCAAGGACATTAACTCCAATTGCTCCAGGGATTGGCTGACCTTCTCAGTTGTATGCTGTTCTGAATAAAAGCATCTTTCAAACCCCCAAACCTGGAGGTGTAAGGCTACAGTATTGCCCCCAACCATCCACAACGTTTAAGAAATTCCTCAGAGCTCAGTTGGAAAATATCCACTAACACTCCTTAAGCATAGCAGTTTGCTGAAGGACTAAGTTTTGAGGCTGGCCTCAGAGATCCCAACCCGAGCTGCTGCTTCACTTGCATTAGTAGGAAGTAAAAGACTGTCCTCCTCAACTGATGTTGTCTGCTGCTGGTTTGTGCCTATGTTTTGTAGGACATAAATGATCTAGGGATGGCTCAGTGGGCTGGGAGTTCAAATGCCAGGGTGTAATTCCATGTAGTCTCATCTTCACTCTGGTTTCCTGTAGTCCAAAAACATGCTGTTAATTGAATTAGTGTTACTGCCCTGTGATTAACTAGCATCCAGTCCAGGTATGTCCCTGCATTGTGACCTGTGGTTGATGGAATAGGTTCTATGATCACCATGATCCTGCTGTAGATAAGGGTTTGGAAGATGGACGGATTTGTCAAAAGTCAGTTCAAAAAACAGGAAAATAGAAAAACCACACTCAAATTATTGAATTTAATGCTGCTCGGGGTGGAACATGCTGGTCTGCCTTTCATACGGAGCACAGCTTGAGAGGCGTACTGTGAAAAGGCTAACAAACGGCATGCTGGTCACGGATATGAGGTCTAATACATATGGTTGTAAATGGCTGTTAAATGTCAGCATTACTAATAGTTATTGTAAGAGCTCTAACGCTAACGGGACCCATTGCAAGGTGAAAAGGCAACAGAGGTGAAACAATGGGAAACATGCCGTATCTGTCCTCCATCTCCCAGGGTGCACTGCTGCCTGGCTGGCCACATCAGAAGTCTCCGTCCAACTGTCGTCCTCAATAAGACATGCTGAGGCATTTTATAGACCCCTTCTGGCTTCAGAAGGCTTAAGTTACAGCATAAGATGCCATCCCTCCACCCCCGGGTCTTCAAGGCTGTATTATGTCCAATGGCACACTGCGTGACAGATGTCCGTAGTCACGGCTGGCCCGGGCTGAATGTCACCCAGCCTGGCTTTATGTTACTGGAGTCACAAGCTGGATGAAGTCAAATTCCTAACTTGTTCCAGCTGATGGATTCTGATTCTGATAGATTTCACCTTACATATTTCTAACTATCAGCTTGGCAGGTTTCTGTCTCCCACTTACGGTTTCATGGTCCTTAAAAACCCAATCTGTGTGCTGTATAAACTGGAGCAGCACTGCAGTAGCAGCTCTGTGTGCATCCGAAGCTGGAGTCTATACCTAAATAATACCAGCAACCTTTTAGTTTCAAGTGTAGTTCCTTATGTCTGCAAATCCAGTGTTTTTTGGTATTATACAGTGTTTACCCCATGACCCACTTTTACACTTCCACATCTCACCTTATTGCCCTTCTGTTCTACAGAACCTACTCAGTACCTTGAAAAGGTTAGAATGTTTGCCACCCTGAAACAACAGCTAATAAATAATGAGAGACTGAAATGTCTAAGAGCTGCCAAAGGGCATCTTCTGCAACATCTTCCACCTGGAAAATATGGGGGTATCATATCACTGAGGTGAAGGATTTCAGCAGTAGAGGGAGGTCAGCACTCTCTCTTTCTGCTGTACGGTATGCTGGGAAACAAACACGACGATGGATGAGGATGGGGTGTATTCTTATAAAAACATGTCTAATTTTCCAAGGCCCTAATCAGCCCTTCAAGGAGCCCTTGATTAGCACAATAAAGATGCATGCACTCATGTATGTAGAGATGCCTTCTGAGTAAGAAGATTAATGCAGTTAAATATGCAGGGCCTGGTCAGTCAAGCAGCTCTCCAAAGCACGTTTAGGACCACCCAGAAACACTGTACGTCCAGGAATCATGAGATTACAGCAGAGACCTGCAAACTGTTGGGTGAAGCAGATCCATCAGGTGTAGCGGCAACTTGGGAAAATGAGCGAATGCGTTGTGCCGCCAGGATACTTTCACAGAAACATCCCTCTGGGGGCAGTTCATCCCCGGTGACAGTAAATGGGCTGACTACACCAACCAACCCAGGCTGCCCAGATCATGAGTCTCCATTGATACTGAGGGAAGCCAAGGGTTCATGTCCCTCCCAGCAGAGATTAAAAAAGAGATTTACTCCCCCCGCCACCCGTATATAATGAGATCCTAAAACTAACCAGCCCCCCCTCTGGGATATAGCCCATCCCACTGCACCCCCTTCAGGACTCGGCAGTGGGCTTGGCGCTCTGCAGTCCCTACATACTGCAGCCAGGCAGGCACCAGCTGGCTACATGGAAAGGTCGTAGTGGTGGGGGGGGGGGGGGCGAGCTAGATCTTAGTTAGGGGCTGCTGGAATGAACCTTTCTTGTTTAAGCCTTTCTCTGTTAAACACTCATCAGCCTGTCCTTTGGATCCTGCTCTGAGAAAGACCCTGATTAGTTTGCTGCTGGAGGATCGAGGTTAAAGAATTACTTCAGACTCAAGTCTCTGTTGCTGGGAAAACCCTGTTCAAATGGGCAAACCATGAAGAGGGAGTGGGACATGGGGGGGGGGTGTCTAGCTTTCTGTCCGCAGGTTACTATGCTGCTGTCTTCAGTTCATTATAGGGGAACAGTCACATTACAAATGGAGAAGAACAGATTATAGCCACCCGATTGGCACACACAGAGCATCACCCAGCACGCAGCCAAAATTATGTATGTCTTTATTAATTATCATTATGGTTGGAATAATATTACCATTTTGTGGAAATGCATTACAATCCCCATATCAAGGTGAGAACAAACAGGGCTAATTTCCCTGAAAAACCGTGTCGGGATCATTAGCCTGGTGTCCTGCACACGGTCTGAGTTTGTCCGACTCGCCAGGAATAATCAAAAGAAACAGAACAGGATAAATCTCCCTTCTTTACTGCCCCCCCCCTCTCCCCACCCCAAGGTAATCGTCCCTTGACGCCACGCTCGGCGATTACCACGGGGCTTAAATAAATCTCTGAGCGCCAAGAAGTGGGCTTTGCGGGTCCCATTCATGCTCCTATCTTGCCCCGGGCGAGTCCTCTAGAGGATGTTGCAACATATGATAGGTCCAGTCAGGCCAGCCGGGCGCATCTGTCCATTACAGATACTGTGGCCGCTACCGCCAGGGTCAGGAATCTCGCACATTCCTCTTGGAACGCATCCATGCAAAGGCTGTACGAGAAAGGAGTCCATCTGAAAATACATCATCCCCCGCTTTTATGCCACATTTGGCCGTGTAAATTGCAGAATGAGCCGCTGACTGAATGAAGCCCACCATTGTCCACATTGGGCGTTTAAACCGCACTGATACTCGATGGCATGGAGGTATGGGCGGCCTAAAGCTGACATTTCACATGCGATATGAATAAACATACAGCGCACGAACTGACAAAAAAAACTGAAATTATTTGTCAAAAACTCAATCTTCTGAGAGGCAAATGGATCGATGCGCCATAGTGACTGGAGGACAGGACAAAAGGGTTTTATCCGTCCCCCATTGTGGTATGAATGGCTAGGCAAATCAATTGACATACAAATACACATTTTGCTCTCCAACTAAAACAAGTCTCTGGTAAATCCCCCCAGCGTCCCCCCAGAGTCCAGCTGCTGCTCCTGGGTTCATCCTCCTTCACAGAGAGCAAAATTGCTGCACACGATGATCGATTAACAACACATGCGCAGATGATGCTCCTTCCCAGAGAGGTCCACGCCCTCTGACATTTCACAGGATGGTACAAGATGTCAGTGGGATTAGGCGTTATTTATGAAAGGATTCCTAATTAGAGGTTATGTTGCTCCCAAAAAGTTGCAGGCTCACAACAAAAATAACCACCACTGATGGTGGCTTCCCATGCCGGATAATCTCATATCTGCTGCCATGATGCTGGGTTTGAAGGGCCTCCTAAGTGTGCGTGTGTGGGTGAGTACGTCTGAAGTGCTGGGGGCTCTT
Source organism: Petrocephalus sullivani (assembly GCA_026780845.1). Lineage (NCBI taxonomy): Eukaryota > Metazoa > Chordata > Actinopteri > Osteoglossiformes > Mormyridae > Petrocephalus > Petrocephalus sullivani. The sequence continues at coordinate 11,946,297 of JAODKM010000002.1, forward strand.
GTGGCCTCAGTTGGTCCATGCAGGGGCCACAGCCTACGAGGTTTGAGGCTCCTTGGCCTCCACATTGCAGGCGCTGTGCGGACAGGATGGAGACACACAGCATGCACAATGAGGAGGAGGAGAAGCCCAATGTTGGCTCCGCCCCTAAAAACACTTGGCTCCACCCTGTCACATGACAAAAAGCTGGAGCGATTTAGTTCTGGCACTTCATGAAATTATGCATACCATTGTTAAAAGGGACATTAAACTGCCTCCTGACAATACCACAGAGCTCTGAATCTCCTTATTAATTAATTATTGTCCTTTCTCATGGGGCTGACATCTTCCCCTATCTGCCCTATTTCCAATGCAGATCTGCAGCGCTATGATGAGAGAGGGAGAGCAATTCATGTATATTTAATTGCTTAAAATGGCATTACTACAGCAATGTGCTAAAATGTGCTAAAAAAAAACTTTTTGATTTCCCCCAATCCGCCTCACAATTTAAGGCTGATTCTTATGATTCTCGTGACCTGATTATTGTGTCAGTATGGTGAGGAGGTGAGAGTAGTGGCACCAGTGGAGTGACGCGTTTCCCTCTGCGCCGGCCACATCGCTAGCGAGCCGAGATGCAGTCTGCATGCTGCTAACAGCCCCCGTTTCCAAACAAAAATGTTTTGCGGCATGGGACAGGGAGACTGCTTGGGATTGAGCCCGATTGCGGCATCCCGCCTTAGAAGCGCAATGGGGAAGAGCTGTTGGAAGGAATTTACATTTTAATTTACTTAACGAACATTTTCATACAGCCCGACTCACACGACTGGCAACAGAGACGTCTACTAAAAAAAGAAAACCTAGTTATTTTAAAGCCCCTTAAAATCATTTATGACAAAAGATCAACAAATGCGACAGAACAGTACTTTGAACAACTTTTAATTGTGTTTCACTTAGTAATGGCTTCTGGACAGTTTGTTTTAAACAGAAGAAAATATAAAATATAAAATGAATCTGGCTTTTTAAAAATAGCATCTTTGTCAAGCCGCTTCTGATTACAGATATGTTGGAATAAACTAAAGTTCCCTGTAGTATTAAGATCTATTGTTTATGAAATCTGCCAGCTTGTTTGAGTAAAATAAATTTGTAATCTGTTTTACTTTTTAACGGATAGAGAGGCTTGTATTTCTTTTTTCACATGCAAGAACCAACCAGGAATGAGGATAGTTTATAACAGGGAAAATAGTTGCACTCTTCATGGACTGCGGTCAGATTTTCAGCTTGTCCCTGTTTCTGAATCACGGAAAGAACCGAAGATGTCCAGTGTGCCAAGACTCTGGAGCCCAAACCAAAAACCTTTAACTGCAATACTGTTACTGATGTGGAGCTGCATTGCCTGAACATTCCTGTCATCTGTTCAAGGTGTGAAGACGAAGGAGAAGCTGCACCAGTCATTGCATCCAAAACTGTCCCTGTTCCTTGCAAGCAGTTTCAGTCTGTCCCAGTTTGTCCACTGTTGTCAGTCTTTACGGTTCCTTCCGAGCCCATCAAGATTTGACAGCCAGTGATTTGAGTCTTTGTCCTGCCATCTCAGGTTGTCCTGGTTTCTCCCACTCTGTCTGGCTTTGCATCTCACTTAGTGGCACTCTGTTGGAACATATTGTTTCATGCCACAGGAAACCATTAACAAGAGAAGATTGTGTGAATAGACTGTGAACAGAGACACAGTTCTTTAAGACAGAAATGTCATTGAAGAATGTTGCGTTGCTTTTATTTGCTCTGATGGTTTTATCCCTCTGACGCTACTCAGAAACTACACTGTCCGGCCAAAAAAAAAAGTTGCACACTTTAATATTTTGTTGGACTATCCTGAGCTTTGATTATGGTCCATGCATTGTTTCCATGTACTTATACAGCATCAGAACACGTTTTCCCACCCAGATTTGCACTCATTTCTCACAGAGAGCTTGTATTGCTGATAGGTGAGTTGAACCACTCCATGAAGTCTTCTTCAGCACATCCGATAGACTTTCAATGGGGTTAAGGTCAAGACTAGGTCGTCACCAATTTACATGTGAAAATGATTCCTCATGCTCCCTGAACCACTCTTCAGGTACTTGGCTGACTTCACTTTACTGCTGCATAGCGTTGCTGAGCTGTAATAATGATCCAGTCACTGGCTTTTAAGTATTTGCTGATTGAAATTCTAATGGCGACCTTTTTTGGCCAGGCAGTGTATGATTTGAGCTTTGTTGGTTTTCCTAAACAATCAGGAATATCTCCTTTATGATGTCTGATGAAACGTTTCACTAATTGTCACGCCACTAAAATGCCTGCTGCCTTTCTCCGCAGGGGGGAATCGAGAAACATGAATCTTCTGATGCCGGCCTTTCATCTCCCCCCCCCCACCCCCCCAACGCTATATTGTGATCGATATAAAGACCCTTTGCTTTTTCTGTTAGCAGGCTGTGTGACGGCGAGTCATAAATATTTGTTTTTATCAGACAACACCGACGGGAAAAAGACGCGATTTCAGCAGCTTGGAACAGGAGCAGGAACGGGAAGAATGTGCTTTATCAGGACTGCTTTCTACGGCCGCTCACGTGAAGACAATCTCAAGCCAGATATGACCCAGATGGTCAAGAAAAATTGTCTGGTCAGTGACTATGCTTAGTCAAGCCTCAAACAAATTTGTGTCAACCAACACGGAGCCACGTACTCTTCTAGGGGTAAGTACTTGGTTTAGCACTTCCAGTATTGTACTGCATTTCCCAACAGAATTTTAGACAGATGGTATCCTTAGTCTGGGTTTTATTGAACCAGTATCAGAAGGTATTCACTAATGGAGTCTCTAAGCTCTTATGTAAGTTTCTCTGGCTAAGGGCGTCTGCCAAATGCTGTAAATGTGAATGTAAATGTAGGGAAACAATGTTTCAAAAGTCAGACTGATATTTTTTAGTACGTGCGACAAATAACAAAGAGCTGATCTTCAAGAGATCTTTAAAATGCTGGGACTGGAGGACTGAGTGATGGAGGTCAGCTGAAAGCCACGCTAGTAGGGAAATATGGTCCATAAACTCTGAGAAGCAAGTGAAATAAATATCCGGAGGGCCTGATGCTGGCAGCCGCGTGCCTAATGATGCCTCCACAGGTACGGGTGAGTAGTGCAGAGAGCCCAGGTGGCACACAGACAGGCAGACCTCTGCTCGGGTCATGATGCCGATGGGCCTGAACAGCAGCTGGAAAAGTAGCGATGAGAGAACAGCTCCTCGTGGGAAATCAAAAGAAATTAGAAGAGTCTGGTGTTTAGTGATGCCTCCTTGGCCAATGGGAAACACTCCCTAAGCATTCCTGTGTGGGGTGCAATTTCACCTGGCCATTAGCTCCACATGAAGGAACACTTCCGAGCGAGGCTCAACGAAAGCGTCTCTGGGGGTTGGGGGAGGGGGGGGGCGTTACCTCTTTCGGTGTTGGCACAAGATGCGGCAAGCAGACAAAGACCACGCTGACAGAGAGCCGCTGGTACAACATTTAATTCATTTAATTCATTAAGGAGTCAGGTCTGTTCTCTTAGGCTAAACATTTAATCACAAAGACAAAAGGCCTCCAAGGGAGAATACACTAAGAGAGATGCCAGGCTATTCCCCAGCCCTCCTGGGTTTGGGACAGAGACAAATGAAACAGCCGTGAAGAGCAATTTGCCAGTAAATATACGTTCCGAGTTGTGCATACTGGAGATATAAACCTTGGCTGCCTGCACGGTAAAATCTAAAACAATTTAGGCAGTACATTAAGAGCAGAGATTTTACCAAGGCAATTACAGAGACAGGTCAGGTGACTGGACAAACCAGTCCCCCGGGATGACTTGGACCAATTAGTCAATCTATTCATCACTGCATCAATGCAGTGAGCTCGGAGCCTGTTCCAGGGAGCTGATTCGTCCATTTTCCAAATGCTTATTATGGACAGGGCCACCAAAGGCTCTGTCCCAACAACATAAGGCAGGGGTCACCCTGAATACAACAAAAAAGCGACAAGTTTTTAAGTACCTGTGGTGAAATTTTGTCTTGAACTACCACATCTTTTTCTCCATGAGAGACACATACACAGGTCAGAATAAGCTTGGAGGACAAAACGCGGGGTCAGCTATCTTGCACCTACTGTAAGTCCCCAAATTAGGGTTAGGGTTAGGGTTAGGGCTAGGGTCAGAAAAACTATGGGTTTCTTAGGCATCAAAAGTAATTTCTTTGACAGTTCTGGCCCCCCAGCGGAGGGGAAACCACAACTGAGCTCCATTAAGTTGCATGTTTCCTACTATATGTAGTAGTAGTTAGGGGTTTTGGTCTGGAGCCCAACAGCAGTATTGGGCTGCCACCCACTGGGATTTGAACAGGTGACCTTCCGATCACAGGTAAAGGCCCTAACCTGCTGAGCCTCTCCCCACCTGACTACTGTTTGCAGCAGTACACAGACACACACTCAAGCATATAATCACATACTGTAATCAAAGACACTGATTAGCTTAACTGCATGCCTGCAGGAGAATCTAGAGTACCCCAAAGAGCTGTGCAGTGGTCAGATCCAAGCCCCAAAGCCTGGAGGTATAAGGATTCAAACCACTGAGCATTCGTTTACATATATTCCAAATTAGACTTATGGTCTCACTGGTAACACTGTTGCTATTCAGTCATTCATTAGAGAGTTACTCGTACTGAAGAGAGGGGCATTAAGAAGTTTGCCTCATCAAGCAGAATGCCATGATGCACCCAAAGCATCCGACCCGGCACCATTATCATCCTCCTGATGGTGCATTTACCTTCATCCCTTTATCCACTCTTCTCCGAGGGGGAGGGATCTGTAAAGGAGAGGAGATGGGATGGCCCAGCTGGGGCGATGCTGCTCCGCCCCACACAGGGTGGGGCTGGAGACTGGGAATGGTACAGCACTGCACTTACAGACTCCCAGTTATCATATGCTGTAGGGAGTGCAGCACGATGTGCTGGAGGGTGTCATGCAGGCATACAGTGAGGGCTGTGGTGCAGATACAGGTGCAGGACCCTGACAGAGCTGGGGGGGGGGGGGGGGGGGGGGAGGGGCAATCAGGCCATTTAGGACAGCCCTTCCGCGAATGGCTATGTGGCAGCCAGCTTCACACAGACCACCGTGAAGAGAAACGCTGAGAGTTCCGTTTCTGCTCTAATTCACTCCACAGGAGAGGTCTGTCTGACAGGAGAGGCACTCCATCTTAAACCTATTCACGTATTAAATAAGGCCCATCACCTCGCCATGTCCGTTTAAAGTCCAGCCGTAACTATTTGCTTTTATAGCCAGGCGTTATAGAGGGAGATGTATTTATCATGTCTGAAGGTCTATTTGAAGCATCACCTCATCTGTCTTTTTTTGTTTGGCATTTCTCATGAATGGTTTTAGGGAATTACATAGAGAAAACACAGTTTAACATACCGAGACACCACACATGTACCCAGACCCACCTATACAGTTGCGGAGCATCCTCTTAGCAGCAGCCTGTCCGCCGGCTCTTCTTAATGGCCATTAACTGTGATTACCTCCTTGAGGAGGCTGACATGGCATGAAATGGCCAAAGCGTTTTGTTTTCAGGTTATCGATCATTACATACTGCTCCACTCCCATGGGGGAGAGGCGCTCTCAGGCCCACTGCTTCTTAACAGACGAAAGCTGCCACTTGTTTCCCCCTTTTCGGATATTCCTCAGATAATTAGGAAAGATCAGTGAAAAGGCCTTTCTTACAGTCATTTTCCTTAACAGTAACAGCACAGTCAGTACACATTTCAAATTATAACTTAGTACCATTCAATTATGATGTATTCAAAATGAATGACACACACACACACATGGTGACAGTGACGGACTGGCATCACAGGGCACAAGGCTGGGATCCGTGCTGGACAGGATACCAGTCCGTCACAGGACACAAGGCTGGGGTCCGTGCTGGACAGGATGCCAGTCCATCACAGGACACAAGGCTGGGGTCCGTGCTGGACAGGATGCCGGTCCGTCACAGGGCACAAGGCTGGGGTCCGTGCTGGACAGGATGCCGGTCTGTCACAGTGCACAAGGCTGGGGTCCATGCTGGACAGGATGCCAGTCCATCACTGCACACGTGCACACATTCTACAGACAAATTAGAGACAGTGAGCCTAATTGCATGTCCTTGGACTGTGAGAGAAAACCAATGCAGTGCAGGGAGGGCGTGTAAACTCCACACACTGAGCCAAGGTGGGATCTGAACCCACAAGGCAGGGTTAGGATTAGGCGCAAGGCAGGGAACGACCAAGGATGGGGTACCAGCCTGTTGCACACTCACACACCAGGCACTCACGCATACACTGTTAGAAAGGACATTTGTTACAAAAAAATTGGTAACACTCACTATGAATGCCATGTCTATAAGAATCTGTGGACACATTCATAAAACATTATAGTCATAAAGCATTATAAACATGGCTATAAATATTTACAAAAAGGCGTAACACATTATAGCCATGTTAATTTAGCATTATGAATGCTTTATGAAGCTCTCGTATAAAGCATCCTTAATTCTTATACTGACTACTATAATGCTTCATATAGTGAGCTTCATTGGAGCTTATAAAGTATTACAGCTGTATAATATCTTATGACTGCCAATATAAGATGCTGTAATACATTATTAATTCTTAAACTGAATATTATAATGCATTATGAACTTATCCATAATGCATTATTGATGACAGCTGTAAGTAAAGTGTTATCAAAAATTCTTCTAAATATTAACTCGGAATATTGAGAAGAATGATGGTACTGTCATTTCACACCTGGAGGGCTAGGTGAGTGGTGTTTGCTTTCTCTGTGTTTCTGCTGGCTTCCATCAGGGGCTTCAGTTTCCAGCCCTAGTCCACAGACATCTCGGATTAGGTGGACTATTGTCTCTAAATTGCCCATATCATGTGATTGTGTGCATATCCTGCAGTGAATTGGCTTCCGGTTCAGGGAGTCCCTTGTCATGTGCTCCCTGATTCCTGGGATATGCTCCAGGCTCTCCATGACCCTGATATTTGTTTGGAAAATAGATGGATGATTCTTTATATGTATAAAGTATTTTATAATGACTAGCTCCTTGATAAAGTAAAATAATTTGTGCAACAAAATAATATACTTTCTGTTCTCAGCAAAATTTATCTTAAGAGCTTTTAAGAGGAAAATGCATTATGAGTGTTCAGCTGTGCATTTTTCACTTTATTACAAATTAGAATGCTGCCTTTTTTGTTTTAATAATGTGAATTAATGGTGACTTAGAAATAAATGAAACAAATAAGGACTCCTTTCTCTATGTCGCCAAACAGCAATTGAAGTCAGACATTTGGCTGAAGCAATTGAAGGGGGAGTTCAAAGCCAAAGCCATAGACAATAAGAACACCCCCAAAAAAGACTCTCTAAAACATGGAGCTCAGGAAAAGTTAGAATGCTTCCTTTTTCGTGGATTAACTTGATTATTACACAGCTTATTCGACCCTGTTAGCTTTAAAATAGTCTTTCATTCTCTAGGCACTATTACAGAAACACTTTACCAATTTTTCTTTTGATCCAGGATGACATGAGTTCCAATGATGTGTCTTCTTAAAGCAAGCTGCAGAGATACGGATAGACACTGCGCACTGTCCTGGATAGTCTCTAATCTGAGTGCTCCCACTGTCTTTAGGGAACAGTCTCATCATCTCAGAACAATGGTTGTTTTTTCAGTATTAAAAGGCTTTGACAGTAATGAGTGAAGCTGACATGCATTTAAAGGACAAAGGTGTACGTTTGTGACACCAGCAAACTATTAGGCAATCTAAACAATATTTTCCAGGAAGCTGAGGGGTAGAGTATAACATTCAGGCCATATTAAATTCTCTTGTGATGAGAAGTTAAAGAACCCCCACGTTACAAGTTTATCCAAGCAATGCTAAACACAGTCCACTGGCACACACTGCGATGGTACGTGCTTGATTTGGAAACTGAACATTTGGTGTTTGAGACCATCTCTCATCCCATCCACCGTTCTTTGATTTTTAATTTTTTCTCTGTCAAACCAAGGCTCCCTCAAAGCCAAATGTATGGGATCAGTTATAAAGACAGAACCTGGCATCACTTCTAGTGAACTTCCTGGCAACATGAGGCTCATTTCTTGTCCAGATGTTTGCACCATAAGATCATTATTGAGGCCACATTATTAAACTTAAATGGGTGTGTGATTATGTTTCTCAAAGTTGTTTAGAAAAAAATAGACAATTAAGTAAGGTCAGGTCAGTGAAATTTGGAGGGAATATGAATAGCCTAATTCAGAACTTCCGGAGAACAAAGGGAGTTATCTCTAATCGGGTGAGCAATGCTGACACGCTCACTGTTAGCAAATAATCTCTCAGAGGTTGAAATGAAATATCTTCCAGGTTGTGATTAACAGCCTAACAAGTGGTAACAGATCTTGAATGTCACCAACAGCAATCTAATCCTACTAAAACACCTAGTGAAATATGCAAGGTGGCTTGATTATTTGAAAGGATTTCAGGCACGTGCATTTCTGAGTTTATGTAATACTTTACAAATTAGTCTGGACACTTTCACTGAAACTGGTTCAGCTTAAATTATGAAGTACTAGAAAAAAAACCACTTGTAATCAGTGTTGGGAAGGTTCCTTTTGAAATGTAATATGTTACAGATTACACAGGAAAACAAAGATTTTGCTACTGGAAGTAAAACATGTGATTTACATGAAATCGACTGTGCGTCCAGATCTGCACTCAGAATTTTCCTAGCACGTCCAGATTTTAAGTTATAGGCATAGTATTGTTTTGCGATTCTCTGTTACTTTGATACACGTCTTATTGCTTGGCAACATAACAGCTGTTTTTGTCACGTGTGTGCCCACTATTGCCTTGTTTGAAATACATTTCCTGCTTGCATTCATGCTTCCGCAACATCTGTGCACATTCCCACAAAGCACACGATATAGGGCGAGATTCTGGGCCGCCATTGCACTACTCGTACGTGACTCACACCCAGTGTATGGCTTAGCGTCATATCCTTTGGGTTTGGGCATGTCGGTGAGCTAATTTCAGCTCAATTTAAGTCAAGATGGGCCACAGACTTTTGAACAGTACCAGTATGTTATGTCTTGATTTAACTCTCAGGTGAACTTCTGCTTTTACTATTGTATACATTTTTCAAACATCACACCGTTGTAAGGCAAACTTTCCTAATGTATGGTATTTCTACAACAAAAAAGTAATTTTTGGTCCTGCATACATAAGCTAAGATACTGATGTGATAGACAAAATGCGTTTTCAGGTTTCAATTCAGCGCATTGGAATTAATGAAGAACACATGGATTAGACAAAGTAGCAGACAGAAATTATTTTTTTGTGATTTAGTGTTACTAGTTACCCTGTTAATGTAATGTAATTGGATTTGTAACTACCATGTTTCCCCGAATATAAGACAGAGTAATATATAAATTTTTGCCCCAAAAGACACGTCGGGGCTAATTTTCCGGGGATGTCTTATTTTCCCATGTACAACAAACTACATCTGCATGAGGGACTTGTAAACAATGGGCTTGAGGCAGTTGAGATTAGTGTTGCTTTTAATGTAGGGAAAATGGCATTTGTGTCTGTGCCGCAGTAGCGTGAACATCAATGAATAACTGATAAATACATACATTAAATAAAGTGCTATAAACACTGTATGCCGCTCTTGCCTCTTCTTCGTGCAGTATTCCCCAGGCCATCTCTGCTGTCTTGTAAAATCCTTGAAAATGAAGAGGTCTTGCACCCAGTGAACTGTTTGTGCGCTTAGAGAGATTTGTAGTTTTTGAGCTTCAAAAGTGTACGCACTAATGCCAAAAACTTGATAGTTGACAATATTGCTATAAGAGAGCCGAGGTAGCACGTTGGGATCCTTTGTCCATCTGTTCACTGGCATCTTGTAAGGGTTGACGTTGTTTATTGCTGATAACTTCTGCAAATACATTTGCTTGGCATTGCACTTCAGTTTCTTACGGTGTGGTGTCCTCTCACTGTTCTTTGCTTTCTCCATCTTCACGTTTCTTCCAGTGTGAAGATCTGGGGTGTATTTCCCAAAAGCATAGTTGCTAACTACGATAGTGTCTTACGTGGTTAGGACCATGTAACTGAATGGGTCGAGCTATGTTAGTTGCTAACGGGAGCTTTTGGGAAACGCCCCCTGGTTATTTGCGTTCCTCTAAATATAGTGCCGATATCCTGTGATTCAATACGATAGTGACGTAAGTTAGAGTAGGTCTTATATTATGAGTATCCTGGGGGGGGGGGAAACATACTAGGGCTTATTTTCGGAGTATGCCTTATTTTCCGGGAAACACAGTATTTTGATTACTTCATCAAAGTATTATTACATTTGATTCGTTTTTAATTACTTTTTGAACAAATTTTTTAAACTGGGCTATAAAGCTGTCAAATTTGTCCTAACAGCTTTGCTGGCCTGCACTGTCTGGAAATATGTCAAAAGAAGGTATTTTTGCACAGCAAAAAGATGAAAAGTAACAAAATTTATGTTATTTTATACATACTGTATAAGCTTTTTACAGAAAAGAATGTATTTGGATGTAACCCCTTTGTTTGATTGGTACTTGTCAATTATTTACTTATTTTTTCTCAGTAACTGAGAATGACATGGAATATTACAAAAATTACTGTGGGAACAGTCGCACCTGTCATAAACTGTCTGTAATGCTCATTTTTTGTTTAGGCATTCTTTATAGAAGGTCTGTTATAAAAATTCCACAGAGACTGATAAAAGACAAAGCAATTTTCTTTCAGAAAAAGAAGAAGCCATATTGCTTAGGGTCTGAGTGCTTAACACTGTTCCCTTTTTACTGTTTGTACAGTGCAATGTGCTTCTTGCAACTTTTCCCGTGGCGGATGAGTCAGTGTCCATCCACACGCATCATTGCTGAAATCCATTCTGAGATTCATTACGACCCCCCCAAGATGAATGAACTTCACATTGATATGTTTTAAAATCATTCTTTTACAGACCTCTACATTTTTCATGAAGTCTTTTTATAAAGCATACACTTAAATATTAGATATTGCGAATAGCATGTGAACTTCCTACCTTTATGTCACGATTCTGTTGGGTGACTGTTGTGTTGATGTTTGATTTTATTTTAACCTTTCAGGGGTGGCTTTCCATAAAGCTTCGTAATGTGTAATGTATAACGATGGTGAATTAGCGAGTGTTTCCCAAAACCCTTAGTACCTAAAGTATTTATCTCGTTCGTAGGTTTACCAGTGCTATGACCCATGATAAAAAAACAAATTGACAGTCTTCTTTGGAAAACATAATAATGCTTATGATATAATAAGAGGTCAAAATTGCAATATGTGCAATTTGAGTACATAACAGGGATATTCATCATTCAGAACAGACTTTAAGATGAAAAGTTAGTTGAAAAGACGGTACAGAATTCTGCTTTGAATATAAATAAGTACAATACAGCTTAAGATTCGAATATGAATTACACAGCATGCTAACAAACCGCAGACACTGAAATCCCGCCCCCACGCCATCACAAATATTTACGCCAGCAAAAAGTGCCCGTCGGTCACGCCCCCCTGTTGCAGCCCCTGCCTGTGCACGTCGCCGTTACTCAGAATGCCACATTTGTAGTGTCACTAGTAGCATAAACAGTTTAACTCTTATTCAAGCACCTAGGCATGCAGACTGCTTCTAGAAACATTTGTGAAAGAATGGGTCGCTCAGGTGCTCAGTGAATTCAAGCATGGTACCATGATAGGATGCTACCTGTGCAATAAGCCCATTCATAAGATTTCCTTGCTACTACACACTCACCTAAAGGATTATTAGGAACACCATACTAATACGGTGTTTGACCCCCTTTCACCTTCAGAACTGCCTTAA
>JAODKM010000002.1:11966501-11988370 GCA_026780845.1 Petrocephalus sullivani
TCACAGCTCAGGACATTACCCATTCATGCAGGTAGGTGAGTCACACCTCCAGGGCTGTCGGTTTGTCCTCCCTGGTTTCCCACCACAGCCCAAAACCGTGCAGTTTTTGGTGTTATATTGTCATAGAGTTTAACAGTGTGCGTGCCCTGTGATGGACTAGCATCCCATCTAAGGTGCTCCCCGCCTTGCTCTGGCAAAGTCAATGCCCTGAAACAGCACAGAACAACAGACGTGTACACAGTAAAATCTACTGAGAATGAATTCAACCACTCTTCAAATCTGACCCTCCGTTTAATCCAATAGTCAATTTTACTGTTTATTAAAACAGACCAGATCCAAAAACTCAACCAATATCCAAAACCGCAGCATTGACTTTTAATTACCCAAATATTTAAATATATTTCCATAATCAGAAAGTTCAAAACAACAATATGCAGTATACAACTTATTCACCACAGGGTCGTGGCAACCTTGGTGCCTGTAGATGGAGCACTGGGCAGGAAACACTGGACCCAGTGGCTGGGATGCCAGTTCAATGCAGTTCACACACACAATCAGACACTGTGGGCGATTTAGAGACACCAGTTCAAACAGCAGGAATCACCATAGTGTACTCATACATGAAATCAGTTTGTATTACTCCAGAATATTTCTACGCTTTCCAGCATAGGGCAATGCGACCATTTTCATATTTTACGCATCAAGAGTAATTAAATAAATAATTCTTTACAATATAAAAACAATAGCTATAAATGTCTACAGTATTTTTACTTTAGAATGTGACATAATCATTCAGGATTTCCTCGTGCCACGATCGCAAGAGGATTTCTTGGCAACCACCAGCAGTGACAGTCTAATGGCGTAATCGCGAGGAAAGGGAGCACGTCTGGAATCGGCTGCTGAAGAGCCGTTTAGGGGACGTTGTAGGCTTCCAGCTGGAATAGGGTCATCAGTACAATGCGCCGTGTTTGTCGGGCACCAGCGGCGCCGCGGAGTCTCCGTCGTGGTACGCGTTTACGCTTGGGGCGGCTGCCAGGTATAGAGCTGACATTACTGTCACAGCCCAGAAGTTGTGCGACACGTGCCGCTTTTTTAAAAAAAATTGAAATCAACAGAATAAAAGTCAGCACTGTGTAAAATGCGACGCCTTGGTCTAGGGTTCTATTATTTTTTCACCGCAGCCAGGCGCGTTACGTATTTTTTCACTGAAAATGTCTCGAAACTACTTATTTACCACGATTAAATAAGTCACCTAATCGCAAGTAAAGCCGCAGCTTACACGGCGTGTCCCTTTCGGCTGAAAAACAGGTAGTTCTTGCATAATCGAATGCACCTTTTCTAAGGAAAACACACGGGACTTTGGGCACTGGTTTTGACATAATATTCAGCCGCAGAGATGTTAAGTAGAAACATAATCCATAAATTAGACTCGCTGGTACCCGGTGCACAGGGGGAGTAACAGGTTTAAATAAAGCGCGCGGACCACGACTAATCTCAAAGATGTATAACCGTAACAATTCTGCATAAACGCTGAGAGCGAAATCATGAATTTGTACATTTTTAATTATTCGATTCTGCAGAGCGGTCAAAATGGTACGGAAGGTTATAGGATCATCCCGGAGTTCTTGAAATAACCTTTTACACATAGAATTATGTGGTTGGAATGTCACCGTACTTCGTGTATAGTCTCTAACGGAATAAACTTTCAATGACTATTTTATTACCCACAATGTGAACCTGTAATAATTAGAAACGCTGGAAAATGACAGACTGGAAGCTGAAATGAGTGGGGCTTCGCCTAATGCCCTTTTAGAGATGTCTACAGTTTTAATTCATTTAGCCCTAGTACAGGAAGAAACATCTCAGGTGTTGGCTACCTAACACGGAGCCTCCGATGCGTAAAAGGAGCGCTAATCCCACAATAGAAAGGACCGTCGGGCGATGGCAACAGTGTTATCGCGCCAACACCCAGACCATTAACTTCTATCCCTAATCGCTTTCCCACGGGCTTAACATACACTTTGACGCATGGATGAGTGGAAATTACAGATTATATTACATCATACATCAGTATTGCAATGCATTTGTCCACAATGCATAAACAGCCATACACGAGATCGTTGGCTAATATAGCGTTTTGATTCTGGTTTTGAACCCAGTGGTGTGTTAAGATGTGAAAACATAACGTGAACTCATTCGCCAAATAAAAATGGTTGGCACTCGTCTAAAATACCATCGGAACAATAAAAAAAGTTTTTATTTTATTAATATGCAAAAGCCGCCACTTGCACACTGGACGCGTACGCCCCGCAACTGAAATGTTAAGCAAAGCTACAAGTATCATTTGTTAGAAAAGCACAAAAAGATCCTACCTGCGACGCGAACAGCAGACGCTATAGTTCGTGTAGTCAGATCATCGCCGCAGTGTGTCTGGTTACTTCATTCTCCACCTCTAATTCCGATACATCTACAGTCACCAGCCGGAGCACGGCGTTGGGTCCAGACTCAAACCAATGAATGAAAAGACGGAGCCGTGATGGGACCGCAATCTCAGCCATCAGCAGCGTGCATGTGCCGGCTGTCTGTGGGCAGGCTGTGGGCTGCGGTTAAAAAGCCTGGCGTGCCTCCAGGAGGGACCGAGTGGACACGAGAAGCTGCCCTGCATCTTCCTTCTGCACGGAAGGCAGTTCAGTAAAGCTGCATTAACGTATACAAACTTGCCGTCTGTGCTCTGAGCATAAGCAAAGAATGAATTCAAGGTGGGGCCAGGTCTCGCATGCTATTAAAAGGACATCCAGCTACTCGTAGTTTCTAGGTGATGTCGAGCCATCTCTCCTTTAAGTCGGCACCTATGCTGATATTGTTGCGTGTTCAATGAAGCTGGCATTTAATACAATTCGCCATTTAGCAACCAACAGTTAACTCTACCGAGGCAGTTCCAATGCATGCTGTAAAGGTGACCCTTGGATGCAGACAACATGACGTTTCAAACCATTTGGGCGTTATTAATTATTCAGTTCCAAGATTAAATTCATATTCCCAGGAAGGGGCTATCCATTATATTAATTGGCAGATTGTTGTCCCTTATGAAATTGACGTAAAATAACCATTTAGTAAATTAGTCAGTATTAATTGCTTCCCCTCCTGAACGGTCTTTTAAATTAGTATATATAAGCTGCATTTTGATCTATATAAATCAAACAAATGAGGTTCATATTACCACTATATAGGCCTAACATTTTATGTAAATTTGTCGCCTCTTGTCCATGAGGCTCTTAATATCAGTTTGCCTTCTTTCTGAAATTAGTATTTTTTTTTCTACGAAAGCAGGCTAAATATTGTTGTCGTGTTTCATGACAGAAATAAACTATCCTAACATGTCCAAATCCAGCCTAGCCAAAAATATATGCGGTATTTTGTGAACATGGCTTTCTCTTTTATCACAAAATTTCAGGCGATTTAAAGAAGTGTAAGCTTAACAGAACACTGCCATCCTTAACCACAACATGCCTTACTAGCTCATAAAACAATTATTTTAACATTCCATATAGTTAAATAGATGTGGATCGATGTGTTATCTGAAGATCGGTATAAAAAATTCAACAGACATTCCTCCGGACTCACAGGTCGCTTGTAAATCTGTGACCGCGCACCATGAGTTAATGTACGAGTTTCGAATATAGGATATAATACACTGAATGTAGGAGTCTTAAGTACTTCTTTTGATCCGTTTTTTCCCGGAGTTCACACTCCGATCTCAAACAAAACTTATTTCACTCAAAGATGTTTTTATGAGCACATGTATATAGAATGTTTTGCATGAATTTATAGTTACCGGCATTTACAACGATTCAGTTCTTTAGATATTTAGTGTTTATGTGACCATAAATGTAATTAAAACATTGTATATGATGAATCTAATTTTCAATATAAAAATATAAAAAACATTATATACATGCGTGTAGATAAAACAGAATAAAAATACACTGTTTAAAATGTTCATAAAATTTAAAACATTAATATGTAAAATAGAGCACTGTGCAGAAGTCTTTGGCATTCAAAAGAAATGTGGAAAGCTGATTATCTGGAGACTACGTGTACATTTACGTACACATGTTGACATTAGAATATATGCAAATTAAAAGTAACAGAATAAAACCTAACTTGGATTTCTTCCGTTTTTCAAAAAGTTACTGGTACCTGGCGGATGGCAAGATGAACATTGCTGCAGGTCCCAAACCTCTCCTCCCGGGCACTTCAGCCATTCCATGAATTTATTAAATCTCACCACCGCTTACTTAATTAAGTAATTAAATAGGTTTTTAAAAGTCAGTGAAGTACTGATTAGCCATAGGAAGTGTGATAGAGGTCGAGTAAAAAATGCAAGGGTTTATGGGATGGTTGCTGCAAATACTGCTGTAGAAGATGTTTTAAAATTCTTAAACTGACACTCTTTTACAGACATAATATCATAGTTTTACATAATTAACATGAAGGCAATCTGAACATACTTTTCTTTGACCGCCTAAGACTTTCGCATAGTACTGTTTATTCCCAAAAATATATCCCCAAAATCTATGAAGCCCTAGCGAAACGCCGAACGAGCATTTAAACGCATCAGATATTATGTCCGGTTCTGCCATATTTGGAAACAAGATGCGCGTTCCCAACACTTTTCCGGTCTCCACAAATAGGATTCGCGATAAAGAAAAGTAACATTATGCCTCTTTCCTTTTGTAGATTTCAACAATTGTATCATCACAGTGTGCACGAAAATATCAAATCATTGAAACAGTGATGATTGTCTGTGAGCAGCATCAAATTTCTCCAGTTTGAGTCAGGTATATTGGGTTACATTTGTGCCAAAGATAAGTCAATTTGGAAACTGTCTCTGTGGACTGAACATCCCAGCAGGCAGGAGACCGACCTTCAACGCTGAAATGTGGTTGAAATAATGTCAGTTGTTAAAAAATGTTGAAACAGCGTTTAATGCTAATGGTTGTTCATTTAAGGTTAATTTAAATGTTAAAAATACATGCATCTGCCGACTTACGCCCTATCAAGTAGCATTTACGGCCAAGGTCCATAGTAAATAATATACACTGACTGAGAGAGGCCTGAAAGCTGACATAGTAGCGGGTGTATCGCTTTTTATTATAAAGTGTTGTGATTTTATATTTATATTATTATTTGCTGAAGAGTACTGTGTGTAAACTACAGTACCATAGCCACTTAATGTCTTGCCATTTACCTGTAACTGTTAAGATATGCTCAAATTTACTTGTGTCCGGTGGCCCGGGTCCCAAATGCAGATGCAAGTCGTGGGATAGGCTTACCTGGACAACAACAGCAATATTATTATTATAATGATTATAATTATAATCCTATAATTATAATTTGCCTACATATTATTAGATTCCTGCCTGTACTTTGCTTTTATTTTCTCTGCATGAAGTAAAACCAATAATAAAACCCCAAATATAGTCTCCATGACTTCTTCCTAAGAAACTTTGAGACTTGTTGGAAGAAATAAAGTACCACGCTGATACAGATGGCCCTATATTAATGACAAACGACTGGTTCCCCTTCAGCAGCCAGGTGGGTAGAAAGGTTGTGGCACACTTCCCGGGTCAGGGGTTTGTGTGCGTCCTTCCAAAGACGTGTAGTTAGGTGAATTCACTCCCAAATTGCTTATAGTTTGTGTCCTCTGTGATGGCCTGGCATTCTGCCCAGGGTCTTCTCCTGCCTCTCTGAGTCCTAAGCTGTCAGGGATAGACTTTAGAGTGGCAATTTCCACGTTGATTCATTTTTCAAAATCGATATTTAATTCATTGTTAATTCAACATTGATGCAAGACCTAAATTCACCCATGTTGAAAAGCAAGACGACAAATCAACATTGCAATATCAACATTGATTTGATTTTCATAATTGAAACTAAATTCAACCTTGATTCAACCTTAATCCACGATGTTGCTTCATCCATGAATAGATGTTGAAATGCTAGCTGGGATGTAACAAAACATTCAACTTCGAACTGAACTTTGTCTGAGACAAAACTATTTTGACAATGAGTTTGTCTATGACAACTGCTCACCTGACAAATTATTGGTCTGTCAATTCAACTTTAAATTGTACTTCTGTGATCTTAGCACATGATGTGTCGTCCCCCTTGTCTTTTGGCTGCATCGTGATCCATGTTGTCCTGATGAAGGTGTTGTCTGACTGCTGTTCTGAATATTGTCCTCCCTGTTGTTTGACTGTGTTGTCCTGTGTCATTCTGACCTGTCGTCTGACAGTGTTATTATGAATGTCTTGATGTGTCGTTTGTCTGTCTGACTTAAACTAGTCTACTTCATATGTCAGGGACAGGGAGAATAATAAAGCAGGACAACAAGCAAAACAACACAGACACACATCACATCAGGACAATATTCATAGCAGCACAGACAAAAACATCAGGAAAATGATACATCAAGACGACATTCATAACAGCACAGTCAAACGACATCACAACAACATGCATGCGATGAAGGAGAACGACACATGATGACATGCTGACATGTTTGGTTGGCATGCAACACAACAGTTAAATGACAGAGAGTGCTAAGAAGACAGGAGTACAGTGTAAAGTTGACTTGACACAGACAAATGTTTTATTACATGCTCAGTCGACAAGGACAGTGTGCTATTGACATTTTTCACACAAATGGGAACCCCAAATATATATTGACATATTTCTGGCACAAATAGAAACCCATACAGGTATACAGAAAAGACAAATTTAGCAGTTACATACCAGCAAATGTTTGAGCACAAAACCCACAACCTGGGATCTTCCAAATATAGTCCGGTGAACAAAACTGCTTATTCTCGGTCAGAGCATGTCTCCAAGCACCTCACTACTATATACACACATTTTGAAAATGCCAACTGAAATACACCTGAATCTCTCATTTGACAGCTCTCCTAAGTACTGGAACGACAGCCAGGGCAACTTAATTGCTTAGTTGTCTTGTTGGTCATTTTGCTGAAGAATTTTCTACATTCATCATTGTCTATTGACTAACGAAAGCCGTATTGATCAAAGAATAAGATAATTATTAACTCAAAGGCTGCTTTCATCTCATCCATTTAAGAATAAAGCAAGTTCTCCAACCAGCCTTCACAGGTGTCACAACATAGTATTTAATACCTTTTGTTTTCTTAGGAATACAGCAAGATTTCAAATGAACTTTTTTCTTCTGAATGCAGTCCTGGAACAGTTTTCGTGAAGAATTTGATAACCACGCCATTATCTAATTAAAAGTTCCCAATCAGTACTGAAATGCGAAAAGTTATTAAATGTAGTTGCCTAACTTCAGGGTTGCCAACTCTGCCAACTCATGACACTCAAGCTTTCAGACTGTTACACTCACACAACCATAATAAACCTAAAATTAGCTACATCAAAAGCATTGGGGTAGTTTGCAAACCCTACGGACTATTTACAAGGCAATAAAACTGTTACATACATGTAAATGTGTGTGCAGAGTTTGTCTTGAATTGAAAATCTCACTCCAGTCAGCAGACCAAAGTTGGTGTTCTTGTGACATCAGTGCACACAACACAAGACCGGGATTCCTCCCTCTGGAAGAATCACTGTGGTTCCCATTCAACTTGAAATGAAACTTGATTTGTACCGTTACAAGTAGATAGGAGTTCTTTGGTTATCACATTCCCCAGTACTGCCCTCCATAAAAAACACAGGCACACATCAATATAGAAGGGAGAGCAAGTTTTTATGGTTAGAGCAGAGGGTCAGCCAGTGCACAGCGACTCCTCTCTGTTGAGAATTTACCATCGCCACCCCGCCTGTTGGTGCCCACCAATCATACCCAAATTCCCACTCAAGAACCATCCATGTAATGCCACTGATGCCTCCTATGAAACCTTGGGCCCAGCTCTCTGGCTCAGAAAATGCTTGGAGCAGTTAAGGTTAAGAGCTTTTTGCAAGGGGGCAGCGGTGACACAATTACTCTGCCGGCCATGACCTTCCAGACATGGGTCTAGATTCCCAGCCTGCTGAGCTAAACACTGCTCTTGACAACAATGCCGATCTATGACCCTATTGAAGTCCATGTTCCACTGTCTATATTTATCTTTCAGCACAAATCCCAGCTCCCCAAATCACCCCATGCAGCATCCCTGTGAGCTCCAAGCTTCTGTCTCCAGGACTATGCTAGTGGAACGTAGGGGAGAGCTGCGTGCCTGCGAGCACGTTCCACTGCTTCTGTGCAACAGGTCTGAGCACGTGGCGGGGAATTCATTATTGATGGACACTGTGTGCAGGCATGTGCATCGGAGTAGCAAAGAGGGGCGATGGGTCTGACGGCTGCGCAGCTGTGCGGGCTTTACGGTCATCTTTTTTAAAGATAGGAGAAGTTGTTGTTTCCACCAGTGTGTATCACATGAAGGATGACTGATTGCTGGATTTTCATGTTATCCTCAAAACTACAGTAGTTATACAAGATGCCTACAGCCTCAGACTTGTCATTACCCCCTCCCCACAAAAGCCAATCTTCAGCATCTTCCTCACAATAGACCTGCTTCTCAGGCCCAATGGGCTTCCCTGTATTGTCCCCTTGGAATCTGTACCCCCCCACTCAGCAAACTACTATGTGTGTCCCTTTTTGGTAAAGGGTTAGGCCATAAGAAAACTAAAAACATCCCCAATTTATTGCAAAAGACACCTCACTAGGGAAACTCTAATTATAACCAAAGTGATAAAACATCATTACACAAAAATGGGTGGAATGATGTATAATTGCAATCTCACATGCAGCTTGGGTCCAATGATAAGAAGAGCCTGGGTTGTTCTTCCTTTTATCTCTCTGCTTTTTCTTTCATATTCAGCCAGTCCTTCTTATACTGGAGACAACTGATACGTTTTGTGGACCCAGGTATTGGCCCCGCCTCTAGGCCGATAATCCCCCCCAATCCAATTCAACCACATGTAGAATAGGGGCTGAAAGAAAAAGGAACAAAAAAACAAACTAGGCCGTAACATTTCCCATTAATGAAGTAATTGATTTTATTGTTAGGGATCTTGAGTGCGCCAA
The DNA here is from genome assembly GCA_026780845.1 of Petrocephalus sullivani. Classification (NCBI taxonomy): domain Eukaryota; kingdom Metazoa; phylum Chordata; class Actinopteri; order Osteoglossiformes; family Mormyridae; genus Petrocephalus; species Petrocephalus sullivani. The sequence continues at coordinate 11,975,602 of JAODKM010000002.1, forward strand.
TGTTCTGAATAAAAAGGCAAAGAAATGATCATTTTTTCCTATAACTGCCTTGCAGGCAAACCACATACTGAGACTCTACAACCCAGTTTCACTGGAGTACTGAGAAAGACCTCCTGCTTGTGAGCAATGAATGTGTTAGACTTCAAATTGTCAAGGGCAAACTAAAAACAGCAATCTTAAGAGAAACAGTTATATTTCAGACCATCTGACATATATGCCTTGATAATTAGCTCAGGGTTATACCATATGTGTGCACAGTGACATTTCATAGCAATCCAATGCTGTCCTTTGACTTTATACCAAAAACAGCTCATCTAATGGGCTGAATATTCAAAAAGGTCAACAAATAACTACAAGTAGTGAAAAATATTCTTATTTGCATGAAAATGGCAAAGAAGACTGAGCAACCAGTCAAATACCATCTGATATATAGACATTATCGGGGCATACTTTATCTAAATTGTGTTTTTTCTGTTTGGTACATCAGTATGAAATTTCAACAAAATCAATAATAATAATACTAATAATAATAAAGGAAGACATTATTTTGTGTCGTCCCATCCAGGGTGCACCTCTGCCTGTGCCCTGTGTGTCATTGGACATGCTTCAGGCCCCTGACCAGGATAAGTGGGTGTAAGACGGGTGTATGATAAGTGTAAATGGATTCATGTCTGATTTATATATACATACAATTCTTATACAGCTTATAGTACTTGTAGATTACATGTTGCACACAATAGGTGTAGTATGGCTTTGTGTGAGTAAGCAGGCTCTGTGGATGTAGGACCATCACATCCCCACACAGACACACACTCCGTCTTGCTGACGTCCTTTGCCACCTGATGCCGTATTTGTCTGCCTTTCACATTTTCACAAAGCAATAAATAAATACTCCCACCTCGGGGGAGCTGGCAGGGTGGTGTGGGAGCTGGCAGGGTGGTGTGGGAGCTGGCAGGGTGGTGTGGGAGCTGGCAGGGTGGTGTGGGAGCTGGTGGCCTGGCACATTAGGTAAATCTGAACTCCATACACAGCATCTGATGATAAATGTGCTTGTTAACATCTAGGACATGAATCGGTACTGCCTTGGCGACTCGGGGGGTGTCCTAAACAGGCCGCACCCCAGCCGTGACTTTCCTGGTGTCGCTGTCCATCGTTGTGCACAGAAAGACAGATAGGCAGAGTGGAGCTGGAAGCCTGCCATGCTGATGAGTGAGCCAGGGCACCGAATGGCTAAAGGAGCCTGTGGCTAGCATGGGTGACAGAGGCAATGTGGGGAAGGAGCTGTGGGAACCACAATTAGAAGGACACTTCAGCTGATGTTAAGGAATAAGCCTGTCATCCTTCCCTGATTGGTCATTCCTACAGAGAGGCCGTTGGCCCCCTCTCCCCATCTTGGCATGTTATTTCCTTTATAAGGAGAGCAGAGAAGGCGGTGGTAACCCACGTGATGGATGGATTTGCACTCAGCTGCCTCAGAACCTCAGCGTGGCCCCCATTTTCTTCCATATTAGCAGAAACACAGTTGGACTCTATACAAGTTCATTGTTTTGTTATAAATCATATACTAGTTCATCTTTTTTTATAAATCAACCAAATCCACTGAGCTGCAATAAGGGAGCTGGTTCCACTGGTTGACCCACTGCCAAACTCAATATGATTCCATGTCAGGAAAAATAGCTACCACTCATGCCACGTGACTGCTCCCAGCTCTTCACATGACCTCCCTTATGGTTAGTAGGTCCTGAATAGCACATGCAACCCAGAATTTGAACTGGAGTTACTCACATCCATAATCATTCTGCACCTCAAAAAAATGAAAAGAAGACTTAAGCCACACCGGAGTCTCCCAGAGACACTGTTCATTGAAGGTAGAATGTCTTCCTGCACATAAGATCTGCAAATAAAAATTCATTTTGTGTGGCAATTTAGTTTGTGCCCCAGAATAGGTCTGCCCGTGGGTAGAGGTAAAATTGGATTAAGTGCTGTTCAACAAGGCTTACTGAGCTCTGACAGATAGGTGCCCCTTTGGAAAGGTATAAACTGTCAGCTGTAGGCAGCGCGGCCGCACGGGCTGGGGGATTTGCTGCTAATCCCAGGCTCCCACGACGCCTCGCCTCTGTGTATCTAAAGCCCAGATATGAGGAGAGTGACGTAGGGGGTGTGTTAAGCAGGCTAATGACAGCACCCAGACGGGACAGGAACTGTTGTGACAGGGAGGAAGTATCCAAAGCGACCCCAGGAAAGAACTCACTAACCACTGGCTCATAGATAACCCTCTTCTGGAGCTGCTGGTCCGTTATGGAGTCACAGTGTGGCAGTGTGGACCTCCAGTGTGGACCTCCAGTGTGGACCTCCAGTGTGGAGCTCCTTGTTATACATGCCATACTTAGCATTCCCTGCTCTTTCACCATACCACTGGTATTGCCAAAAACCGTGAGAGCATATTGTTTATGTGTCATTTCCAGTCAATTAAGAGAACAAGGAGAAAACCCATGATTACCACATGACCAAACAGCAGGACCCTTTTTTGGGTTACTTGTGGCGCCTGCAGCACTGTTTGTTTTTTCTTTGTACTCTGCTCTAGATTTACATCCAAATGAAGGTGGGCTAAATGGCTTTTAGTATTAAGTGAGTGATTCCCAGCAGGATATTTCATGATTTTTAAATAATGCGTTCCTTTCTTTTTCCACGGAGAAGGGGTATGAGAGGAACCAGAAACTGTAGTAGGCCTTAAATCTCTGGGTGCTTATTTATGAGGCTTTATCGTCTTAAATTTTATAATTGCTGATCGAATCAACTTTTTGACTGGTAGCATTCTGTTTACACATCCTTAGAAGTGAGAGAAGTCTTTGGGAACAACATCACTATTCCCTACGTAGGCATTCTGCTTGTAAAACAATAAGGAGATGTGCTAAATCGACCACGCGGCATTCCATTATGGACAGAGCTTAGCAGTAAATACACGACTGGTAATTGCTCAAAGTGCGTAGACGCTAGATGCAACAGCAGAACAGAGCCTGAGTCAAGATCTCAGAAGTCCTGAGGCATGTTTGAAAAGAGTTCAGAAGCCTGCCAATATATAAGAAGGAGCTTATACAGGTAACATTTAGTAAATGAAAAGCAGTGTGGATAAAAAGGAGCATGTGGTTGTTCCAGGAGTCATATTGTGACAGTGAAGCATATATTTTTGTTGCAATTGTTGTAGGAATGGGTGCAGAGCCTGTTCCAGAGCATGCAAATCATTGTGGGTTGCAGGAATAATGTGTGGCCGGTGGACTCAGGCAAGTCATTGTACATGACCCTACAGATGTAGAGGAAATTTAAAACAACTGAATTCTGCTACAGGCGAAAATCAGTTGGCTTAAAACTAGCTAAATCCCTGTAAATCAATGATGAACTCTGTACACATAAGGAAATCTGCAGTCCTCTCCTTGGATGCCCCTTTAAATCATGCCCCTTTCACAGGCTGCCATCATGCAAAATGAGGTTCATTCGGTCGAGGTCAGGACCAGCAACCTGAAAGGGCCGTCAAGGTTTGTAGTAAGAAAATTTCTATTGTGAAAAGAATCCAAACTCAGCCGCCCATGACTCAAACAATCAGAGTCAACAGAGTTTCCTCCATTGCATCTCAGGCGCCCAATAGAAGGCTGATATTCAGGGAGCCAGGCCGCATACTTTACCCGCTCTGCTGGAACCACTTCCTGGAAGTTGATTAGGAATTCTGTCATTCTGCCGTTTTCACATTTTCAGTGGAGCTGGAAGAGTGACAGACAGCCTTCATCGGCGCACTGCCAGCGGGCACTGCTGTGGCAGCTATGGTGCCAAATCACGCACTGGATCTCCTTCTGAACCATCACTAGAAACGCTCTTCAGTGGCTGTGAAAGCCACAGATGTCATGATACTATCTAGCTATCAGCATTAAGCTGGTAACATTTGTGATTACAAATAACCACCATAAAAACAACTGTTCAATAGCACAAATATAAGTACTAATACTAATACTAGTTAACAAGGCAAATTGAGGAAATATAATTTCTTTCATCTATTGGTCAATTAGTAATTGTAATTGACTATCAGCAAACAGAAGAGAATCGGTGTCTTCCATCTATAGTAAAAAGTCATGATCTTCAAAACACAGTTTTCAGGAGACACCAATGATATATGAACACTTTCCCTGCAAACACTTCTTCAAGTGAGGCAAACTGTAGCAAACTATAAGGAAATGACCAAGATGTTTCACAAAGGAGGCCAGCTGTTGGGTGTGATTGCTTATCAATCAACTGCAATGTGGGTGGAACTTAAACATGAATTCCAGCTGACTCAAGCCTTATTGTTATAAATCTTTTTCATATCAATTTGTCATCCCAGGGTGCTTCAAAGCACTTTTTAAATCAACATTATGCCCATGTCAGTTTTAATTTAGAGACAAGTCCCTCTCAATATTACGCATCAGTATACATATATTAGATACTGCGGATAAGTATGATACAGATGGGTATGACAGCAACTTCCCCTTGATCGGGTTCTGAAAGGTTCAGAGACCCAGAAACTATAGTTTGGTTCAATCCCAAGAATGTACATTGCACCTAATGAACCATATGAGACCACAAGATGAAATATTTTTGAGGGAAACCCTGACTGTTGTAGCCGGACTCTGTGAGCAGCCTCCCTGAAAACCCATCATTAAGAACACCCTGGTCGCAAGATCTCCCCACCACATGGCAGTCTCAGATTGCTAGCGGCAAGCCTAGGACCCAAATGCTTCACAAGAGTTCCCACATATTCCTGGTTAACCTGAGGGGCAGGGAAAGCACGATTAACCAGAAGGCCATAAGTGGCCTATTGTCATTATTGCCTATCTCCACCCACACTAAGAGAGCCCCTTCCAGCTAGCAAAACTACGTAGAATGTTCAACAACTGCCTGATTAAGAAGCTTTAATTTATCAACTAAAAGCATCTGTGAATTACCGTTGCTAATAGCAAGTTTTACACCAATTAAGAAATCCATTAGTATCTTGCTCTTGGGAGGGTTATAAACATTCACATCACTTCAGGCAGTGAGGAAGAAGGTTCGCCTCCCCACAACCCCTCGTATAACTGTCCATTTCATTTGTCCTTGCTCTCTTATCTTAACAAGATGCCTTCTTCACATAAGCCACTTCAAATGGAACTGTCCAGATAATGCCCCTCCTTATGCTAAAGACTTAAAGCAGTAGAGTATAGTGGACAAGCGTGAAAAATGCACTAGAGGAAAGGGTATAAGAAATTAAGGCATGTGAAGAAGAGGCAATGGGGAGAAAATGAGAGAGAGGACAGAGGCACAAGAGGAAGGGGCACAGGAAAGGAAGGCAGGTGACATCGTGGCAAAGGAGAGGGAGAGGGAGAACAGAGGCACAAGAAAAAGGGGCATAAGAAAGGAAGGCAGGTGACGGAGAGGCAAAGGAGAGGGAGAACAGAGGCACAAGAGGAAGGGGCATAAGAAAGGAAGGCAGGTGACGTAGAGGCGAGGGAGAGGGAGAACAGAGGCACAAGAGGAAGGGGCACAGGAAAGGAAGGCAGGTAACAGAGGCAAAGGAGAGGGAGAGGGAGAACAGAGGCACAAGAGGAAGGGCCTTGGGAAAGAATGGCCGGTGACATAGAGGCAAAGGAGAGGGAGAGGGAGAACAGAGACACAAGAGGAAGGGCCTCAGGAAAGGAAGGCAGGTAACATAAAGACAAAGGAGAGGGAGAACAGAGGCACAAGAGGAAGGGCCTCAGGGCAGGAAGGCAGGTGACGGAGAGGCAAAGGAGAGGAAGAGAACAGAGGCAGAAGAGAAAGAGGCATAAGAAAGGAAGGCAGGTGAGAAAGAGGCAAAGGAGAGAGAGGAAAGAGACAAGAAGAACTGGCACAGAAAACCAAGGTAGGAAATGAAGAGGCATTAGAGAAAGCATTAAAAGAGGCATGTTCTGGCTGATGGCAGAAGTGAATCTGCAAATGGAGAGAGGAGCTGCAGAGAGAGCCATAAGGCTCATTAGAACAGCACAGCCAAAGCCACAGGTACAAAAACTGAGCAGGCATGTTTGTCCACAGAGTTACCACACAGTGAGGAAGAGAGCTAAGAGGAAAAGCCACTATCTTCCAGTACTGGGGGAAAATACAGCTGTCTGCCTTTTGAGCCACACACTGAGGATTAGGTTTAACTGTGAACTGAATGACAGAAAAACAATAGTTACTAAGTACAATAAGGGGGAGAAAATTCCATCCATCTTTAAACTGTAATTCACTAGAAGGTCACAATGAACCTGCAACTTATTCCAACACAGTACATCATAGGGTCAGTTGCCCAAAGCAAGTCCATGCAAACGAAAGTTGTGCTGATATAGGCTAGGAGCTTCTACGTACACATGAAAGCTGCACAGAAGAAGAATTTAGAATTGTGAACAAACAGAATCATACTAATTTTAGTTTTAAATGCAAGACTAAATGTGATCTGAAAATAATGATAACATGATACAACAGAAGGACAATATACTTTTTAATATTATTAATAATGTCTAACATTAGTAAACAGAAATTAGTTGAGACAGTGTTGAAATCAAATCACATTTTGTTTAACATTTATTTAATATTCAGTGGGCTGAATGGCCTCTTGTAGCATTTAAAATATAATTTAATAAAATGATGTGGCTGAAGTTACTGGTTCAAGTCCCATAAGATCGTGCCATAGGAATCTGATATGAGTCACGCATTCCTAATTGCTTTAATCAGTTGTCAAGCTATAGAGGTGACAAAATGCGCTCACCTAAATCAGGTTTCTGACGATCTCATGCAGAACGACTTCCTGGACCCTCTCCAGTCTGGCTTCAGAGCTGAATTTCGAATTCTCTCCCCAGAGAGTTGCAATAACCCCTCCGCTGCTATTAGGAAAACCACCATAACCTCCTATCCTCTTTCAAGCTGAGATGATTTGACTCTAACCTATCAGGCAGATCTTTCCAAGTGTCTAATGGCAGTGTTTCCCAACCCGGTCCTCAGGGAACCCCAGACAGTTCATGTTTTGCACAAATTTAGCTAAAATGTGGGCTGTCTGGCAGGGAGCTGGGAGGGAGCAAAACATGGACTGTTTGGGGGATCCTAAGGACCAAGTTGGGAAACACTGTCTTAGGGTACAGAAGTATCTAGGTCACGTCTAGGCAGCCCCCAAGATTCAATACTTGACTACTTCATCTTCTGTATAACCCTCTAGATCCAATAATTCAGTCAGATGGCTTCTCCAACTGCCTTGATGCTGATGACATCCAGCTCTTCCTGACCTTCCCTGCCAACGACACCACAGTCACTTCTCAGATTGCCAAATGGTTTGCCAACATTGCAGCCTGGATGCAGGACCCTCACCTCCAGGTGAACCTAAGACAGAGCTCCCAGTCTTCCCTACCAGCTCAACCATTTACCAAGACATCACTGTACAGCTTGGATCATCAGCAATGTCTCCATCAAGGTCAGTCAGGAACTTCGGGATAATGACAGATGAGCCACTATCCTTTTCTGACCATACAGCAACTGTCTCCCAGTCCTGCAGTTTCACTCTGTATTACATCAGGAAGATCAGCACTTACAGCATTTGTCAGAATATGCAGCTCAACCTCTAGTCCATGCACTTGTCGACCCATGACTAGACTACTGCATCTCCGTATCTGCAGGGCCACCAGCTTGTGTTTGCAAACCACAGTAAATTATTAGAAATGCAACAGCACGACTAGTACTCAATCATCTATTGTTTCGCTCTTAATTAACTATCACTGCTCCAACCGTCGTAACATACCATTGCATACCCTGACTCTCTGGTGAATCTCGCCATCTAATCACACACGTACACAATCTGGTCTGGCCATGACGTGTCTTAATTATTAATTTGCACCTTGTTTTTGGGTAGAACTTAACCCACAGAAGCACTGAATAATTCCCCAGGCCTCAAGCCTTCTGTCACTACCCATGTTGTGGTGAAGAGGGGGGTGTCATAGGTCCCCCTTCCTTTTCCTGTACCCAGATACGTCATGAGCCTGAAGCATTTGGAGTTGAAGCCCCAAATACATCTGAATGAGCCCCAAATGATCTGTTTAGCTCAGATGTTTTAACAATCATGACCTCATTCTGAGAACCCTCTGACAGATTAGGTCTGAGAGCTAAGCCCTAGATGTCTTAAGATCCTAGCAATGCCCCTGGCTGTACCTGTCCCTCATTGGATGGAGCTCTTCTAGAAGGTCGAACCGAATGTTCATTGAAGTGCTCAGTTTAATCAAGCACTGCAGAATAGCCTCTATGAATAATATATTGGAGGAGGATTAAGGAAGGCGTTTCAGAATATATCACTGATGGCCCCAGGTTATATTGTTTTTTTTTATATGTAACATACATGGAGTTATTAAACCATGCAACTAAGCTGCAAAAACATGAAAATGTTTTCTGTACAGCATTTCTGTCTGGATAAAAAAACACTTCCCAATATGAATACACGACTCAGCTATAAAAATGAATGGCTATCTAATTTGAATAGTTTAAATTTCAGTGAACCGGGTATGTTCTGTAGTTTGTAGGATTCCAATTGACCCTGTAATCCAGTCTGAATCTCCATCATCACTCTTCAGCACTCTACGGTTATGAGGTAATTTTTCATGAAAGTCAGGTCGGCATCTCCCTGCATTCTTTTCCTGAACAATGAGTCACAGCACCCAAATAAAGTGGTGTTTGTGGGTAATTAGTGTAAGTCCACCCCCAACCCCCCTTGGCACCATCAACACAAAAGCCACAGCCATTAGAGACAACCAAGAGTGTCTTGGCAGAATTTTGGAATTAAGGGTACGGCCAAGGAATTTAGCACCACTATTAGAAATGACATTAACTACATTAGCCTAGTAACCTTCCCAAAACATGTGTCATGAGCTCAGCAAGGGTCCCACACTGATTTAATTCCAACTGTTAATAAAAAAGTTGTGGACTTCCGTAGGAAGCACAATTAATGCCGTTCATACAAACCAAAGAGCGTAATAAACAGAAAACCAGTAGGTACTGACAGCATCAATCATAGAGCCTTCAGAACAGCTTTTCATCACTACATTTTCATCTCTTTCACCAGACTGAACTATCCATCACAGAAGATGAATCCAACTACAAAGCATGCAGATGGTCTGCTCAAGAAAGGGGAAATTGCTGGAACAGACTGGTAGAGATGGCATAGACTTATGTCAACGCAGTTTCACTTAACAGATTGTGTCCCCGTAACCACGCTGTGGGGCCAGCAATATCTGGCCCTTTAATTGTCACAGGTGTACAATTATTTATTCAGCAGACACTTTTATCCAACGCAATGTATAACAGAGACAGTACGGTCTGCATTTAGGGTTAAGAGCCTTGCTCCAGGGCCGAAAGGTCCCTGCCTACCATACTCTGTTTGAACTGGTGACCTTTGGATTATAGACAAAGGCATCATCCTAACCTGCTGAACCACACATAATCAGCCTCCCACCTTCAGTAGATTGTGACCAAAAAGTTCATCCATCCATCCATCCATCCATCCATATTCCAAACAGCACAGGAACATGGCTGGGGCACACTGTGGGCAGGGTGCCCATCCATGGTGGCCTGAAAGTTCATTTTGTTGCTAAACACAAATAATTCTAGCAATGGACTATTATTATACTTATTGGCAGATTGGCATGATAGTGGAGTACAGTGACCTCACCCGTCTGGGCTTGCCTGCGTTGAGTTTGTTAGTGTCTGTGATGGGCTTGCACGGGATACTCTCATGACCCCATTAAGCTCTATAAAAAACTCAGAGCTACTGAATCATTTGGTGATTTGGAGTTTCCCATGTTCTGCACCGCTCTGTAGCTGCCTACACCTAATAGCCATTAGCGATTATCTCTGTCACTGCTCTGCTTGCTGTAAAATTGCCTCTCTCACTGCTGTGGTGTTATTTGCATCTATTCTGAAGTTTACAATATTTTACTGTTCTCAATAAACACTGACTAAGCTGATATGGAAAATCAGTAAATGTACAGACATACTACTGAAACTAGCTTACAAGGTATTGACATGACAAGAACCATCCCATCCTAAAATGCTACAGAGTTAATCCCTTTCAGACCAGCTGCTCCTACCCCTCCTGTCACTCAGCTCTTATAAGAACTGAAGCTGGAAGTGTACAGAAGCTGTAACTGGAATTTCTGCAGAGGTGCTTTCTTCGAAACGACGTTCAATGTGAGCACACACAATTTCAATCACTTTTCCGCGGGACTGATTTTAAACAGCCAATGACAGAGAGGCCGGGCAGTAATTATTATACACAACAATGTTTTTTTACCAGCTGGAGAAGAGCCTGACTGACAGACAGGATGAGGCAGGCCAGCTACTCCTAGGGATTAACTGACATGTTCTGCAGTCGTGTTCCCAGTGACTGGCTGCGACAAGGATGGCACAAGTCTTGAGTCTTCTCATGGTTTGGCAAAGAGAGCCAACAAAGACCTCAAAGCAGCCAGGTTAAGAGTCAGCACTGAGAGTTGCTGACCCCTTCCCAGGGCACCAATAGCCCTTTGGATCTGGGCTCTGGGTGGCAATTAGTGGACTGACACACTCAGGAATCAAATCATATCTATGAACCTTCTCTGATGCCCCATTAAAGCCCCATTAAAACAGCACCTGAAGCAGTAGCACCTGTGTAAGCGATTAACTTTTGGAATGATAACTAAAACAAGTCTTTTCTCCCGCAAAGAGAAAAGTGCACTCCAGATATAATGAGGTGCAGAAATCAGCAGTATAAAACGTGACTAAATGACTTTCTACCCTCTTCTAAGAGAGGAACTCCCAGAATACATTAAGCAATGGCGCAGAAAGGCCCACATACCCAGGAGAGGAAGCTAATTCACAGAACGGTAAGCCCTGACTTATTTAATATGCTGGTTACACAAGGCATATATTCTAGAAATTGCCTTCATTTATTTGGGCCAAGGAATGGATATAAGAGTTGGAATTATAGATAAGAATAAAATTTTTCATCTGCCTCCTGATTCCTAATTACGGACTTGGACATAAAGGGCTTTTCATCAGTTTACTAGCTAATTATGCTTGAATCCTGCCTTGTTTGGATCATTACCATATGAAAATAAAAATTGTACATTAAAAACTATGAGCCATTTTGAACAGTGTCTCTGCTCCTCCCCAATACTTCACACTGATGTTAAAATTCACGTGCCGGGAAAGGGGGAGGGGTGTGCTGATTAACAAAACAGCGCAGAAGGGCTGGGATTCTGGGATTATTTTCACAAGTCAAACTGAGCTTAAAAGCCATTTTAATGATAAGGTGTCACCGAGGCCCATAACAGATAATCTGTGACACACATCGATTTTCTGTCACAGCTCTGAATTAGTACGAACCTAGAAGATGCAACGTGACACCCAGAGGCAGCAACTCGTGACAGCAGTTCCAAGGGGAATTCTATGACCCACAGACACAAATTAGAAAAAAGTGAAGGTACTAATTGTTTATTTTCTTGACACGTTCACTCCTTTTATGACTTTTGCTAATTTTTTATTTACTGTGAATAATTTATTTTTAATAATTTGGTTATAAAGCAAAAGAGCTGCACCCAATTTAATGACACAGACAGATAATCATCTACTGTTTCTGCATAAAATGTGCCTGCTAAGGGCTCTGGTTTGCATTCGCCATTTCTGCTGCTCTCAGTTGAGTGTGAGCAGCAGAACTTCCCACCATACCTCACATGGAGCTGGATGCGTGACATGAGGGGAACAAGCCTGTGGCACCTGTCTCCGAGCACGAATTCTGGCTGAATGCAGCAAAAGGCTGCTCACCCAGCCTTTGGAAAGCCACCTCGGCAGAGCCGCGGGTCAGAAGAGCTCAGAGCTGTAAGGAATCTGGTAAACCGCTACGGATGGCCAGGAGGCTGGGAAACACGTTTGATTAAATTACGATTAAACTGCCACAGCTGTGCACTCTGGATGGGGCTCAGGCACTTGGCTGTACAAAAGGAAAGACTACTTTAATTAAATTTGGTAAAATTAAAAGCACGTGAAGCTTTAATTTAATTATATGCATGCAAGTAAAATTTGTGAAAACTGAACATCTCTCCATCTACTAGTTAAAAAAGCCACTATTGCATTTCAGATAGCAAAGGCAGTCTCAGGAAGGATCGAGCATAGAGTATACCCTGGACAGGACACCAACCACAGCCCGAAACCCAGGACGTATACACAGGCACACATACATGGTCACAACCTCAAGCCATTTAGAACTCATTCAGCCCTTGGCCGACCAGGAATTTAGGGTATTACTATAGATTAAAACAGAAGCAAAAGCAGACCCCCCCAAATGGGGCGAGAGCCGAATTCAAGCCTACAAGCATGCATGCGAAAGACATCAATGCCACTGAGCTGACTTATTTCATTGAACAATGTTTCATTATGATTAGCATCTTGCCTATAAACCTCTCACCTTCTGATCGCTTATCCAGGTCAGGGGCATGCGCGTGACTGAAGACTGGGGGACACTCTGGATGGGATGCTAGTCCACCACAGGGCACACACACTGTCTAACGACAATATAACAACCAATGCATCTATACTGCATGTTTTCGGACTGTGGTGGGAAACCAGGGTAAATTCAGGGAGGATATATAAGCTACACACACAGCCCAGAGGTAGGATTCCTACCCACAAACCTGAAAGTGGACTCACCTACCTGACCATGAATGGGTAATGTCCTGAGCTGTGT
>JAODKM010000002.1:11988407-12008850 GCA_026780845.1 Petrocephalus sullivani
ATGTCTCTGTGAATGAGATCAGCTGGTAAGGTGAGTGCTGAGGAATCTGTTTGCTAGAACCTGGGGGCTGTGAGCAGCGTGTCTGAAAAGGCTCCTTAGCACGCGCTCACAGAATGACATGTCAACTCTGTTGCATGGACCAGCCAAGGCCACTGCATGGCGGGAACAGCACCGAGCTCCGTACAGCCAGCCAGCCCCTCACACGTGCCTGCTGGGTCTGGGAATGTTCACTGTTTGTGCGCCACGCTGCAATCTTCCGAACCCCACCCCAGTCCCCCCCCACAGCGCCCCCCTGCAGGTGCTCCTCATCTTTAACAAGGCACCGCAGGAGCTCCGACCCATGGACTATCTACAGAATGTTTTACATTCTTACGAAACATCCATCTTCTAGCACCTTTCTTCCTGAAAATGTGTACAATAGCAGCAGTAAAAAACAAATCAGCGGTAATACCTGATATAAAAATGTTAATCAATGATTTTTTGATTTTGTATAAATTTGTGTAAAGATTATTGATACTTATGCAAGGTTTCTCAATGAATCTTTGAAAGCGGTCATTATTTGCCAAAATATTGCCTTGTGCAGCCTTAGACAGCCTAGTACAGGAAACTGGCACAATGAGATGAAAAGCAAGCAATAGGTGTCGACTAGGAGATGAGGCAGGATTACCAAGGCTGTGTTCATCCATGTCTGATGCAAAAAGCCTTTGCAAAGTGACTGAAGAAAATGAGGTGAAAATATCAATGGATGAACTTCACAGAGCGATCGAGGCTATGCACAGGAGCACTGAGGTGGCAGAGAGCACGGGTAATACACCACCACCACTCATCATGCAAATGCCATCAATACCCCAAATCATACTGAAGACTGACAGACAGCTAAATTTCCAGGATAAGTGATTTACGAATGTGCCAGAGGAATCACAGAACGCCCAGAACTCCAGTACCGTTAAGCTAAGGCACACGACAAAACCATACCGGGGGTGGAGCACACAGTCAATGCATCACGACCCTCGCCGCACTTCAGAATGTATGTACTTTGCCAGGGCTGACTTGTCAAAGTTATTACAGTAGAGTCCTGCAGAGATGATGTCAAGGAGGCACTAGGGCGAATGCAAGATATACATATTTGCAGCCAGGGTTGTGGCTTCTGATGCTCTGACAGGTGATTAGCTGCCGCGTGACTTCCTGCCAACACGGCTGAAGGAAAAAATATGACCGGAATGTAGCAGAACTCAAGAGATTTCTGCATAAAGAATGTCAGAGGATGGGCAGAGTGACTTAATTAACAAAAATTCAGCAGCTCAAACAAAAGGACAACCAGTGAGCTGAAACTAGGTTTGTCTCACGGAAAGGAAATCATGAAGAATGAACAGGGCACCTGCAGCGGAGCCGTGAGCAGCTGGGTCAGGCTCCTCAGCAGGCCATCTGGGAGCAGGGGCATGCGAGACAAGAAAAAAAAACGTTAAATGGAAGATGTGTGCCAGGAAGTGAACACAGGAGCAAAAGCCACAGGCTCAACCCCCCCAACCCCAAACACCTGCTCATTTCCTCGCTAAGAAATTAATCACCCGTCTACCAGCTTAGGAATTATATGGGAGAGCTCTTCTGTAGGAATGGTGAGTGATCACTTCTGGTTAATAAAATCCTGTCACCCCCCCCCCCCAGCTTAAATACGTCCTCAGGGTCAGCTGAAGATCTGATGGGTGGAAAGAGGGAGAGATGTAGGAGTTGTAGGAGAGATGCCAGGAGGAAGGCTTATGTGGTTATGAGTGTCAGCTGTTTCTTTGTGTTTGGCTGGTCTTAATTCCTTTGGTCTTGCTTTTCAGTTTGCCTTTCCAGGACAAGCCATTGAATAACAACTATTCCGTGTGCCACTGCTGTTTGTGCTGTTGTCCCCCATGCACCTGATCCCTTGCCTGTAACTGTAGCATAAGAATTTCACTGTAGTCCTTGGAACACTAGGAAACTGTCTACCCTGAAGCCTACTACTGAACAATGAGCTTATGAGGACATCCCATTTCTCACTGAGGAGAAGTAACACAGAATAATAATCACTAACTAACGTAATGAAGTTACAAACGCAGGACCGGATGTGTGAACAGCTTCTGGAGCAGTACAGGGAATAATTATTGTATCTTTTAGGTGTTTTCTAGGTGGAAGTGAACCAGTGTAAGAACTAACACCCTGTAAATAACATCATATTGATTATAGATGCACTGATTATAAAAAATGCTATTTATTAGGGATGCACCAAATGGAAAAAATAGTGGAGTCAGTTCAGACCCTTCGTCATTGAAGGTGACGATATCCCCTGGTGGCCATTGCTTGGATAAAGCTGTAGAGCTGTTGTAGTGACTCAAGCATTAAGAACTGTTGCGGGTATAGCACACAAGGGAGGCTACTTCCAGCAAGAAATGGCAACAGACCATTCTATTGTGTTCCCAACTGGAAAAAAGGTATGAATCTTGACAACTTCCATAACTGAAGACTGAAGAAAAGCCTTAATGCGTCATAAAGGCTTGAGATCAAATAAAGCCAACAGGCCCATTGTTTCCCATCTCAGATTTTCTCTGGGCATCAATATAAACTTAAACATCTTTTTCAACAAGCCCCTGAAGGCTTTGAAAGAATGGGCTTGTTTGGTCATGGAGAAAAGTGTAGCGATCATAAATAACAATAGAAATGTGTATGTGTGTTGGCAAGGAGGGTATATCAAACAACATAGAAGGCTGAAATTCTGTCTAAAATATTTTGGGACAGTTGTATGATTTAAAGAGACAATCACTTAGCCTGTCACGTGACAAAGAAAGTGACCGCTATAGCAGACCTCCAAGGGGTCGCAATAAAACAGGGACCGGTATTCTGGAATGACAGCTTTCTGAGAAAGGAGAAGGACAGGAACTAAATGAATCCACTTGCCTAATGCTACCTTTGAATGTTACCTTTGAACGATTCATCCATCCATCTTCTGTAATGCTTATCATTTACAAGCTTATCATGCTTATCAAGTTATGTAGTGAGACTGGTACCTATCCCAAAAACAAAGGTCGCAATCCGGAAAACACCCCGGATGGGATGCCAGTCAGAAGACATGTACTCATAATAACACATTACAGGAAATGTCGAGACAACAATTCACCTAGCAACAAGGTTTTAGGCTGTGGAATGAAACCCAGAGTACTTAAATGTGAAGCTCCCAAACCTGGACATGTGAGCCAACAGAGCTACTCACGGAAATACCACATTGTCCCAAGACCATTATAAGAAACGGTATATTTTTGGAAACACAAAGAGCAGCATATTTTCTCTGACAGATGCCAGACGGAGAGAGACGAGGCACTGAAACTTGGGACAGAACAATAGCAGATTGAGCCTCAAGGAATCAGTCAGGAAAACCGATCCTGCCCTGATTGCGTTGATTATCACATCCCAGATGAAAAGGCCCAGTTAGGTGGAATCCAGGGCAATATTCCTTCTTTATTTCCAGATCTGGAGGCTCGTCATAACTCAGCTGACACCAAATATATTTCAGTGATAACAAAATATTAAGTATCAAGGTTTGTGTGTACACACAACACACAAAGATGGTCTTCATAGTATCTTTCCTTGATGCAAATACACTCCCAGTTCCTCATGTTCTGAGGGTAAGGAGGAGGGGCTTATTTTTGTACTGTCACTATAAATGCGAGTGCCAGCGCTAGGTCGAAATCATATTAATTGGCAGGGGAATGGGGTAGAAATGCCTTCCAGCCACTGGCCTATGAATATCCACTGTGCCCAAAATTGTATTCAGAATATTAGATTACATTCTGCAGTAATCTGGAACATTATACATTTCTATTGCTTCTCAATTCAATTCAATTAAAAGTTTTAAAATCAGATCTTATGCATATTTCTAGCATACCCCCCAACCCCCCCCCCCAAAAAAAGCATGAACCGTTGTAATTGTGCATCCAGTAAAGGCCTTATTGAAAATGGAAGCAACATGGCTATTCTCTTACCATCCCTGGGTTGGTAGCTCATCCCTGTATCTTTTTCAAATACCTGCAGAAATGCTTCTCAGCTTTACGGGCCAGACTCAGCCACCATGATGCAGAGCCGCTATGCCCCTGTGTTGCTAATGAGCTACGGTGAATGATGTTCATCTGTGTTGGAGTGTAGATGAAACCATCTATGGACCATGACTTTCCGGCAAGGGTAACTATTTGGGGCTCGTTGTGACTAAACCAAAGTGAGAAATAAATACTTAGGTCCCCAGTCGCACATCCGGTTTGACTGAATTCTAAGGCCTTGCCTTTGTTCTCATAGTTTTATAGTTACCTTTTGCTCATTAATAGAATTCGGAAATGCAATTCCAATAATTATGGTAACTGCTGTGAACAGCCAAAAAGGTACGGCTGTCAGATTATGTCAAACCCAGAAAGGAAATGACAACATAGAAAAGGCATTCAGCAAGACTTGCATGTTTTGTCAAGGTGAATACACCTTACAGCAGTGTAAGAAATTCCAGAAATCATTGCATATAGACAAGGTGCAATTCTTGAAGAGCAAGGGCTTGTGTTATGGGTGCATGAAAAGGTGGCCTTGGCAAGAGAGATTCAGCTGTCAGCTCTGCTCTCAGAGGCATCCTACAGTGTTGTATATTAAGTATAAGGAAGAGTCATCCAAGGATGGAAAGAAACTGGCACTGAAGTGCTATATTTTCCTTGAGTAACGCCTCCTTCTGTATAGAAGGGCCTTTGGTTAAACGTAACCTCCGTGGGCAAAGAGTTAGTGTGCTTCTAAACACTATGAGAGACCAAAGGATTGTGCCTAGTCACGTGGCAACAGACTTAGATGTGAGTGGATAGGAGGATGATGAGTTCATTGAACTCAGAGAGGATTTCTTGCAGAGAGCGATCCCTGTAAGCAGAGAGGAAGATGTGAATAGGTGGTCTCATTTAAAGGATGGATGTATTCTGTATTAATGCAGAAACAGGTCTACTGATTTGGATAAATATACCAAGGACATTAGAACCACAGGACATAATCTACAGTGTAAAGAATGGGCCTTATGCAGTACGTACTGCTCTGGGGTGGATAATTAATACCATTGCCATAGGGCAAAGCATGGGGAAGCAGAGGTTTTGTCAAATTGAATATCTGTGGCTAGACTAGAAGAGTTAAGGAGTCAGCAGTTTAAGTATGAGCTAAGTAGAGTGGGCTAAACTGAATGGGTACTACAGTATTTGTTTACCATGGAAGGATATGAATGTCACACATCCTCAACTTCCTCAAGGAAGAAACTTCTCAAGAATCATTTGTTTCATGAGGACTATAAGACCTTTATGAGTGACATGAACAGACCTATGCAGTGAAGGTTCCAAAAAAATCTAAGTATCAAGGATCTAAACTGTAGTAATGGTACACCTTGGAGTGTACTACCCCAAGAAGTGCAAATTCCATGTGGTATTTGAAAGCAGTGCTTCATACCAAGGAACCACACTGAATTATAGCTGATGTGGAAGTTATGTTCCACAAAGTATTGGTTCCCTTAGAGGATGCTGACTTGCTCAGGTTCTTATTGTGGCCAAACGCTGATGTACGTCAGATGCCACAGAAGGACAGAATGGAAGTTCACTTATTCGGTGCCACGCCATCACCAAGCTGTGATAGTTATGCTTTGAGGAAATGTGCTGAAGACAACAGACACATGTTTGATGTAACTGTAGTTAACACAGTCTTGCACAATGGAAAGGGCCTTCGGAGTGTGATAGTGTACCCAGATGACTGTTCGTCAGCTGTTTCACGTTCACTATGCACACCCAACCCCTTACTAGATAATCCATGTCATCCTGGACACTTTGAGCTACTTCAGGTTTTACAAACTACATTAAACCTGAAAGACTCCTTTGCTTGGCTAATAGTTAATTTCTTCTGTTTCACATTAACATTAGTGATAAGTGCATTATTATAGGAGGCTGACCAATCAGCACACAGCATGAATGCAGCGCTTAAGTGAAATCCACGTCCTTTTAATTGAAATGGAAGTTTACAAATCCTGTCCTAGCTCAAAGTGTCTGGGATGAAATGGATTATCTGGTGATCCTACATATAAACAAACTATATACACTTAAATTAATGCACAAAACTTCTGCCAATAATGATTTTAATATCCATCCTTAACATTACCTGTAAGAAAAGTCAGTAAAAATAGGGGCCAATGTACTGTGTTAATATGAAGGAATTTTCCGTTCATAGGTGTTTTACCCTTTAATTTGAATTTCGTGTTGAATCGTGGGAGCGAGCACACCCGCTAATGTAAATTTAACAAAAAAAAAATCCGTAAGAAAATGGAGAATGTCCTGGCAGAAAATTATCAGTACATTATATGTTTTCATACGGATTTTTTTTACAGTGTAGAGCTGGTTGATGGCTCGCTAGCATTACGCCAGTTCCCGACTGTTCTGTGGGCTATTCACGTTCTTTCAAGGCAACACTGCATAGCAAACCAATAAAGATCAGGGGCGGGTCGCACAAAACACTTAGAGTTCTTCCCTTAAGTATGATACTGCCAATGACACTAAACATACTTTGCGTCTGACAAATATAAATAAAATAAAAACAAAAGCCGGATTTCCACCGGTGGCAACTTAGAAGTTATGCAAAGGTGTGGGGAAAAGAGAGAGAAGCAGGCGAACAAAACGTGAGCAGATGGATTTATTTTTGCATCTCAGTTACATTAAATGCATGAATGAATACCTTTTTATGCATGTGTCTACATATTTTTACATCGAAAATTCGATCAAATAACCAATATACTTCCGTCTCTCTCTTTTTGCTGGTGCGGTGAAACTTACCAGTGTTCGCCAGATTAAATAATGAATTATAAACATGTCATTTAAGCCGTTCTGTTCTCTCCCAGGACTCTTATGAAAGTTCTAACTGGGGCCCTGCAGAGGGGACAACATGGGTCACGGGGCTGCCCGCAGACGTACCTGTCTGTAAATCGGCATACTACTGTACACTCGGATATCTTTTACCTTTCCTCTTTACACAATCTCTCTAGATCGTCCAGAGTCCTGGGTCCTCTCTTATGCAGCCTCCTCTTCAGCTTACCACACAGGTTTTTCATGGGATTTGTGGGGACTGAGATGTCCATGGGAGAATGTTGATTTTGTGTCTTGTGAACCATTTCTGTGTTGATTTGGCCATGTGTTTTGTATCACTATCCTGTTGAAAGACCCAATGACGACTCATTTTCAGTTTTCTGGCATAGTCCATCAAATTCTTATTTAAAATGTCTTGGTATTTCAAAGCGTTCATGATGCCATGCACTCTACCAAGGTTCCCAGGGCCACTGGAAGAAAGACATGCCCACAGCATCACAGCTCCTCCACCATACTTAACAGTGGGCATGAGGTGCTTTTCTGCATATTCATCCTTTGTTTTATATCAGACCCACCTGCAGTGTTTGTTGCCAGAAAGCTCAGTCTTAGTCTCATCTGACCAAAGCACATGGTTCCAGTTAAAGTTAGGACAGCAAAGCCTTTTTCCTGGCATGCCTCCCAAACAACCTGCTGGCATGTAGATGATGTCTAATGGTTGTTGTGGAGACTTGGTGACCCCAAGATGCCACTCTTTACTGCGGTTCTCTAGAAGTGAGCTTTGGAGATTTTCTTTACCACCCTTACCATCCTCCTCACTGTGCATGGTGGCTCCTCGTCCAGGCTTGTTTGTCACAGTACCAGTTGATTTAAACTCTTTAATTATTGCTCCGAGTGTAGATATAGGCAAGTTTAGGCAAGTAGCTACTTTCTTGTAACCATTTCCTGACTTATGAAGATCAACACACCTCTGCCTTACTTGAATGCCATGTTCTCTAATCTTTGCCATTTTGAAAAGTGGCTAAGAGAAATGGTCCTCTGTGCCATGTCATATTTATACCCCAGGGAAACAGCAAGTCATGGATTACTAACTAAAAGTTCCTAGACACTCTGATCAACTTAAAAAAGTAAAGTAAAAATTACAAATATGCTTCAGGACATGTTAGGGGTGCCAATAATTGTGGCACTGGTGACTTTATTATAATGAATTATTTCTTAATGTGGGAATAATTTTCTAATGAATAAATGTACTGAAATAAGAGGTTGGATTCTTCAAAAAAATTCAGTGTGAGATATACTACTGCGATACAAAATGAATTTGTTTTAAGGCTCTTTACACATCTTTACCGGGGGTGCCAATAATTGTGGAGGGCGCCCTAGCACCAGATTCTGGGCCATCATGTTGTAGTGAGAGGAATCTCTGCCGATTAGAGGGTGCCGCACAGAGTGAGAGCACCAGGCTCTGAGGACAGTGCAAGATACACGCACATAATCGTGACGATATACCCCTCCAAATGTAAACCCAGCTCGCCTACCAGCCATCAATCACAGACTTGCTGCATGATATGTGGCAGACTGATAACAGGCTAAACCCATGTCCGTTAATGCATGCGAGGCAGGACAAGGAAGGGACACAGTACGTCACCAAGCAACAATTACAAGGGAGCATCACATCTGGCCCACACAGACACCACCAGTGGGGGAGAGGGGTGCAAAACTGCTTAATAAATTATGCACAAAAAGTATCCCCGTTGTTATTTGTTTTGTGAAGCGCTTAAAAGATTTTCAGGGTTCCGCAGGGTGCACCAGAGGAGCAAAAAGCCTCAATAATGTAATCCAGTGGATGAGGCTTGTAGGATCCAGTCATGTGATCATGGACCAGAGATTTCACAGACATAGTTTGGCAGTGTACATGTCTATGGCCTAAAGATGTACCAACACTTCTACAACTTATATAACCACTACAAAACGTCCATGGTTAAACGGAAAACAGCACAGGTTGATTATTTGTATACTGTCATCCATTTTCAGGGACATTCTTTCTCTCTTGCTTGACAGAATCAATTTGCCACATGTTTACCTTGTGTGAATTGCTAATAAAGTCAATTTGTTCCCTTACTTGTCACTATATCGGCCAATTATTTACACTAAACGGTTCATTAAGGCTTTTACATCTGTTTTGTAGATTAACTCAGCTACATCTTCCATTTGCTGCAGGGCTTACTGATCACGGGGTAGGAGATATGGATTTATAACCAGGGGGGTATTCTCCGTACGTGGATTATTCGTTTAGCCGGATGAAACAGCTGATGATTTACCATAATCCTGGATCTGTCGGTTGTTCAAAACTCTCGCTGGATGTGTTGTTATACCAACACATCCTAATTGTCATACCTGCTCGGAGCAGGTTTGTTCTGTGTAAACAAGGATTAGCTCGCACACTTAATTAGTGTCCGTGCGTGTAAATCCAATCAGCATTGGCCTCGCCTTTCATGGATAAGCGACCGATTGCAATCGGTGCGCAAATAATAAGAAGAATTTATCCTATCCTTTATTGTTTCCGCTTAATATTCTTTTCGAGAGATACGGCTTTAACCAAGTTGGAATGTTAACCCTCAACAATAAAAAAAACCCTGAAATACAGCCTGTGTGTGTGTGTCGGTGTGTGTATACATATATATATATATACTTGAATGCAGCGTTACTTAATTATAACATCACATTAATTATAATTTAATTGTCATGATTCCAGATGAAACGAAAGCCCAGTCAGGACATGGGAACAAGTTAAAGTGAAGTAAAAAACTATACTTCACATTGGTAAAGAGTGTGTGTGTATGTACGGTATGTATATTTTATATGTATGTATATTTTAAAACATTTTATCCTTTATGTGGCTAGTTTGTAGTTGTTTCATCATATAAAGGCTAAAATACTCAGTGCTTTCTTGTCATTTATATGGCAAGTGCGTACTTGTATACCAGCTATGTACACCCCTGTTTATAACACGCTATACCAACAGTTTTTTGTGTCTTTGTACAGGCTTGAGGTGCACTATGCCCCTGTTTTACAGGCTAGGCTTCAGGTTACTCAGACCCCAACCCGATAAGAGGGCGGATGGAATAACAGTGAATCAGGGTACAGGGTCCTATTTGAACACAATTTAATTTGATTTATAAATCTGGAACAGTGTGACATTATCATTTCAGGGACGTTGTGTCCGTTAAGCAGAGGTTGACATATGATGTAATGCATCCTGAGTGACAACTATTTTTCACATTGAGAATGGATCTTCACACTCAAGAGCTGACAACAGAAAATGTTGGAAAATTCAGTCTGGCCTTAACTTTCGGCCTCAGAAGCCCATATAGATTATCTGCTCAACTGATGGCCTCACCTTCCTGAATCAGGACATCTCACTTCATGTTTGATGTCAGCTGTTTGTTACATGTCTTTCGGCTTTATTGCACCACCGCCGGCCTCGTGAGTTACATCCTGTGAAGTTCCCCGCCTCTTGTTAGCTCAGCCAACGCAAAACCTTTACGCCATGTGTCATCCTTTTTCACTTGGCTTCCATAGCCCACTGCTGCTCCTCCACCCCAGCCTTGACAGTCCACTTCTCCACTCTATTGGGCTCAGCATGAAAAAAACAGAGCCTGCTGCCTGTCCCTTTAACGGGATGTAGATGGCCAGTGTGCAGGTATTGAAATGCAGGTAGGATTTCTGCTGAGACTTATATGTGATTGACTCCTTAATTTTCAAATCTTGCTGGCGAAATCACTATGGCAACAGCAGTGATGACATCACACATCAGCAGCCAGTAGCGTGCGGGCCAGAGAGAGGGACCTGTATTGAGGGGGAAAAGTTTTGCCACCATGGAGTAGGAGCAACCTGGGTGGGGAGGAAATTTTGCCTCCCCTTCATCAGCAGTCCATTTTGTGTCCAGTTATTACTTTCAGCCATCTTTGCTTGTAGCTGTCTCTTCTGGGCCTGAGCACAGGTGTTGAGGAACGGACATCTTGATGCTGGCCGGAGGTGGCAGAGGCAGGGGGTGGCAAAAATTGAAGACAGCTAATGTTTTATATATAATATAGTATTAATGTTTAGGATGTGGTCAATGGCTGTTAGAGGCATTCTCTCTAACATTACTCCATCGATTCCATCACAGCAAAAGTCAATCTTATGACCTTTCCAAAGACACAAAGAAGATGGATATTAATTTGCCTGATATTAACCGGCGGCCCAGAAAGTAGCAGGGAAGCGCCTGGCACTGGGCAGGGAGCAGCTGGAGATGGGGAGGTGGGTAAGGATGGCCTTGAAGGCTGGTAGTGGCAGATCTCGCATCTTTCCAACTTCCGTCCTGCTCTCTGAGGGCCCAGGGCACTGGATGAGGTTTCCATCTGCCTGTGCTTCATGCCACAGACATCCGCTGGTTGACAATTGCCTGACGTGTCTCAGTAACCTTCTAGGCCGGAGGAGGGTGCTCTGCAGGTGAGCATAGACCCTCATGAAAAGATGTGACGATCCATGTGATGGGAGCTGGCCTCTGCTCCCGCTGCGCCAGTAAAATTCAGCAGATTTTATGTCCCCGGTGTTGATGTTACATCCTAACTCTGAGCTACCTGCACACAAGCATAGGGAGCACAGGCAGATTTCTAAAAGCGAGTCCTTTCAGGGGCTTCTCGAAACAACACCTCCCGCATGGCTCTTCAGCTCTTACCATTTCTTCATACATCCCCTTAAATGATTGAGGCTCACATGTGGGTAAGACGGGCGCGGGAGAGGCAGGCACACATCACCGTCTATCGAATTCCACTCTTCCGGCCGAGTGGGATCAGATACAGCCAAGCGTGCGGCGTTCTGCTGCCCGCTACACTCGAGCGAGCCTCGGGGGTCTCCGCCGTCCATCGATCGGCGGGTCTTAATTACGCGCGAAGCGCCTGATTGTTTGGCGTCCTCTAATCTCCATCTAGGCGGCGGTAAAATGTGCCGATCGATCAGGGAAGAAGGCTTGGTGAGTGCGGTCTAGTGGAAAGGCAGATCAGACTCGCTCCCCTGCACTGCCTCGCCAAGTCTCATCAATGCAGGATGTGGCAGAGAGGCATGATGGCCACTGCTTACACGCTCTCCTCAGACCTTGAAGCGAGATTGCTTGGGGATTTTCAAAGTTTCTTCCAAGACTGTTCTGAGGCAGGGAAAAGAGGATACAGATATCTCTTCTGTGGGACATCCCTACAGTCAGTTCATGTGGTTTGGAGATACTGAGTGCCAGAGCTGAGCATTTATAAAGGAGAGTGTCTGTAAGGCTTGGAGTTAAACAAACTGGGCCCCTTTGATAGTCACACGAAACAAGCTCGGCTTTGATCTTCCAAGACCAAGGAGCGGCAAACTTCAAAGTGGGAAGCGTCAGTCATCCAAGAAAGGCCAGCAGCACAGGTTTGGCATGCCTGGATGGTGGCACAAAATGTTGTTCTGCACTGGCTGCTGTCAGATTTTTAATGACACAGCCAAATATGGCATTTAACCGTGAATACAGTTATAATTAAATTCAGTAAGCAGCCAAATCAAGGAAGGAAAATGCATTGCCGTCACCTGACTGCCCTTGGAAACTTTGACCTTTATTCTTGTATAACCATAGCTTTGTTTGACCAGTTGTATAATGATGGATTACCAGCCCTACAGAGGAATACAGCCAGTCCTTTTATTATGAACAACCAGTGCAGCTGCTCAGGAATTCTGGTGAATGACTGTTGCAGGCGAACATCTGTCACGTTTCCCACTCTAATTTCGTAACGACGCCGTAATTCCCACTCTGACCGTTTCCCAGTATCATCTGCACATGAACACATGCAGAACCAGGACATATCTTCGTTCCTAAAATACGTCACTTTGTGACCTTTCTGCCAGATGGTCTGTTGGGACAAGTTACGGCATTCCTTCACATGCTTTATAACACCAGTAAAATGTGGCAACCCATTACATACAGAAATGGTTCTGAATCTATGTTGAGAAGCTAGAGATATCAGACCGGCTGCATTTGCTGACTCACATTGTCTCACAGAGACAGGGCTCACTTAATGTTTATATAATGTTATAATGTTAATGTTAATACCAGAACAGGCAGACTAAATCAAATATGTCCTCACACAGCAGGCTGAGGAAAGCATGAAAACAAACATCACTGCAAGATGCATCAACATGAAGTGATCTGCATATCTCCAGAATGTCCCAGAATGCCATTGTCATGGTTTTGCAAATGAACGGGGGTCTGTCCAAAGAGTAGGGTCATGTAGAGCAGCGCAGGGGAACAAACAGACAGTGATTTGAACTGCTGTGCTGGAAAAAAAATCTCTGGAGAATCTGACATAAGATGAAAGTGATTTAGAGGGACAGGCCGCCAAAGACATGCTTTCTATCAGGCAGCGGTGGGGGCAGCTGCCAGGTGACGGATGCTGAGTCGAGCCCTCAAACATATCGACTGAAACTGCTCTTTGAAACAAGGAAGTGGATGTGGTCCTGATCATGTGAGGACCACAGTCCCAGCATCACTGACGAAGTGGCCCTGATGGAGAAAGAAAGGCAATTCAATGCCTGCTAGAGGTCTTCAGGGTGGGTATAATCTTGTAATTGAAACTGTAGTGCCTAATTGTCACTCCAGTCAGGAACACTCATATTCATTCATGTGACTTTATTAATTTAATTAGTCGAGAACTAAATTCATTTTTAACAGGGTATTTGCCATAATGCTCCATAGCAGGGCAGTAACCGTCTAATTGTGTGGTGGTATATGTATGTATGTGTGAGTGGGGGGGGATTATGTTTATATTACATTGTGGGGACCAAATGTTATTTTGACCATTTTTCAGGTCCCCACAAAGATCTCTGAATGCAATGATAAAATCAAAAAATGCCAAGTCTTATGGCTAAGGTTAGGGTTGGGTAGGGGTTAGGGTTGTTATGTTGGGAATAGAGTTTTCCCCATAGATTAGATTCTCCACAAAGACATAATTACATACGTGTGCTTGGGTAACAAGAAAGTGGAATAGATCTCACAAAGCCAGCATGACTGTCAGTCCAGAGCATCACACACACAAGTCACATACTCTTTAACTGGAGGAAACATTTTTGTCTCAAAAGACATTAAATCCCTCCTCTAAGGTACAGACTTTTCTTGTCTTATAAGTTTTAATTTCTCCCAGGCCATCAGAGACAGCAGGCTTGGATACTGCTATGTGGCATCAGGTTAGAGGTGATGATTAAACATTCTTCAGTGGTGATAGGAAACTCAGGAAGCTTTCCAGCTTTCTACCAGGCATTTTTATTCAGCCTTGACAGATGCAATTTGGGAGACATCAGGAATAAATTCAACACCATAACTATAGAGTGTAGAATTGCTTTTCAAAATCACTACTTCCTCAATTTGAGTATTTACTGTTTTTTTTCTTAGCTTTTATAACTTAAGGGATCATAACATGGGTGGAAGTCCTTTACAATGTACCCAAACTGGAAAAAGCAATTTACTTTATATCACTCTATTTTGCAGACACTGGAATAACAATCTGGTATGTGTGCTATGACTTAAAATCATCACTGGAATTCATAAAAACAAGCAGACTGCATCTTTGCAGGCATGTGGAGCCGCAAAGGAACAGAGAGGCAAATTAACCTTCACACTGGACAACATGTACTGAGCTGACCACCTGTATGACCTATTGACCTGAGCAGCTTGTGTTGGTGTCATGGAAGGGATTTGAGACCCGCACCTTCCCTTACCTGGTGGGTCAGTGAAAAATGCTAACATTTGAAAGAACCAGAGTGCAAAAAAACGCACCAGCCTCTAGCCGGAATCTAAGAGACACATATGGGCTTGTGACACTTGAAACCATGCAGAGATATTTGTTTTATATTTAGCTTATGATTCATTAATAAGTAGCACCCACTGCAGACAAAAGGTAGAAGAATCTGAGCAAGGCCAGAAGAGTGGACGAAAAGATCAGATCAACATCAGCAGGTCCAGGAAGTGGCAGACTAGGGAATACATATACCGAAAATGACAAAAAAAAACACTGAAAAGAGAGAGAAACTTTTTAAAAATAAGGACCCTAATGAATAGAAGAAACCTTTAAGAGGAAAGGGAATTCTTCAATACAAACAGCTCATTTCTGTACAAATTGGACCTATTGTTTTTATGTACCAACCGGTTTTCATTGATTCCTCGTTGAAGTGAAAACATATTTAAATGACAAATCAAAAAACACACCCAGGTGCCCGACATTATTCTCAGGGACCATTCTCAAGTTCACACTTTATTATTGATGCTAATGCTGAAAAATCGCAAGATCACATTCAAGAAAGGTGAAAGAAATATGAGAATGTGTTGCGTTAGCGGTGCTCCATCCCAGCAGAGTCCATAAAAGTGGGGTCACACTGCTTCTTCAATCAGGAACACACCTGAGCTGGTGCTTACTCTCAGTGACCTCCTAATTTCTTGTTATCATCTGCCTTAGAATGATCCACTCTAATTCATGGCAAGCGCATGAGAAACGCTAGTGTGCCGGCAGATCGATGGCCGTAGGGAATGGCAAACGACTCGCTTCACCGGATCAGTACCGTGCGCCAGGACAGCAGTCAGGTAAACCGCTCTGACTGCATGACTTTAGAAAAGTTTGCTGTTTCGTCTGTGCCACAGACCCTCTGGAAGACGGCCCGCCTGGAATAGGGCCACGGGCTCCTCCCCTTGTTCGGCTAGCACTCTCTAGGGGGGAATTATGTTTTTTTGCTCCCACTGGCTCTTACTTCCCCTGCTGTGTGTGCATGTTTTTGCTATTCTTTCCTTTCACCAGCCATTTGTTTCCCAACTTCAATAAAGACACCCCAGCAGGGATTTTGGCACCAAGCTTGACTGCTGAGTCCTTCCGTCCATCTGCATGGGAATATCTCAGCATTTCCTGGAGAAACAGAATGTGAGAAATCACAGAATCCAAAGAAATTCCCCAGGTTGAACCAACGGTAACTTCCCTATGTATTTAGAGATGGTCTTAATGACCAAAATACATGATTTAATGTTGCTCTGCCCTTAATGTTATTTTGAGATGTAAATGCAGAGCCATCAAGATATTTGTGCAACATACTATACGCATGAGAGGCTTAGCCATCAAATTCACTTGCCTCACAGTAAATACTTCAGTGTAGCAGTTGTCGGATCCCTGTGTCACTTTGCATTGTGCAGAAGGTATAGAAAGTAATCAGCTTGGCTCAGTGTACTGGAATACTGCAAACACAAGTAATCTATTTCACAGGATGTCCTTCAAACAAAAGGATGATAGATGGTAGAATTCTCTTTTCCCTCTGACCTGTGCATGGATTTGTCTAACACATGCTATCTTCAGCAGGAACAAGGGCGGATTCTGCCCTGGATTTATAAAAATCTTGTTGTTAGGCCTTAACTCAGAACTGTGCGGCCACCAATGCGTACGGAGCGCTGGCAAGCAGAGATCCTCATGAGCACTGACATACTGCATAGAAGGCAAGGTTACAAATGGACCAGAGGGAGCTAAGGGTGTCGCGGGGAGTTCCTGCCTTCCCTCTTTAGCTGAAATGTCAGCACCCTTTCAGTTGATGGCATAAGGAAAAAAAACACACCCTGCAGGTGTCTGACCTAAGCACTGATGTTGCCGTCATGTGCATTTACCTTGTGCACTCAGAGAAAATGACTTGCTAACACATGTGCATTCACACACATACACACACATTCTAGGAAATTACGTCATCGCCACTGACCTTCAGTGTCTACTTTCTATCTGAACTAGCCCCAAACACAGTTGTTTCTGCTTCTTTATGGTCCAATTGGACCCTATAAACAGTGCCTGCAATCAGACTAAAGTGGTGGATCAGAAACCCCGTCACTCAGTGTCACACTGAATAGGCTTCAGTTGTTTCTCATGACCTTTAAATTCAGCCTTGGCTGAAACAAATCAGAGTTTATTCACCTAGGGTTAAATTACACTGGGCCTGGCTTCACGGGGTGGGGGGCAGGGTGGGCCTGGACCACCAAATCACAAGGCTGGCCCACCCAGCCAAGAGGGGGAAGTATATTTTTTTATAAGTACAGCTGTAATTGCCCCAAAAAAAAAAATCTCCCTGGCCCACCCTGTTATCGAGGGCTGGAGCTGAGCCTGAATTACAGGTTGAATTTAACCAGAATACAAATGAATGTAGCTAGAATTCTTTGATGACCGTGGAATCACAGTGAGCCTGGGGTCTATGCAGGTAACCATTCAGTATTAAAACACAGGGAACTACAGGCATTAGAGAGCAGAATGAAATGTTATCTACAGAGCTGTGACACAGAGATCTGATAACCCCTAACAGCCCACAGACATAGTTGACTCCTGAGCTGTGCAGGGCATAAAAACCCCATACCCATCCAGAAGCTGGTGGCCATGCAGAACTCTAATGGTAGTCTGATGGGATCATCAGAGACCTTCGTATTTTGTACAGATGCAGCAGGTCTGCAAATGCTGAGAAAGTCCATCTCTGAGAAGAAGAGTGCACCTTCATTCAACCCCATGTCGGATTGCAGCTTTGAGAAGGACATTCGTTGCCCTGTATTTGAATATTTAAAATTGACTAGAAAAGGCCAACTGAATAATGGATATGCCTCTCTTTCTCCCAGGAATATTTTTTTACACTCAATTTATCAGTTGCCCCCTCACCGGTAATGGGGGTGATGTGGCAGACTGCCCCGGAGAATGTATTGGGAGCAGGGTCACTGGTCCTTTTAACCTCCATGGCAGAAGGCCATATCACACATCAGTTCTAGTTAAATCACCTCCTAAACACTTGTCCAACTTCAGGGAGCACTGCTCTCAACTGGAGCATTAATACCGAGAATGACTATCAGCCTGATCCTGTGTCGAACATGAGAGTGCCGAACTGGAAAACAGGCCATGTACTGGTGGACTAAATGTATAAACTAAACCAATTAATGACAAAGACAAAGACAAATAATCCTTGCTTTATAACACCTATACTGAAGTTTATCCCATGAAGTACAGGGCATGAGGGAAGGCGACCCTGTACAGAACACTAGTCCATCACAAAACACACACACAGTCACATACAAAGGCAACTCACAGATGCCAGTGTTTATGGAGCGCTGGATGAAACCTGCCCCACCACAAAGATCACAATGGAACTCCACACAGAGACCCAGGGGTGGCATTCCAACCACCACCTTCAAGGCAGAAGGTGAAAGTGCTACCCGCTCAGCTACTATGATACAATACCATTTAATCGTTGTAAATGCAGTGTTACATGGGGTTCAAAGCTGGAGGAAGGAAATGAGTCTTAGCATGACCAACAAAGGCCCCGGCATCATAAACAAAGGGGGTACATTTGATTTAGCAGACCAAAAATCAGTCAGGTTAAGGGAAGACCAAGATCTTTTTGTTCACATCCAGGCTAATAGTTATAAGCCTGCTACAGTCTTCCCTTTTATCAAAATGCCCCTTTTTTGTTAGATAAAAGATCAAGACATATTGCAAAGTTAACTTTTAGTGACATTATGATGTCCTCTGAGGATGGCTTTTGATACTAATACTGGTACATAGTTTTATGCAAGCGGCAAACAATGATCACATATTAGTGTCCTTAGTCAGAGGATGCAGATAAAGTCCTTATCCGCACATTTTATTCTCCTAGGGATTGGTATCGGTCTTTTTTCCTCACTGGTCAATTTGCTGTTGGTTCCTGCAACTCCTGCCAGCGACGCAGAGCCCAGGACCAATAAAAACCATCAGATGTCAGATAAAAATGCCAACAGGAGCTCTAAAGATACCACACCCCATGAGCCCTGGTGGGGCAGTGAGAGCAGGGCTGGGACATCTTGTCCTACCTGTCAGCTACAGCAGGGACAGCAGCGCCAGGAAATGCTGCCAGCACGTTCAGAGAGCATCATGTGATTCTTGCAGGTAGCTGGAGTCTGACTTTTGATTGCTGCTTCCCCTTAGTGATAATGACAACATTTCAGAGCAGAAAGGGGACCTGGTGAGGGATGGGGAGGCAGGGGGCACCCTCACGTGCTGATATGGTAGTTAGAGTGAAGCTGGTCAGGGGTAGATGAAGGGCTTTAATAAAAGGTCTTTTGGCTCTGAGCTACTATTCTAACAGCATCCCCAGCACTGTGGTAAAAAGGGGAAATCTATTAATTCCAAGAAGAGGAGATGCTATTATCCATAATGTTGTGATGGCAGTTGTAATTTTAATTTATTTTCCCCTTCCATGCTGTGAAAGTGACTTCGAGGAAGCCAAGATTTCTTGAGCTGCCATTCATTAGATGAGGTTCACTGAATCCACTACTGGTACCTCCAAGGCGCTGCTGGCCTGGCACATCAAAGTGCGTAAGCGATTATGTCGATGAAGTTCAGCGTAGAAATGCTTACAGGCACGCATGGCCTCGCCCAGCTTTATTAAAAGTCAGAAGGAGATGATAGAAGACGGGAAGGCCCAGGATCAGTCGTTACTTCGCTTTCTCCTGGAGCATGCTGGGAAGTAGCAGTGTGGAGGTGGTACCACAGTTCTGGTTCTCACTAGCGCGGCTGTGTGGTGCCGATGTGTCTAGTAAGGTGTAAAGAAAGTGGGCCACCTGACAAGCATTGCAAATGGAAGAGACGCGCTCAAATTAGGACAGGAGCAGACCAAGTTATTCACTGGAACGCCACAGTGGGAAGTTATTAACAATTTCAGTTGAACTATTAAAAGGCTGAGGCAGAAAAAAGAAGAATTACCCTGCAATGTTCTAAGCCCTCATCTCCCTGCTTCCCAGTGGGAGTGAAAAGTGCGCGTTTCACTGAGCCTAAGTGTGATGTATCATTTAAGGAACAGTAGCCACCTCCCTGTTAGACAATTCAACCAGACACCCTCAGGTGCTCCATGCCTCTGGTACCAAAAGATTAACAGAATGAAACAAGTTGCAAATTGCAATTACACTTGCCGTTACAGTAATCCACCCGCTAGGGTGGGCTGGGGGAAATGGGTAGGTGCTGGCCTGGTTGGGATCACAGAAAATCATTTGGTTTGCTCTGCCACTGGTTTGGGGTCAAGGGGGAGGTGGGGGTTACATGAACAGCTTGTGGCAGGTTAACTCGCATCTGACAAAAACAGCTTATTTATTTTTAAGGGACAATTTAATTAGCTCCAGAACTATTTACCCTCCTCCCAGCAAAACCCCACTTAAACTACTTGGGTTGTTTTCCTGTGGCATGGATTCCATGTTCTACAAACCTCTGACAAGAAGCCAGTAGGGATGTAACGATACACTCAACTCACGATTCGACACAATTCTGAGTTCACGATACAAGCACACACATGTGCTCTTTTTAAAAGTGCAACTGAAATTTTTTTAAAAATATTGTTTTTTTAAACAAATCCCACATCAAAATAACTCAATTTCAAATACAACTTCAAATAAATAAACTAATGCTTGCATGTGCAGCTTCGAATTTACATGTTTTTTTAAGGAAAATTAACATGTCAACATTCTCAGGCAGAAGCTGAGATCTCTGTAAATTCACAAT